>CM033798.1:30998264-31385129 GCA_019656835.1 Rhododendron ovatum | reverse complement strand
CAAGGGGGCATCTATAGGCATGTAAAAATTCTAGCCTATCACAAATTGCCACGTGTTGCTAGGGCATACAAATTGGCCAATCAAATGCTGCCAAATGCCTGTAAATCAAAGTCAAAGTTTCATGGACGGGCCATCAAGTGATGCCAAGTGTCCGTGGTCAAAAGTCAGAGACATGTAAATTGACCAATCAAATGGTGTCACGTGTCAAAATGACACAGTTATTATTTTATCAAGTCCAGCCAGTCAAATTAGACTACTCAATGAATAATAATATATCTCTTTGTATATAATTACCTTTTCTAAAATAAAAAGAAAGGAAAGATAATTATCAAATAATTATTATTCCTTTTAAATTCAATAAAAGAAACAATTAAAGAGATCAATATAGAAGGTTAGGGTTGGAGTCTCCATCTCACATTCATATAAATAGAGGTGTTCCCTCTCATATTTTTTTTCCTATCTGCACATTGAAGCATACAAGCTCCAGAGCTCTAAAGATCAAAACCCTCAAGCCCTTCAGAATTCTTCAAGTCTACATCCACCAAGAAGTTCTTCAAATCGAAGCTTCAAAGCCTCGAAGAACTTTCAACACAAGTCATCAACTTCTGCACAAATCTCGGAGAAGATTCCGCCGTTTGATTTGAGATCAAGTTTCAAGCCCTCGTTTCAACAACCGAAGAGAAGAATCAGAAGACTCTATTTTCTCTCCGTCTTTTTAACAGACTCAAAATTTGTGTTCAACACATATATACCTATATATTTACTTGGAGAGAAAGAAAGAGAGAGAAATAGGATAGGATAGAATATAAATAAATGAGAGAGAGAGAGAGAGAAAGAGAGAGAAGAGATTGGGTTTGGTCTTGTCACTAAACTAAACAATCTCATCTTATAGCCTTAGATGCCTGAGAGAGAGAGAGAGAGAGAGAGAGAGAGAGAGAGAGAGAGAGAGAGAGAGAGAGAGAGAGAGAGAGAGAGAGAGGAGTGGTAGCCTATATATACTCCCATTTCCCTTCCCAATTTCGGCACCCACACCCATTACCAATTCCCCACATTTCTTTCCTCCTTTGAAAAAGTTTGAGAGAAATGGAAAGAGAGAGAGTGGGAGAAAAGTTAGCTACACACCCACCATCTTTTAGCCACAGCTCCATCAAACACCGCCCACCAAATCATATTACACAAATCCCATATTATTTTTAGATTCGTAAAAGAGAAAAATTAGAGTTTCAATCAATTCGGACTCGAAGGAGACATGCCGCCCACCACTCGACACGACGCCGTTAGAATCAACCCACTACCATCTCGAAGCAAGGTAGAAACCTCCTTCCTACTTACCTATGTATAATGTGATTTAATTATTTATTAGAAAAAAAATATTGAAATGTTGTATAAACGCATGATAAAATCTTAGACATATAAAAATTGATTTGCAGTGGTGATAATCTGGAAGTTTACATTTGAACTTAGTCATATGGTTATAAGGAGTTTACGGTGGAGAAAGAAAGCTCTAGAATAAATAGTAAAGTTAGAATTTAATTGATTACTTCATGATTAGAATAAAAGTTGATATATTGTTAATTTACCGCAGGACTAGAAATGTTAAATTGTTTGATAAGTGGCGATGTCAAAATGTTCCCTAGAACCGCATGTAATTAGGACTTATGTTGTCGCATGATTCTAGTAAGCTTTTGGAAGAATAATGTGAACGCAAGGAAAAGATGCATGTTTACGAGAAACAAGACAAAAATAAACAAGAAACTGAAATGTGAAGAAGATTAATGATTGTGTGAGTATGAGAGCCCGATAGGATCAGTAAAGCTAGTCAGCGGAATCATGGCTCAGGTATGCGTGCGTAAGCATGAGAGCCCGGTGGGGTCTAAAAGAATAGTCGGCGAAATCATGGCTCGGGTGTGCGTGTGTGACCTTAGAGCCCAGTGGAAACTGAAAGAATCGTCGGCGGAACTAGTATCTTGTGTGAGTTGGAAATTGTGATAAAGACTGAGAACCCAATAGGTTCTTAAAGAGACGAATAGGCGAAATCAGTGCTTTTGGATGGCAAAATTTGAGTTTAGCCTAGGAGCCCGGTGGGATCTGAAAGATGGTCGGCAGAACCAGTGCTCGAGAAAAGTAAATGGAAAGTGAAATCGATACTTAAAAAATGATGACACGAATTATGAAACATTGTGATGACAATGACACTCTGTTGACAAATGGTTGTTGATTTGTATTTATGTGGTGAACTGCCAATTTCTGAAATTTATTTTACAAAGTTATATGATATTTTTGCTAGTGTAAGGGACATGGGGGGTAGGAGTTAGCTACCGAGCTTAAAAGCTTACGGTATTACTTTTGTGACCCTGACATATTATGCCAGGCCTAGGTGACGAACATGGAGAATTTTATGCGGAACAGGTTGTTGCAGAGGAAGACGGATGCCCTGAAGAGTAGAATTTACCATAGTACCCCTCCTTTTTTTTTTATAGTATAAATGTAATTCAATTCAAGATTTATTGTTTTATAAGAATAAATTATGATTTTATTTAAATAAATACTAGACTTGGTTTTACTGTATTTAAATTAACGTTCTAAAAAATCGGGGCGTTACAAATTTTCCCGTAACAAAGAGAAAAGAAAACGGCCGATGGCCCAGATAGTCAAGGGATCATCCCTCATTTTTTTCATTTTTTTTGAATTATTTATTTGTCTCAATTAGAGTAACAATAATTGAAGATATGAATCAAACTTTGCAAATATTTTGGCAAACTTTTCTTGGAATCACTACAACAAATTACACCATTCCCGACTAAGATTACCGACTAAACTCTATTAGTCGGTAAACTATACCAATTGGCGACTAAAACAGTTTGTTAGTCGCTAAAACTGTAAATTTTTGCGACCAAACAACTTTTAGTCACTGAAAGTATACATTTTTTGACCAAAATATTGGAAGTCGCTAAAATACATTTCCAGACTAAATCTTTTGTCGGGATTTATATGTTTTTGCCTACTAAAGTCCATTTTAGTTGGGGAATGTTGATTTTTCCCAATTTAAAAAATCAATAAGTGATATACATTTTCGACTAAATCATTTGGTCGGGATTTATAGAGTTTTGCCGACTAAAAACAAATTTAGTTGGGAAATAATTATTTTTTCCTCCTTTACAAAAAATTCAAGAAGGGAAATAATTGTTTCGATACATTGATCACAATGTAACCTTCCCGATCGAAACCGTTCATTTTTTTTTTGTCTTTTAATCATACAATTCTAGTAAAATTTTAGCTCGATCGGGTTAAGGAAGCCCATTTATCGGCACACAAATTCTTAAATAAAAAGAATTTTGATGTCCGATCAAGTGTCTAACCATATGTGGCTAACTTCATTTTTGGTACGATTGATCTAATTCATATTACCTCAAAGATAGATGATTTCAATTGCCAAAAAAGACATTAGACGGGGCTTGGTTAACACACTATAACACTTAAACGTCTTCGAACACATTAAATGCCTTTTCGATTATGTGATCGCCAATATCTAATTATCTCCGATTTTTTGTGACAATGTTATAATCGGTAAGACGTAAAATCCTAACGGTTCATATCAAGCATTAAGAAAAATGAGCCGACCACTACTTTTAACATCTATACATTGATTTTACTTGTTTATGAATCAATGTCTTGTGCTATAATCTAATGTATAGTAGCCAGACGATCGCAACACAACCATGATGATCAATACCGTTCATTTTATTGTACTTCATGTTTTAATCATTCTTGTAAAATTTTGGATTTATCGAGTTTTGAAAGCCCCTTGATCGGGACAAAAATTCATTATTAGAATGATATTTTACGTCCGATCAAGTATGTAAAGGTAAGGGATTTACTTCTTTTTTGGCAAGAATGAAGTAATTCCTCTTACGTAAAAAGATAGACGGTTCCAATTTAAAAAAAAAAAAAAACTTAGGCCGCCCTCAAGCTGTGCACTATAGGGACTTTAACCATTTTTTTTATCGACAGGAGTGTAAACCATATTGGAGCAATTATTAAACTGTTTATATATTAAAAAATATGATTAAAAAATTAAGTGCTCTCATTTTTAATTCGCTTGAAATATATATTCACCGATATTAGTCGACAAAAAGGACATTCGGCGACCAAACCTTTAGTCGCTAAAACATTACATTTGCCGACTAATCCATATTTAGTCGGTAATTACATTTGCCGACTCTCATTCCCCAACTAAATTGCCGACCAAATTATTTAGGCGGGAAAACCCTTTGGTGACTAAAAAGTGAACATTAGGCGACTAAAACGTTAGTCAGGAATGATGTAATTTGTTCTAGTGAATGGATGGATAATCCAAAAAAAAAAAAAAAGATGGTACGAATAAACTCTAAGCAAATCCCAATATATTGTTAAATTTGGCAATAGCTAGAGGAGCGAGACCTTGTTGCAGGTTTACAGATTTCACTAGAAAATCTCCAGACACACGTTTTTTTGGGGTGTAACGTACACGTACTCTTTACAAATTTTTGTGGCACATTGTGTGAAGTTTTGTGGCTCAAGATATAAAATTTGAGGTACTTTATTTTACGAATTTTTTTGGCTCCAGATATGAAATTTGAGGTACTTTATTTTACAAACTTTTGTGGTTTGTATAATGAGATTTACTGGTCCAATTGATAGGAACATTTACGAATTTTTATTGTTACTTTTACGAAGTTTTGTGGTGTTGCATGTTTATCAATTTTTTTGGTGTGTTGAACACAAATTTCGAGTCTGCGAAAAAGACGGAAAAAATGTTGAACAAGAGTCAATTTTATTGATGTATGATATTAGGGTTTACAATCTCTGATCTATTTTCTAATCAAAGAAAATAAAGTCTTCTGATTCTTCTCTTCGATTGTTGAAACGAGGGCTTTGTGCTTGATCTCGAATCAAACAGCAAAATCTTCTCCGTGATTTGCGAAGAAGTTGATAACTTGGGTTGAATGTTCTACGAGGCTTTGAGGCTTCGATTCGAAGAACCTTCTTGTTGGATGCACACTTGAAGAATTCTGAAGGACTTGAAGGCTTCGATCTTCAGAGCTCCGAAGCTTTTTGCTTCAATGTCCAGATGGGAAAAATATGAGAGGAAGCACCTCTATTTATAAGGATGTGGGATGGAGACTCTAACCCTACCTTCCATATTGATCTCTTTAATTATTTCCTTTATTGAAAAATGAATAATAATAATTTGATAATTTCCTTTCCTTTTTAGAAAAAGGTAATTATATATAAAGATATATATTATTATTCACCAATTAGCCCAATTTGATTGGCCGGACTTGATAAAATAATAACTGTGTCATTTTGACACGTGGCACCATTTGATTGGTCCATTTATATGTCTCTGACTTTTGACCACGGACACTTGGCATCACTTGATTGGCCTATCCATGAACTTTGACTTTGACTTACAGGCACGTGGCAGCATTTGATTGGCCAATTTGTATGCCCTAGCAACACGTGGCAATTTGTGATAGGCTAGAATTTTTACATGCCTACAGATGCCCCCTCGAGACTTGCTCATGTATGAAAGTGAGTAGGTCTCGAAATGTTGACTTGACTTGATTTGATGCCGAAAATTTGTGTACGTGGCGATAAAGTTTTTTTTTTGCTTGACATTTGGTGTCAAGTTGAATTTCAAGAGTTGAACTCGTGAGAACTTAAAATCCATGCGTAGTCTTGCACGACTTGAATTTTTCCTTCGAAGGCAATAAAGATGTGAGAGCCCAATTTATTTGTGGACTAAAATTTGATAGCCCACTAATGTAACCCACGAAAACTTTTGTTTGCGAGTCTATTCGGTAAAGCCGGCTTGCCAATAAATTGCCTATTGAGATTGAGCACCAAATCCTAACATAGGAAACTTTGGCAATTCTAGCTTCAAAAAAATTTTTCTTTGGAAAAAGTGCACCCATTTGGCCTGTTGTTATTTTCACCGCCTCAAATCTTTCCATTGAAACACAGCTTGTGGCATTATTGTGCTTGAATTTGGGAACTCACAAATTAGGAATTGAAATTTACTTTCCTTTGATTTGCTTGAACTGGTTCTATAAATTGAGAGCAATAGAAGCCGATTCTCACCACACCCAGCGGAGAAACCTCGTTAGTGCTCCTCTCCTTCTTTGCTGCTTGGTCTTTTTTTTTTTTTTGTCTTTGTCTCGTTTCCATTCTCTTTCCCTTTTATTGTTTCTTGTCTAAGAAAGAAAAGAAAACATGCCTTGTATTCTTCTTAGGCAAAGCAACGCGGTCCTCTTTTTTAACCTTTTCTTTATTAGCTTCCTAAATACCAGTGCAAAATCCATGGAGTACACCGTTTGACGTTGTAGTGCAATCCATCTTCATGCAAGGCTTTGTGTGTCAAAACATGCGAACTGAGTTTTGACGGACTACTAGATCAGAATTTATTTGACACCGAATACTTTATTTTGGTGCCAAACAGCTGCCTTGTGATGCCACGTCCATATTTGCAAAATGACTTGGCTTTCCCTGACTTTGTAGCGCAAAGAACACCGCCACTGTTTTGTCCCTCTCTTTTGTAACCGAGGCTTGAAGGACTGCTTGATTAGGATTTTCATGATACTGAGTAAATCCTTTTATTTTCTGTACCAAGAATGTAAAGAAAAATCTTGCATTCTTTAACTCGTTCCGGTACCACTGTATGTATGGGCAAACAATTGAACGCTTTTCCTTAACATGGCACATGCTCTCCGTTTGGACAGAATTTTGGCGAATATATGACCCAACTTTTGTGACTTGCAGTTTATGGCCAAAATCAATTTTGCTTCCTCTGACTTGGTAAGAAACTAAATTTCAAAGCCTCCAAACCCGAAATAAAATTATTGATAGGTTGAATAATTTTCTTCGGGTGAGTTGGATCAATGAAGTTTTGCTTTTTTCTTTTTGATCAGCGTCAACTTGTGTAGGGATTTTTATAGGAGTACCAACGAGCGTGAATTGCCATGATGTAATCCCGCAAGACATCAACTGTTTTTCATTGCAAAAACAAATTAATTTGTTGGCGTACAGTAGCATGACAACCCATGAGACAGATTTGTTTGGCATTAATTTCCTGACACTATGCGTTTAACCAATTTGTTTCCAAGACAATTGGCTAATTTTCCTTCTTTGTCTATTTGCAGCAGCCAATTTTTTGGATTGTGTCTTCTTTTGTAGACGCTCAAAGGGCGACTTGGGGCTCTAGTTTTGAGCCTTTTGGTGCTTCTAAATCTTTGTATCATGCTATGCCCAGGGATCTTATGCACAGTATCCTTTTGACAAAAATATGTTTCGTTTTCTTGTCTCTTGTTCTCCTATAACACCTTTTCGATCCGTATAGGTGCACTGTTTTCTTTTTGCAGTTGCTTCTTCAAGCTTTAAGCTCCGTGGTCACTGCCTCTTAGAGTTCTAAACTCCGCAACCATTGCCTCTTCGAGCTTTAAGGCTCTGCTGCTGTTATTTCTTTGAGCTTTGCTCCGCCGTTTCTTCGAGCTTTAAGGCTCCGCAGCTTCTTCGAGCTCTGCTCCACAGTTTCTCTGAGCTTTGCTCCGTAGCTTCTTCGAGCTCTGCTCCGCAAAGAGATGGCATTATTCAACGATGGCTCGATAGATGATTATCAAATTTTATCCATTGGTGATGAAGGCGATGTGTGATGGTCATGAATGCAATGTGTGAGCAACTCAAGTTGACCTAGTGGTTCTTTAACTCCATGACAGACTTGCATGATCCCACTAGTATCGCCACCATTCCTTCCTCCAAGGCGCTCTTATTGCGGTCTTCACTCCATTCCGAAGATGATGCCACAAAGCAATTTACCTTGATGGGAGATCAGATAAATGACGAAAAAGCTGCTTTAACATCCCCTCTTGCTAGCTTTGGCCAATATTCATTGAGCGACAATGGGAGTGGCTAGAAGATGTACTTGACCAATTTTCAGAAACACCTTCCAAGGCGAGGATCTATGGCGCCGTCTATGCCATGCTAGGAAGGTTCTTAAAGCTTGCCATGACGTTGAAGCCAACACCTTGCTAGGAAGGTTCGGCCATGCTAGGATGATCCTTGAAGCATGCCATGACTTTGAAGCCTTTGCCTTGCTAAGAAGCTTCTACCATGAAGTTGGAGGGACCGCGGCAAAAGCAAACGAGAGCGACTCTACCTTCTGCCATCATCCTTGGAGTTTGAAGGATTCATGCAAAAACAGGCCGAGGCAAGCGAGCTACTCTACCTTCTACAATCATCCACGAAGTTTGAGTGGCACTTCAAAGTGGTAATGCTTGGAGCGCATGGAGTCTTGATTTTAACAATGAGACTAAAGAGGTACCAATTCTTTTGAGAAGCCAAATGAACAATCTATCCACACGATCCACCACGTGTTGATTTTTTGATTTGATTGACTGGACTTGGAAATTGAGTCCAAGTCGCCTACGTACTCCAAAAGGATCAAGTCAATCGTAACTCAAAAGGGGAAAAAAAATTTTGGATGGCTGAGCTCGAAATTCAAGCTGCCTACGTACCCAAAATGGGATCAAGTCAAACGTAGTTCATATTTTGAATTTTTTTTTTTGGGGCCGTGCACAGTTTTAGCTCATGCGGGCCAGGAGCAACATGCAGTTTAGGCTCATGTGTCATGGAGTATTGCAGAATCTTCAAACTTGCGAAGATGGAAGATAGTTTAGACTCGTATCCAAGAGCATATTTGAATTTGACTTTCTTTGAAGAATAGCTTGTTGACTTGGTGGAGCTATGAGATTTGAAGGCTCAAAGATGCTAAGAGCAAGTACGATGTTGCTTCATCTTCATCCTCTTTTTCGTTGTGTTCCGATTTTGGTGACCCAACAGAAGAATCAGACTCTTGGGATGAAAGCTCTCCAATTGCTTTCAATTTACTTGAAGAAGAGTTTTCTTGGTGCCATTGATCTTGTTCTTGAAAAAAGTCATCTTCCTTTTCAGAAATTGAGATGCTAAGCTCCATGTCATGAGCTCGTGTGGCCAACTTTTCAAAAGTCTTTGGTTGTATACCTTGCAAAATGTATTGAAGGCTCCAACACATCCCTTTGGTGCACATCTCAATGGCCGAAGCTTCTGACTGCGATCTTTGCAATTGAGGCTTAAGCTTCTCCATCTATTGATGTAGTCAATTACTGACTCGCCTTCTTGCTGGCGAGTGTTGCTAAGTTCAGTCATGTTGACAATGCGCCATGTGCTGAAAAACCTATTGAGGAAATCTTGTTGCAGTTGGTCCCAACTTTTTATGGAATTCGGCTCCAGGTCTATGTACCAATCAAAAGCATAATCTTTCAATGACCGTACAAATTGTTTGACAAGCAGATCTCCATCCGTTCCAGCACTACTACATGTCTCCACAAAGTGTGCAATATGCTGTTTGGGGTCTCATTTGCCATCAAATTGTTGGAATTTTGGAGGTTGATAATTTTCTGGCATCTTTAATTGTTCGATCCTTTGTGTGTACGGCTTGGCGTATGATCAAAAAGTATGAGATCCCCTTGCATCTTTTTCAGCAATTGCCCCCATGATGAATTCCTTCAATTGATGAGCAGGTATTGATCCATCATCGGAGATTTGAATCTTTTTACTTGAAGTCTTTGAGTTTGTTGAGACTTTGAGTGCTTTGTGTGAAATACCTTCGCGTGAGACTAAGAAAATATCTCCTAGTGTAGCTTTGTGCGAGGTTTTGAGAACGTCTTGCTGAATAGGTTCAAGCGAAGTTTTGAGGACGATGCGTGGAGCTATTTCAACCATAGATCCAAACGAATTTTTCTCTCTGCTCCTTGACATTCCCACTTGATCCACCTTATCTAAAAGCTCTTTAAGTTGAGCTTCTTGTCGTTGATTGTACTTCACAAGCTTCTCAATGTCTTGGTCAATGCCGCAAGTTGTACCTCAAGAGAAGACGATTGCACCATCATGACCGGCATGACTTCGTCATCAGTGTAGTGCAGATCTTCATAAGGAGGGGAATGTGCAGATTTGTTGCTTTTCCTCGACCTTCAGAGGATGGACGGGTGTAGGAACACGTGCTCGCCCTTATTGGTGTCAACTTCTTTTGCCCCCAACATGCTTAATAAGCGACTTGATTTGCGTGGCGTCATGGAAGATGCACTTTTATTTTCTCCAGACATATTTGATAATAGGTGTAACCTTCAAATTTGATTTGGAAAGAGAAGAGATGAGAGGCAGAGATTGTCCCACCAGGCGTGCCAAAATCTGTTGAACACAAATTTTGAGTCTGCGAAAAAGACGGAAAAATGTTGAACAAGAGTCAATTTTATTAATGTATGATATTAGGGTTTACAATCTTTGATCTATTTTCTAATCAAAGAAAATAAAGTCTTCTGATTCTTCTCTTCGATTGTTGAAATGAGGGCTTTGTGCTTGATCTCTAATCAAACGGCGGAATCTTCTCCGTGATTTGTGAAAAAGTTGATAACTTGGGTTGAATGTTCTTCAAGGCTTTGAGGCTTCGATTCAAAGAACCTTCTTGTTGGATGCACACTTGAAGAATTCTGAAGGACTTGAAGGCTTCGATCTTCAGAGCTCCCGAGCTTTTTGCTTCAATGTCCAGATGGGAAAAATATGAGAGGAAGCACCTCTATTTATAAGGATGTGGAATGGAGACTCTAACCCTACCTTCCATATTGATCTCTTTAATTATTTCCTTTATTGAAAAATGAATAATAATAATTTGATAATTTCCTTTCCATTTTAGAAAAAGGTAATTATATATAAAGAGATATATTATTATTCACCAATTAGCCCAATTTGATTGGCCGGACTTGATAAAATAATAACGGTGTCATTTTGACACGTGGCACCATTTGATTGGTCCATTTACATGTCTCTGACTTTTGACCACGGACACTTGGCATCACTTGATTGGCCCGTCCATGAAACTTTGACTTTGACTTGCAGACACGTGGCAGCATTTGATTGGCCAATTTGTATGCCCTAGCAACACGTGGCAATTTGTGATAGCCTAGAATTTTTACATGCCTACATGGTGTTGTTTATGAATTTTGAGATAAAAAAGAGGGCTCATAGTTATAATACTCCCTCTGTCTCATTTTGTTTGCTCAAATTTCCTTTTTGAACCGTCCCAAGTTGTTTGCGATTTTCCAAAAGGCAGCCGCTATTTGCAACCCACGATTTACTCCATACAACCCATTAAAAACTACGATGTTGGGAACTTATCCCTTTTTTTTTTCACGAGAACTTATCCCATCAATGGGTTTAAATAATTATGTTCTCATCCTAGAATTGGTTGAATGGCCTATAATGCCTTTATTAATTAGTTTATTATCTTGATATGTATTTACATATTTCATATAGATATATGGTAATCATGCTATTACTTTCCAAATGTATAGGGGTTAATTGGTTTTGGTTGTTTGATTTTATGGATTTCCTTGACCGTTAAAACTTATGTTATCATATCAAATTCAAGGTAATCCTTACCTTCAGATTTTTTTCTTTTGATAAGTGTAATCCTCATCTTCATCTTCAAAATTTTCAACATTGGTATACAAAATCCACCTTTTTTTCTTCGATAAAGGTAGCAATTCATCACTTCCATGATGGCTTTTAATTTTTTTTTGTGTTTCGATTAAGGTGAATCTTCCTCTTCTGAAGGGATCTCATATTTACCAATGTCAGAGTTAGCCGTTGCAAGACCAAAAGCCAGGGTATCGTTATCAACAAGGATGAGCGCCATTTTTAAACATGTAATTTTATCAAAAGATGTTTTTGGTGCATCGTTTAGGGCTAACCAGAGGGAGGAGGTCATCAATCAAGGCGGCGAAGAGGTCTTTGAAAACATATTGATCTGGGGGATTGGTCTGGTTCTTTAGAAAATCAGACTATTTCGAACAATTCTAAAAAATTGAGAACCAAAACCTAATATCAAAATGTGTGAAATGTGACCAGAACCAAATTGCAAGACCAGTCTAATTTTGATTCGGTTCAATTTCTTTCTAGTTAGCTTTCAAACACACATGACTCATTAAAATAATTCAAAACTTAAAGCACCAAACAACACAAACTAATTATTGGAATTTTATTAAGATTCCAAACTCTATCGAGAAAGTGCTGGAGTAAGAAAAGAATGAAATTGGGTACTGATACTCACACTCTAAGACCCTCAATGGTATGGGCTCCCGTAAATACATAATATATTGAAGATTTTTTCTAACAAACGAGATTTCTCCTCTAAATAGATTAACTTTTTTTTTGCCAGACGATAGGATGTTAGGAGTTAGTTGTTAGTAGTTACAATGAGAATCGAGCACCTCCTCCATGAGAACTCGAACTCAGGATCTCTCCCTTAAGAAGGAGAGTAAGGAACAAAATCAAAGACATAACTATATATACATTTATGCATATATTATCCTAAATGATCTGGTTCGGTTCTAACCACGATTGTTAAATTGATAACCAATAACCGAACCAAAATTAATGGTTCTTTTTTTTAGAACCATAACCAGAGCAATAAACTGCAGATACAAACCAAATAGGGCGGTTCAGTCCAGATCGGATCGGTTTAGTGGTTAGGGTAATTTTCTAGAACACCCTACCACGGGTTCTTTTTTGTCTTTTTGGGTACACAAATAGAAATGCACGTGTGGTATCATGTCTCTCTGTCAAGGAGTGTTGCCCCGTCCCACCACACACAATACTATCTGAAAGGTAACTCATCGCAATTACGTCGGGATCGAGGCTAAGGTCCCACCACATATAGGAGATGTTATGAGTATATTTTGCCCTTTATCCCAATAAATAAGAGGCTATGGAGACCCACTAAGCTCCAGTCCAGTTTCCTTTCCTCTAGTCCGGTCAAGTTTTGGACCATTTGTGAGCCCTTGTCAGACCTACACTAATGATTGAAACTATTTACTTTCTAGAGTTTGCCGAGAACGTCGAAAATCATGTTGATCGAACACTATTTTATATAAATTTGAAATGCATTAAGTTTCATATAATTGAGTCAATTAAGTTGGAATCAAGTGTTGCACACTTAGTTTTTTTTACAAACTTAATGTATTTTGAAATGATAACAAATGGTATACAATTGACGTGATTTTCGACAAGTTCTAAAAAGCGAAGATCATTATTGTCGAACCGTTTTTCCACCATCTCTTTTAAAACCAATTGGTATTAGGGGGCTTCAATTAAGTCTTTTATGGCATTCGACATCATACCCGCAAGTCTGTTTTTAGAGCGGTCACAGAGAGTGGCATTGTGTAACCAAATCCATGGGGGCACTCCACGCCCTACAATCCCTCCCTCATGATGACGTTCCCGCGACTCGAACTCATGACTTCTTGGCGCTCTGATAACACTTGTCGAACTACTTTTTCACATCTCTCCTAAAACCAATTGGTATTAAGGAGGACTTCAATTAAGTCTTTTATTGCATTTGACATCGCAACGTCAAGTCTGTTTTTAGAGCGGTCACAAGAAGTGACATTGTGTAACCAATTCTATAGAGACACTTTGGACCCACAAATGGCCCAAAATTGGACTAGGAGGAAAGGAAACGGTACTAGAGCTCATCCCTATGGAGACTCAAACCCGAGCCTTATTGAACAAAATCTTGAGTTTTCACCACTTAAATCAATCCCTCATTTGTACCAAAGGCCCCTTTTTTTTTACAACGATGTGTGGTAGAAAAGCGCTTGTTCACCTCCATGGGCACTGAATAAGTTTTCCAAAAGGGTGTAAGGTTTGATCAGGGAAAAAATAATTAAGAGTATCTCCAATCTTGGCCCAAACCCTTTTTTTTAAATTCAAAATTTGGGCAAAAACACAAAAATGTCTCTCCAATCCTTTACCCAAACCTTTTCCCATTTTGGGTTTTACCCATTTCTTTGCTACTCCCTAGACTAGGTGTCAACGAACTTGCTGGAGGTCTTGCCAGTGCCAAATTGGGCGTAGGCCAATTTGGCACTGGCGGAGGGCTGTTGGATGGTGGCTCATAGCCGTAGTTGTAGATCCCGCAGAGGAAAGTGAGAGATACCTGGTGGAGAGGAAAGGCAGTGTAGTGGTGTTGGGCCGGAAGAAGAAGGAAGAGAGAGGGCCGAAAGAAAGAGTCGATCTGAGGGAGAGAGGGGGAGTGAGTTTGGTTTTGATTGCTCTACTTTATTTACCATTATGCCATTAAGAATAAATAAATATATTTACATAATAAGGGAGAACGATTTTTGAATCTTATCTCTCTATGCTAGTGTCACAAGACGTGCTTTGCCTAATCGCGTGCTCAGTGTAATGCTTTGAATTAGAGTTTTTACTATGTGTCTGATTTGGATTGTATAGTCGTTAAAGACTTATAAATGGTATAGGAAAGTTTGTTGTGTGTTGTGGATAGAGGAGATGTAGGAGCTCGAGTTGTAATCGACAATTTTGAATATATGAACATGCCAAATCTGCGAGTTGGAGTATCGGTGTCAAGTCATATCCCCGTGCTGGTTCAAGTCAAGTCACTGCCCACAATTGCCCAATGTCTCATTGTTGGAATTCAATAACACTCAATAACAATTTGGCAAATGGGTGTTTTCTAAAAGGGATGGAAAGGAGAGAGAGCTAACCCAACTAATGAAGCTCAATAACTACAATTAAAAAGGAAAACTAAAGTAGAACATTGCAGTCGCTACTTGCCAATAATCGCCCAAAGAAAATCCCTCAAACAAAAGCTCAACCAACTGATCACGAAAATTAGTATTATAATTGAAAACAGATATTCAAAACCAGTATTTTAAAGAAAAAATGAAAAACATCCTGTCCATATTTTCAAGTAGATAATTTAAGTAGAGATGTTTCAAAAAAATTAACAAAGAACGAAACCAATTTATGATGTCCTTTCAAGGGTAAATGACAAGAGAAAAGGAAGGAAACCTTCTAGTATGGTGTCTGGCCTCCCTTTCAATTCTGACTTTGTCAATCTTCTTGATGGCCTTCAATTCTAACTTTGTCAATCTGCATTAGTTTGAAGTCATTTCACGAGTTGCTAAGAACTAACCATCAATTTCTCATGCCAAACTTTATATGTATTAGATCAATCCATGAAGACAATGACACAATTCCAACCGCAATTATGTGAATGCATCTCTACAAAGGATTCTTACGAATGGATTTGGGTATAAGTAACTACGCAATCGAAGTCAAGTTTAGGTTTCTATCTAAGTTCATATTCGAGAGACCTTCTATGACTAACACAAGGTATTTGTCTATATTCAAGATCTTATACAATATACACTGATAGGAAAAAATGAATAGGCTAACATATCACATACTACATCAATAGTTAGAGAAGATCTCATATACCTTTTTTTGGAAAAATAGGAAACAAATAATTGATGACATATGCATCATTGCACTCCCAAAGGTTGGATGTCTAAAAATTGAAGCATAGTTTTTCAATTGGCTAGCTTTCAATATGCAGCCGTGTTGCAGGTCCATCTATCCTTCATATCCTCTTTTGTCACACCCTCGATTTTTAATATAAATATAAACGCTTTCCATATTTAAGACCTCACAAATTTTCCTTACGATACCCAAAAGATTACATAATTTCCATTCCCATAACTATACTTCCAAATCCAAAGGATTTCCAAATAGTACATCATCAGCTCAACGACCCCAAAACCAACATAAGTATTGAATATCAAAAGAGAGTTAAGAGTTTACAATACTCCTCAATCAAAAGATTTACAAATAGAGTTACAAATACATCTTTCAAAAGAGATTTACAAAGATGACTTAGTAACTCCTTTATGTTAGCTTTCAAAACAATGTCCACATCCAAGCACTCCAAGCATGCAACTACTGCCCCAAGTTAGTATCTGAAAATGATGTAAGGTTTGAGCCACACTAGCCCGATAGGAAACCTAATCTAACAATGTATATACATCAAATGTAGGGATGATCACATGATGAACAATGGCAACAAGATTCGATGAATGGGTAGTAACAACAATCCATAATCCAACATTTCATTTTCGGAACCAAACGTATAAGTACCATGTGTCCAACCATGTCTCGTACAAGTGTCTTGAGCCGTAGCTCCTACCGGGCCAATTAAAGGACCCTGTTGTCCTCTGCCAGACACATTACCCAATGGGAGGTCCTGAGGTATCCAATATGAGCACATAGCTCCTGTCGGGCCAATTAAAGGACCCCGATGTCCTCTACCAGGCCTCGTCGTGTCTGTAATATTTCAAAATCCTTTAATCATCATGTTTGTATTGTTCAAACCCAACTTTGATACATAAAGTGTTTTTGTGAAATCAAGTCCAGACGAGCATTAAAGTTATAGAAACGTTCAATGAAATCATTAAATACGAGTAATAAAGTTAAGGGTCACTCGGGAGCTGTTTGAGTAGGTTTGGAAGTGAATGGGAACCAAAACGGTGAAGTATGAAACCAAACAATGAAACTATCCATAAGCAACAGGTATTGATACCTAGCAGAATGGTATCGATACCAATGGACCAAGAAGTGTTTCAGACGCAAGGGTATCGATACACATGGATGATGGTATCAATAAAAATGTATTTTCTAGGTTTGGTAATGCAAGGGTATCAATACCCAAGGAAAATGGTATCGATACCGGGGTTGTTCGAGCAGATTTTCATGGGTTTCTCAACTACATCAACCTCAACAACAACTACAACAACAATGGTAAGATTCAAGCTACAGGAAACAAGTCATGAACATATATATATTGAAAGGTAAAACTCCCTACCTCAAAGATTGAAGAACAAAATCAAGAATCCTCCAAGTCCTAGCTCCACACCATGAAACCGAATGAGATACGCTTCAACTGAGCTCAAACCAACGAAATACGGACCACAATACGCATAGTGATGAAAGATTGAAGGTAGTTTAGAGTGGTTAATTTGGGAGAGAATTTGAGTGAGAGCAAGAGAGAGAGATGGGAGCCGAGAGAGAGAGAGAAGAACGGGAGAGTGAGAGGAGAGGAAAGGGGAAAGTTATCCCATATGCTCACACACATAGGTTATATACATACACTAGACACACATCACACACTCACCCCTCAAGTATAACACTTTAACATATTAACCCCAAATCTCAATTTTTCAAGCCAATTTTCTCCATTTGTTTCTTACAGAACATTTAAATCAATTATACAAATTTATGGGTCTCTGCATCATTGTTTACCAACAATGCACCTAGGCCAATCCACATTACAAAGTGAAGTACGGGAAACCACCAATAGCTGGTAAGGCTTGAATGTTTGACTGATTTACAAAAGCAAAATAGATTAATAACTAACCAATGTAGCAGGAAAAAAAAAACATCCAGCTCCAATTTCTCAGAAAATTAAAATTCTATGACTACCAGTCTCAAAAGCAAAAGGTATAATTTCTATAACTAAGAAAATTAGAGAAGTATAAGAGGCATGAAAATGATTTCTATTTTGATAGAGGAAGAATAATTACACTCTGGCACACCACCTTTGGAATGACTACATTGCGGGCAAAGAGAGACTTTTCAAAAGGGACTAACCTGCAAAAGAAATACACATGCAATTAAAAGAGGACACGATATTCCTTTAAAAATTAGGACATAAATACATTGGGGACACGTCGAACATAGAATATCTTTTCATTGTAGGTGCATCTGTATGAATTCATATTGAAGTAGAAAAACATTGTCTCTATCAAATTAAGACTAACATCATGAAGAAATAAATCACTGTCCCTATACAAGTACCCTTGAACGATACATATATGAAAATTTTCATTCTGGGTCAAGTCTCAGAAATGCTTTTTAACCTCCTAATCTATCCTTAGCATGTCCCAAGATTGTCCCCAACTTTTCCTAGAGTATCAACACAATGTTCAGAGTAAAAGAAATATAATGAAAAACCAAACCTGTATTTAGGCATATTTGACACATGTTCGAAGAGTGTCGTGTTGTGTCTGTGACCAACACCAGTACATGAGCTCGGTAAATGAGTCTGTACTTCTTAGGTTAACACCCAAATCCAACACTTTTTCAATCAAACATCCTAAATGTCAAAATGTAAAGGTCACATGAAAGCACAACCCATCCTTGTTCATAGAATCTGAACTTCGCAATTTGCATAGAACCCAAATACAATCAACAACAGACCAAATCAATTCACAATCGAAAAAAGCCATAATGAAGTCAGAAATAGAAACCAAGTCGATAATAGCCACTCAACTACCCCACCAACATTTGAACCTGTAATAAGTTTAAAAGAAAAACGATAACCCTAGCTTCATCTAGTTGGAAGGGTTATCGTTAAGCCTTGGTCCATTTAACTTTACGCGGATTTCTCTTTATTTTAATGTTCTTGTGACATTTTGATCGACAAAATCAGAATATCTGAATTTCGGAGTGATTGTCAGCGATCTTAGGTCAAGAAGCTTCATTAGCCCTGACTTGAACATTGACACTAACACTAACAAAAAAAAATGAGACCGAGGAAAAAAATACCTACGGAGGCGCGAAATTGGTATCGATGACTCATTCAGAGTTGGGCACTCATGTCTAGGGTGTCCAAATTAGATGTGAATTCTTTCAAAAGTTTTTGCTTTGGAGACAATCTCACCTTGTGAACATACGACAAATTCTCCAAATGGTGATGAGATGAAAGCGATCTTGTAATATCAATTCCTACTTCATCAGCCACACGGCCGCTCATTATGGCTAAACACTTATGCTCACCTTTTTAACAAAATAAGAAACAGATGGAAACAAAGGGCTAAAGTAAAAAATCCAAATGATATAAAATAGTTTCCATTATCTATTGATGAGAAATGTGAAAGGTAAAAACAAAGGACAAGGGGAAAGATTCGCGTATAAATTCATCAACATTGGCAATCCACAAGTCATAAAGAATCAATCTTCCACTTGAGTAAAGAACCATAGATTAACATTCCTCAACAGAATCATAAAGACCTAAAAGGTGCAAATACTACATTATGGAGCAAATATTAACCAAAGCACTTGACTTTTGTTATTCAATCCACAAACTATAGCCGAAGATGCAACATGCTGAAGCAAAGAGTAAACAAATGCATATCATGTAAGTGGAGTTTGAGAAGTTAATGACAAGTGACCTTTTCAGCTTCACTTTTGGCTCTTCCTATCTTTTCTCAATACCACCACTTCTTTCTTTTGTAGTGCATTCTATTGACCCAAAAAGAGATGAAGACAATGAAAAGAAGCGAAATAAAAAGAAGGTATCTCAGAACTTGTTTTCATATCCATTTCTTAGCTGCCACCTGCCAATGGTATAGCCGTATAGGTATTCGGGTGGCATATTCTGCGTTTTTGAAAAATTTACAAAAGTATCTAGCAGGCTAATGCGAGAAAATATGCAATATTATTGCCCACAACATATGTGCTCCGTGTGGCCAAACAATACACATACCCATAGAAATATATACAAGAGGCTGGAGTAGGGAGGTTACCAAATCAGGTGATTCAGTAGGCTTTGAGTTGACCTCAACAATCTCGCCCGATATTGCCTTGAGCCACAGAGCTGCCAGGCTCCGGCACCTCCACAAACACCACTTCTCTGAGATGGTTCTATATAATTTGTAACTCAACAACTTTTCAAATTTTAAAACTTAGTTTGAAACAATTTAGAACCTAAGAAGCAAATTAGATAACACCCCAACTTAAACCTTTAAACTAACTTCTAGGAACTTACTGATACTAGTGGTATTTAAATTATGCTCATAGAGTCTTAGTAGAATATCAGAAAAATGGTTCGTAGATCTTTTGGAGAAAAAGGGATTAGCCCCTGCCTCCACTTGTATAGCATGTGGCCAATATGCATGTATTCGCTGTAACAATTTTCCAGAAAAGGATCAACTCTTGTAAGGGAGTAAAAGTACAGTATATTCAGAAAATTGTATGTAACCTACATGGGCTCATAATATTCCGAGGATAGTAAGAAGAAGATTAAATTTTACTGTTGATGGTTAATTGGAGGGCTTTGTTTACCATACAAGGTCATACTTCTCTTACCGCTCAAATGCAAAAGACACATAATAAAACAAAATTGATAATTCTATAGAAAAGGATTCATATATAGTGATACAGATATTTCATGCTCAATGATGGGGCCTATTACATTCAGTTGTAAACTGAAAAGTTTGTTACTGCGGTTCACAGTTGCAGAAAAATATATTGAAAATTCTCATCATTCTGTATGAATTTTCTATTATGGACTATAATTTGCCATGTTTCCTCTATGTAGAATTTTCTGCCAATATAGTGATTCAATAGCACAACTTCCATGAAATTTTCCATGGTTTGTCCTAATGAAACAACTGCAACAAAAGCATAAGCAATTTCACAAAAGATCTGACTTTCCACTTCCCCTTATATCAATGGCCTATGATTTTTCCAGCCTCTCTCAAAGATAATCCATTTTGGTAAACAATTGAACTTCTAGAGGAGGCTAAATATCGGACTTTACCGGATGCATATGAAGCTTCCATTAGAGCACAAGTATATTTCTCCTTTTAGATGCACCACACTTCATCATTTCTTTTGCTAAACTTTTTGGACGTCAAAATGTTCTCCTACCCACAGGCTAAAATGGTTCCTCATCTTAGTTTGTTAAGACGTCGTGCTTGTGATTTGCAGGATAAGGCCCACGGTGGAAGAGGCAATAAAAAGGAGAGTGGAGATGAAAGCCAAGGCATGATATGATTGTGCTTTACCAAACAACACAATTACAAAGACCCACGGCAAGAACTGAACGTGAATATAAAGGAAAAAGGATCTGATTCGGTACACCAAATAAAACCAAGATTGGTTATTGGAACCCTAATTTCCAAAAAAAAAAATAGAGATTACATCTTCTTGGAACACTAATTTGAAACCAAATCCCTAATTTCATATGAAAACAGAACCCTAATTTTTTTGGTTTGAACAAGTTATAGTGAGGAACCTAAAAACCTATCTCAGACACACACACACAAAGAGAAATACCTTGATATGGCGTCGATTCCAATAGTTGTCGATTGTATTCGTTGTAGGTGCGGTCAAAATTGTCAACCCTTGACCCAAGAAGACCTTTTGACTTGATAATTGGTCGAGGACACGTTGCAACAGGGCCCACGCGACAAGGAGACTTTGGTCAAATCTTGGCCTAGAAAAGACGGTTGACCACCCAATTACAAAAGTACACGTGTACAAAATTTGGAGAAGTATCCGCGGAAGATGTCCGCAGGGAAGCAACCTCTGCAAGATAGAATCTTAAGCCCATAGAAATCCGCCAATGCTCATGGAAATCCGCCAAGGCCCCATTACTGGGGCAGCCTGCGCAGTGAAAGACTGGGGATAAAGTTTCGCGAGTTGCTACGATTCAAGAATTATGAGAGAGACTTAGTTAAATAATGTCTGGAGTTCCATTCGAGCCATAAGGAAGAGTCCGAAAGGGCTCCGCGACAAGAGAATGATCGCTGCAGGTCGCGATCTTGCTCCAGCAGGAATGGGGGAAATTCTTGTGGCTTTGGAATGAGGTTGCGATGCGGGGATAGGGCTCTCCTGCGAGAGACTGGGTTTTTCCAAAGACCCAGAGGTACAGGAGGGACATGTGTCAGGATTTTATAGGAACGTCGTCATGGGCCTGACTTAGGCCCAAGTGCCCTATAAATACCCCTGACATTTCCCCTGATTGGAGAGAGCTGACATTTCCTAGAGAGAGAAAGTGGTGAGCACTGAATTTGAGGAAGGATAATATTCTTCCCTAGAGAAAAGGTGATCTCATCCAGACCATCTAGGGAAAGCCAATTACTCCCCCCGCGGAAGAAACAAGGGACACGCTGCCTCTACTGCTTTTGTACCTTTTGCTCCTTCTTTCACCCCACAAGATTGCTCCTCCTTTCTCCCCACTAATCATCAACCAATCACACCTCTTCGGCTCACACGCAAGCACACCTTCGTGGAACCCCAACCTACAATTCGTCAATACTGGGCAGAGCATATTTTACCTCCTGTGGTGGTGGCAGGAGTTGGAGGTGAGGGCTGCTCCAGCAGTCGTGGTCGTCGGTGTTGTTGGTCGATGGTGGTGATGAGTTCGTCGCCTTCCCACCACCTCTCTCTCTCTCTCTCTCTCTCTCTCTCTCTCTCTGTTCTCGTTAAATTCCAGAGAACGCAAAAAAAAATTCATTAGAGCGTCCGTTGTTGGGGAGACAGGGAGCCTCAATTTCAGGAGGAGACAGACGAGATTCCCGTGTGTATAGTGGCTAGGGGAGGTGATTTTACCGAAAAGCCCCCTAGCCCAACACCACAACGTGACAAAATAGTGTAAAAAATCGGACGCAAACGAAAAACATCGAAAGTTCAAAAACCCGTTAAAGTAATTCGTAAATAATCTAAATAGTGTCTATGGCCCACCACTTTTGACCGCAAAATTACCGAAACACCAAAACCCCAAAGCAGTAAATTCAGCCAGCTAGTTTCCGAACTCGGGGGCATTATTGTCTGAAGGTGGCCAAAGTGTAAGCCACTCTTTGAAACTATGTTCCCTTATAGGTCCCTTGTGGAAATCTTAATCATTGATTTTCTCCATAAATCTTACAGTTCTTCCTCTCTCACTCTCAAACAATATTAATTGCATAATTGCCACTAAAATTAGATCTCACGTTGCGCTGTGCACGGTCAAACCCTAGTATATATATGTGTGTATATATATATATACAGTCCGTCTCCCGTAAGGACCATGTAACGCCCCGAATTTTGGGTACGTTAATGAGGCATTTATTACATAATAAAGAGACTTTGGCTCGTTATTACATCATAAATACATCAAAGGGTACATTTATTCAACGAGGGAGGAACTAGGGCTCCTAACTACTGCTCCGCTTGCTCCTCTATTCTAGCAAGCTCCTCGACACTGAAGGCCTCCAAGGTGTACATCTTATCCTGTTCATCTATGAGGTCTAACACATTATACCGGCGTCGCCACCCATATAATATGTCAGGGTCACCAAAAGTAACACCGTGAGCTACAACGCTCAATAGGATAAACCTTACCCACCTATCTTAACTTACAAATAATAGGTTATAATAAAACATCAATTTTCATATGATACGTATATACACAGCTACAAAAGACAATATCAATAACACATCCGCAATCGCTATATAACTATCGTTGGTGTCCAAGATTCTTCGAGTTTCTCCTACGTAACTCATCGTAGACCGTGTCTCCATTTTCACACACAAAACAACCTTTCAAAATCATTTGTTTAACTCACCCAACCTCGGTTCTGCCGCGCTGGGTTCCCGAGTATCCTCACAATAGTTCTGCCATGCCGGGTTCCCATTGGCACACAATTGCATTGGCTCCGTACCGCGGATAACCAAGCCATAATTCTAAACCCTCGGTTTCGCCGCTCCTGGTTCCCGAGTATCCCACAATGGTTCCGCCGCTCCGGGTTCCCATTTGGGTTTTCGAAAATTCATCCCTCGGTTCTGCCGCTCCGGGTTCCCAAGTATCTCCACAATAATTCCGTCGCTCCGGGTTCTCATTGGCTTTTTCACAAATCTTTCCTTTACGCATGCAGACACACAACTCACATTATGCAACCAAAACCGGTCATAATGTAGTTTCAAAATATTTCCTTCCTCGGAATACATTTCCTTTCATTAATCACATCCTAGGTGCCATGTTTCTACTTTCTCGGTTCTCGTGTCTCGTTTACATACAAAGACTCCACGGTAAGACAAAAGTAAGCATGAAACATTCTAACAAGATCATCCAATTCTATAATATACCACAAGTAACACAATCAATTCACATATGCAACTCAAACTCCTTGAAATATCAAAATACGAATACTTCGATCCAAATAGTAAAGTTTTAACATTTCGAAAACCGTTCTTTCTTAGGAATTCAAAACAACAACGTTATACTTGAGTAAGTAAGTAAATAGGAAGTAAGTAAGGATTTCCTTACCGTTCTTCTAGACGGTAGTAACGGCTTACGGACGGTAATCGGCGGTTGGACGGAGTAACTTCCTACGGGAGCTTCCGGTAGCTTCGAAAGAGAAAGGTTTCTCTCGAAACTTGACCTTGGCTATTACTACTACTACTTTTGAATCGAGAGGGTGGTCAAGTGGCAGTTTAGTGGCGGCTTAGGTTGAGTCTCTTGAAGAACACTCAAGAACAAAGAAGAACTAAGCAAGAACAAAGAAAGAACAAGTTTTTTCTAGAGGGAGAAGTTGCTAGGTGAAGGTGTGAGTTGAATGGTTGGAATGGCTTGCTATTTATAGGCAAAACTCTTGGCTTCCTCTCCTCTCACAAGGCTAGCCCTCTCTCTCTCTATATCTTCCATGGATTTGCTCCATTAAGTTATCAAATCAAACCTTTCAATCAAGTCATAGCCTTCTCTCCAATCTTAGGCCAAATCTTAGGTGTAAGGCTATGAAATCAAATAAGATCTTTAGCCTTTCTAGGTAATTATAACCTAGGTCTAGCTTGTAGTCAAAATCTTAGGCTAATAAAGGCTAGGATTGTGTCATAATGGCCCATCAATAGGTTGTCATTAGGCAAAATAAACTTAGACCTATTAGGTAGCTTGTACAATTACACAACACATCACACATCACTCTCTCTTTCTCCCTCTCCAACCGGCTCTCTCTCTCTCTCTCTCTCTCTCTCTCTCTCTCTCTCTCTCCCACGGCCTCTCTCTCTCTCTCTCTCTCGGTCTCTCTCTCCTCTTTCTCTCTCTCTCTCTTTCTCTCTTGCAAGAACACAAATAAAATATAGGTACTTTTGGTACTAAAAGATCAAAGAAGTTTAAAAGACTAAGATTTACTCAATAAACAAATAAATGGGCACATGTGTACTAAGGCAATATTTAAATCATACTGGGTACTTTGTAATCTAGGTAGATCACACCTCCCATTAAACTAATCCAATTGGGTACAAAATCCCAATATAAAATAATAAAAGAGTACTTTAAGAATCTTAGGCTTTAAAGACTACTAAGTACTTACATAATAAAATAATATGTACTTCATCACATGGGGTTTAAGAAAAAACTAGTTTAATAAACTCATGTACTTAGTTGAAAGAACAACCTATTACCCAATGGATAATAAATCTCCTAACTTTTATTATCCAATGGACAATAGTAACTGAGGAACTTTTTATAATAAAATAATCAAAAAGTACTTTAAAGCAATTATAAAAGTCTATTTAAGTACTTTGCTCAAATCTTTCATTGAATCTTTTTAATATAAAGAATTGAGTTTCTATTATCCAATGGATAATAGTTCCCCTAACCTTTATCATCCAATGGACAAAAGTTAAAAGGAAACTTTTATATCAAGTTGTCCTTTAAAACATGTGACAAAAGCCCTATATTTAAATATAGGTGTGGTACCAAGTATCCCAATAAAGTAAAAAGCTAGGATTCTCCCTATTAAAATAATAATAAGGTACAAGTACTATTTATTCAATAAAGTACTTTGAAAAATTTAGGGTTTAGATACACCACAATATTTTAATGCATAAAGGTACATGGGAATCCAAATCTTGATTATTAAAACAAAGCCTTGTACTTTGTTGGAAGATAGGAGCTATTACCCAATAGGTAATAAATTCCCTAGTGGTTAATAACCAATAGATAAAAGAAGTACAAGTACTTTTATCTTTAAAATAAGATTTTGAAAAGACTACATGTACTTTTAGTCAAATATTATAATGAAAGGCTTATTGTCCAATGGACAAAAAATTACCCTAACAATATGGACCAAAGGGTAAAGGTAAAAGGTTCAAAAGGTTCATCTAGTAACTAGGTGAGTTTGGTTGCTCGGTTCCTCCAACTAGTCGGTTAGAAACTAATTAAATTGGTCAAGTTGGGTTTCTAGTCGAGAGTTTAACAAATGACCAAAATCTAACTATGACAAAAATTAACAAGAAATCATATAGCCACTCAAGAAAAAATAAGTAATTCAAATAAAATTCAAATATTTAACGAAATTTTTATTGACCAAAATTCAGGGGCGTTACAATCTATCCCCCTTAAAACAATTTCGTCCCCGAAATTGGTGCGCGACTGTAGATCAGACTAGGTCGCTAAACCGATCTCGGAATCATCGACTATCCCCCTTAAAAATTAGAAGTAGGTCACCATCAATTGAATTAAGTCTCATCACTTGCTTAACGAGATGGGTTGAAGTTGCTTCTGCCGTCGAACAGCTTGCCTCGTCGTACGCCTTTGGTAAGGTCTCCACCGTAAATATCAACGCCAAATGCAAAACTTCTACCAAATCATCATGCGGACTAGTATCCCTCAAGCGTTCCTAGTACATCCTTGTTGAACCCTCATGCTTCTCGATATTAAACCTATTTCCAAAAATAGGAAACAATGGGTCCATTCTTTATAATCATGAGGCATGAGTATTCCATCCTCATTCCGGGAATAAACGGATTTCAGCAAGCAATCCTTGCAGTACTCTATGAACTCAGATATTATGAACGAAGGCAGTGAAAGAACCTATGCAGTCACGAAAAGATAAACCTTCCTATCCTCTTACAGTCAAAGTGTGCCTTCTTTCTTCTTCTCGAACAATGTTAGTGCTTCCCATGGTGACGTACTCGACTTGATAGGCCCCTAGTCCAATAGCTCTTGCAATTGGGTCTTGATCTCCCTTAGTTCTACAGGGGCCTTTCGGTATGGTGTCAAAAGAGATTGGTACGATTCCCGGTTGAAGTTCTATAGAGAAACCTATTTCCTTAAGGCGATAAGCCAGGAAGTTCTTCAGGGAAAATATCGGCGTAATCACACCCGATGTGTGGTAATCCCACTTCCATTCTATCGGCTTCTTCCTACTGGAAACTAGCGGCCATCCAAGTAGTGGATTCTGCCACCTTGATCTTTTCGTCGCCGAACTCGCTGTCCGTCTATCCCCCTTAAAAGGAATCGAGTCCCTTCTAGGGTATAAGCTATTACCATCCTTTGATGTCAATCATGACTACTTGATGCGCTGACCGCCAATCCAATCCTAGAATTACGTCGACATCCGCCATATTGATCACTTGAGGGTCGCAAGTTAGGCGCAGGTCGGCTACTCCTAATTTGCACTCTCAACACACTAGACTAACAGCTATTCTCTCCCTAAACGGTGATGTTATTTCCATACTCATGATTAGGGGTTCTATTTCTAGTGCTGATGCAGTCATGCAGGCAGTAAATACAACAGAATGCGACGCTAAAGCTTGTACGTAGGTACTATCCTAGCGTACCTTGGATTACAGAGGAATCCTGCTCTCGTTCCTCAGTCCGCAGTGCAAAGATACTCCCTCCGATGCTTTGCTTGATTCCCATGGGCTGTTTTCTCTTATTCTGCCCATTCTGCTGCTGCGATGGGCCTCCAGGGTTTTGCTTCACAAAATCGGCCTGTCCGGGTTGTTGAGCTTTTTGATTTCCAAAGCTTCCATTCCCTCCTCTTTGAAGTTGGGGGCAGTCGCACTTATAGTGACCCATAGCTTAGCAGTTGAAATACTGAACTGTCGCTATGTCTCTATCACCTCTCTTTGGTTCGCCACTTTCAGGGGTGGCAGTTCTCCAGGGTTGGTTGTTCTGAGACGGGGTAAAGGGTTTGGTGGAGTAGGGTCCACCGGTTATCGCTGAGGGTTTGGGTGCCGATTAGTCCACTGGTGCTGCCGGTCGCCTTCCTCCAGCAGGTTTTAAAGTCTGTCTCCTCGCTCTCTAGCCGAAGCGCACACTTTACCACACCAACATAGATGGTGAAAGCTTGAGCTACCACAGCCTTGCGAGCAGTAGTCAGCCCCCACTCGAACCTTCTGGCCTTCTTGTCTTCAGTTGCTATCGCGGTTGGGGTGTAACGGGATAATTCCTCAAATTTGGCCGCATACTAGGTAACGGTCATGGTCCCTTGCTTCAAGTTCAGGAACTCTTATTCCTTGGCTAGGCGAAGAGGCGTAGGAAAATATTTGTCGAGAAACAGGGTCTCGAACTCGGTAAAGGTCATGGTGGCAATGTCATGAGTCGCCTCCATCAGGTCCCACGAATAGCGGGCTTCGCCCTTCAGCTGGTAAGTGGCTAAGGCCACACGATCTCCGTCTTGAGTAATTCTGAGAGTTTTGAGGATCATCTTGACCTCATTCAGCCACGTCTCAGCTACGACAGGGCTGGTGTCTCCGTGAAAGGTTGGAGGTCGGCGTTTGCAGAATTCGTTCATCGCTCGGATTCGGGCATGGGTCCATCGTCGTGGTTTTGGTTTTGGCGGTTAACGTACCCATTGGACAATAAGCTTTTCATTATAATATTTGACTAAAAATACATGTAGTCTTTTCAAAATCTTATTTTAAAGATAAAAGTACTTGTACTTCTTTTATCTATTGGTTATTAACCGCTAGGGAATTTATTACCCATTGGGTAATAGCTCCTATCTTCCAACAAAGTTCAAGGCTTTGTTTTAATAATCAAGATATGGATTCCCATGTACCTTTATGCATTAAAATATTGTGGTGTATCTAAACCATAGATTTTTCAAAGTACTTTATTGAATAAATAGTATTTGTACCTTATTATTATTTTACTAGAAAGAATACTAGCCTTTTACTTTATTGAGATACTTGGTACCACACCTATATTTAAATATAAAGCTTTTGTCACATGCTTTAAATGACAACTTGATATAAAAGTTTCCTTTTAACTTTTGTCTATTGGACGATAAAGGTTAGGGGAACTATTATCCATTGGATAATAGAAACCCAATTCTTTATATTAAAAAGATTCAATGAAAGATTTGAGCAAAGTACTTAAATAGACTTTTATAATTGCTTTAAAGTTTTTTTTGATTATTTTATTATAAAAAGTTTCCTAATTACTATTGTCCATTGGATAATAAAAGTTAGGGGATTTATTATCCATTGGGTAATAGGTTGTTCTTTCAACTAAGTACATGAGTTTATTAAACTAATCTTTTCTTAAACCCCATGTAATGAAGTACATATTATTTTATTATGTAAGTACTTAGTAGTCTTTAAAGCCTAAGATTCTTAAAGTACTCTTTTATTATTTTATATTGGAGTTTTGTACCCAATTGGATTAGTTTAATGGGAGGTGTGATCTACCTAGATTACAAAGTACCTAGTATGATTTAAACATTGCCTTAGTACACATGTGCCCATTTATTTGTTTATTGAGGAAATCTTAGTCTTTTAAACTTCTTTGATCTTTTAGTACCAAAAGTCCCTATATTTTATTTGTGTTCTTGCAATAGAGAGAGAGAGAGAGAGAAAGAGAGAGAGAAAGAGGAGAGAGAGAGAGAGGCCGTGGGAGAGAGAGAGAGCCGATTGGAGAGGGAAAAAGAGAGAGTGATGTGTGATGTGGGTAATAGCCAAGGTTTTGGCTATAAATAGAGCCATTCCCATGCCATTCAACTCACACCTTTCCAATCTTCAACTTCTCTCTCTAGAATTTCTTTGTTCTTGCTTAGTTCTTCCTTGTTCTTGAGTTCTTCTTGTGTTCTTCAAGAAATTCATCCAAAACCGCCACTCGACCACCCTCTCGATCCAAAAGTAGTAGTAGTAATAGCCAAGGTCAAGTTTCGAGAGAAACCTTTCTCTTTCAAAGCTACCGGAAACTCCCGTAGGAAGTTACTCCGTCCAACCGCCGATTACCGTTCGTAAGCCGTTACTACCGCTTAGAAGAACGGTAAGGAAATTCTTACTTACTTCCTATTTACTTACTTACTCAAGTATAACGTTGTTGTTTTGAATTGCTAAGAAAGAACGGTAGATTCTCCCTATCTACTACTCCTAATTATATGTAGTGCATCCTTACGTACTTATCTCAAAGTATTTGTATTTCTGATATTTAAGATGGTTATGAGTATGCATATATGAGTTGCTTGTATTACTTGTGGTGTGATAAAATATAAGTGATTTCACTCCAATGGCGTTCATACATGTGGCGTTGTGCTTTGAATAAACATAAGTGATACACTCCAAGAGCGTCCGTACATGCGGCGTTATACTATAAGTGGTGATTGAGTATGATAAGTAGTATAGAATTAAATGATCTTGTTAGAATGTTTCATGCTTACTTCTGTTCTACCGCGGAGTCTATGCATGATAACGTGACACGAGGAAAATTATTATCCTTTGGTAAATATATAAATATAAAAAGTACTTGCACCTCTATTATCCTTTGGTTATTAACCGCAAGGAAAATTATTATCCATTAGGTAATAGCTCCAATCTTCCTACCAAGTACGAGGTTTTATTTTAATAATCAAGATTTGGATTCCCATGTACTTTTATGTATTAAACTATTGGGGTATATTTAAACCCTACATTTCCAAGATACTGTATTGTTATTTTATTGGGGAGAATCCTAACCTCTTATTTAATTGGGGTACTTGGTACCACACCTATATTTAAATATAGGGCTTTTGTCACATGTTTTAAAGGATAATTTTGATTATTTTAATATAAAAATTTCCTTTTAACTTTTGTCCATTGGACAATAAAAGTTAAGGGATTTATTATCTATTGGGTAAAAGGTTTAGTCTTTCAAACAAGTACTAGGACTTTATAAACAAGTCATTTTCCCTATTGCCCATGTGATGTTGTCCTAATATTTTATTAAGAATGTACTTTTGACTTAAGACCTTAGTTTTCTTAAAGTACTCTTTTATTATTTTATATTGATTTTGTACCCAATTGGATTAGTTTAATGGAAGGTGTGATCTACCTAGATTACAAAGTACCTAGTGTGATTTAAACATTGCCTTAGTACACATGTGCCCATTTATTAGTTTAATGAGAAAATCTTGACCTTTAAAGACTACTTTGATCTTTTGTACAAAAGTACCTATTATTTTATTTGTGTTCTTGCACTTAGTAGTGTGTATATATATATATATATATATATGTAAATAGTGTACTTGGGAGAGAGAGAGAGAGAGAAAGAGAGAGAGAGAGAGAAACCCGAGAGAGAGAGAGAGGGAGAGCCGAAAGAGAGAGAGGGAGGGAGGGAGGGAGGGAGGGAGGGAGAGGAAGAAGAAAAGAGAAAGATTTGGTGGTACCTTCCTTGATCTTCCATGATCTTTTTACACCTTTCAAATTCTTGGGTAAATATTTTTCCTAGCCTAAATTTATCTCTCCATTGTACTTCTATGATTTGTTTAAAGACCAAATCTTGTACCATTGTCTCCTTTCTTCCAACAAATCTTCCATAATCAAATCCAAGGACTACCCTAGCCATGCAAACCTAGAATCTTAACCTTGATCTTCCATAAAAGCTTGATTTTATGGAATAAAAAAATGAGACTTAGAGAGAGAGAAAGGGGGCCGGCCAAGAGAGAGAGGGAGGGAGAGCTTGCCTATAAATAGAAGCTCACTCCAAACTTTGAACTCACACCTTCAACCATTGCTCTCATTTCTCTCTAGAAATTTCAAGAGTTCTTCGTTTCAAAGTTCTAGTTTTCTTGAGTTCTTGAGAGTTCTTGAGCAAAACCACCAAACCACTTCTAGATCTTTAAAGTACCTTAGTTAAAGTTAGTAAGTTGTTTCTAGAAATAGAAAGTACATATCTTTTCCTTTCGAAGCAAACCGACACCGTTACGCCACCGAAATTCAAAACCGATGACCAAATCTTCGTAGCCGACCATCGCCAAAAAGAACGGTAGTCATCATTATCTACTATCCCAAGTATAAAGTAGTTTTGTACCCTAACTCTAAATATAAGTTCATTAGGAAGTAACTTTGATCATTTTATTTAAAGTAGATAAGGTTTTCTTTTGTTGGAAACGTTGGAAATGCATGCATGATGTTCGTTTTTGGTGATTCAAGCATACTAAATAATATAGAACTGGATGATCTTGTTGGATTCATTTTGAGTTTTGATAAATGCTTGTTTATGTGGAAAGTCCTACACGGGGTCTATACATGATAACGTGACACGAGAACCGAGAAAGTAGAAACATGACACCTAGGATGTGGTTAATGAAAGGGAATGTATTCCGAGGATGGAAATATTTTGAAACTACATAATGACCGATTTTGGGTGGCATTATGTGAGTTGTGTGCGTGTGTAAAAGTAAGATTTGTGAAAAATCCAATGAGAACCCAGAGCGGCGGAATCATTGTGGGGATACTCGGGAACTCGGAGCGGCGGAACCGAGGGTTTAGATTTCAAAAACCCCAAATGGAAACCCGGAGCAGCGGAACCATTATGGGATTACTCGGGAACCCGGAGCGTCGGAACCGAGGGTTTTGAATTGTGGCTTGGTTATCCGCGGTACGGAGCCAATACTGATGTGTGCCAATAGGAACCAGGTGCGGCGGAACCATTGTGAGGATACTCGAGAACCCGGAACGGCGGAACCGAGGTTGAGTGTGTTAAACAAATGATTTTAAAAGATGGATTGGTATGTGAAAATGTTGACACGGTCTACGATGAGTCACGTAGGAGAAACCAAAAGAATCTTGGACACCAACGATAGTTATAGCAATTGCGGACGTGTTATTGATATTGTCTTTTGTAGCTGTGTATATACGTATCATGTGAAAATTGATATTTTATTATGGCCTTATTTGTAAGTTATGGGTTAGCGGGTATGGAATTGTTCTGCTGAGCTTTTGTAGCTCATGGTGTTACCTTTGGTGACCCCGACATATTATATGGGTGGCGACGCCGGTATAATGTGTCAGATTTCATAGATGAACAGGGTAAGATGTGCACCTTGGAAGCCTTCGGTGCCGAGGAGTTTGCCAGAATGGAGGTCTGCCTAGATTATAATGTACCTAGTATGATTTAAATATTGCCTTAGTACACATGTGCCCATTTATTTGTTTATTGAGAAATCTTAGTCTTTTAAACTTCTTTGATCTTTTAATACCAAAAGCACCTATATTTTATTTGTGTTCTTGCAAGAGAGAGAGAGAGAGAGAGAGAGAGAGAGAGAAAGAGGAGAGAGAGGTCGAGAGAGAGAGAGGTCGTGGGAGAGAGAGAGCCGGTTGGAGAGGGAGAAAGAGAGAATGATGTGTGATGTGTTGTGTAGTTGTACAAGCTACCTAATAGGCCTAAGTCTATTTTGCCTAATGACAACTTATTGATGGGCCATTATGACACAATCCTAGCCTTTATTAGCCTAAAATTTTGACTACAAGCTAGACCTAGGTTATAATTACCTAGAAAGGCTAATGATCTTATTTGATTTCATAGCCTTACACCTAAGATTTGGCCTAAGATTGGAGAGAAGGCTATGACTTGATTGAAAGGTTTGATTTGATAACTTAATGGAGCAAATCTATAGGAGATATAGAAAGAGAGAGAGAGAGGGCCGGCCTTGTGAGAGGAGAGGAAGCCAAGAGTTTTGTCTATAAATAGCAAGCCATTTCAAGTATTCAACTCACACCTTCACCTAACAACTTCTCTCTCTAGAAAAAAACTTGTTCTTTCTTTGTTCTTGCTTAGTTCTTCTTTGTTCTTGAGTGTTCTTTAAGAGACTCAACCTAAGCCGCCACTAAACCGCCACTCGACCACCCTCTCGATCCAAAAGTAGTAGTAGTAATAGCCAAGGTCAAGTTTCAAGAGAAACCTTTCTCTTTCGAAGCTACCGGGAGCTCCTGTAGGAAGTTACTCCGTCCAACCGCCGATTACCGTCCGTAAGCTGTTACTACCGCCTAGAAGAACGGTAAGGAAATTCTTACTTACTTCCTATTTACTTACTTACTCAAGTATAACGTTGTTGTTTTGAATTGCTAAGAAAGAACGGTTTTCGAAAAGTTAAAACTTTACTATTTGGATCGAAGTATTCGTATTTTGATATTTCAAGGAGTTTGAGTTACATATGTGAATTGATTGTGTTACTTGTGGTATATTATAGAATTGGATGATCTTGTTAGAATGTTTCATGCTTACTTTTGTCTTACCGCGGAGTCTTTGCATGTAAACGAGACACGAGAACCGAGAAAGTAGAAACATGGCACCTAGGATGTGATTAATGAAAGAAAATGTATTCCGAGGAAGGAAATATTTTGAAACTACATTATGACCGGTTTTGGTTGCATAATGTGAGTTTTGTGTGTGCGTGTGTAAAAGAAAGATTTGTGAAAAATCCAATGAGAACCCGGAGCGGCGGAATCATTGTGGAGATACTCGGGAACCCGGAGTGGCGGAACCGATGGATGAATTTTCGAAAATCCAAATGGGAACCCGGAGCAATGGAACCATTGTGGGATACTTGGGAACCCAGAGCGGCGGAACCGAGGGTTTTGAATTGTGGCTTGGTTATCCGAGGTACGGAGCCAATGCATCTGTGTGCCAATGGGAGCCCGGCGCGGCAGAACCATTGTGAGGATACTCGGGAACCCGGCGCGGCGGAACCGAGGTTGGGTGAGTTAAACAAATGATTTTGAAAAGTTGTTTTGTATGTGAAAATGGAGACACGGTCTACGATGAGTTGCGTAGGAGAAACTCAAAGAATATTGGACACCAGTGATAGTTATATAGCGACTGCAGATGTGTTATTGATATTATCTTTTGTAACTGTGTATATACGTATCATGTGAAAATTGATATTTTATTATAACCTATTATTTGTAAGTTAAAATAGGTGGGTAAGGTTTATCCTATTGAGCGTTGTAGATCACGGTGTTACCTTTTGGTGACCCTGACATATTATATGGGTGGCGACGCCGGTATAATGTGTGAGACCTCATAGATGAACAGGATAAGATGTACACCTTGGAGGCCTTCGGTGTCGAGGAGCTTGCCAGAATGGAGGAGCAATCGGAGCAGTAGTTAGGAGCCCTAATTCCTCCCTCGTTGAATAAATGTACCCTTTGATGTATTTATGATGTAATAACGAGCCAGACTCTCTTTATTATGTAATAAATGCCTCATTAACGTACCCAAAATTCGGGGCATTACAGACCACCTCATTTTAATAAAATGCGGACCTTCCTTTCCCGATTGAATTTCGATGATCCGAGCCGCTCAATGTGTTCAGAACGTGATTTTAAGGTTACCCGCCAGAAATCAACAAAAAAAATGACCAGAAAAGGTTTCATCCGAGCAGTTTTTGTTTGTTTTTTATCTAACGATTCAAACCAAAACTGCTCGGATGAAGCCCTTTCCGGTCATTTTTTTTGCCGATTTCTCGCCGGTACCCTTAAAATCACGTTCTGAACACATTGAGCGGCTCGGATCATCGAAATTCGATCAAAAAATGAAAGAAATGAGGAGGTTCGCATTTTAACTAAAATAAGGACTCCCTCATTTGAGACAGACTGTATGTGTGTGTGTGTATATATATGGGAACGGTTCAATAGATAACTATTTAAACACCTAAAAAAACACCCTAAATCTCAATCACATAGTTTTCGATCAAATTTTTATGATCTGAACCGTTCAATGTGTGCAGAATATGATTTTAAGGGTGTCTGTGAGAAATTAATAAAAAAAATGATCGAAAAGTGCTTGTTTTAAGCAGTTTTTAATTAAACTGTTCATTAAATCTAAGTTAAAAATTGCTCAGATCAAGCCCTTTTCGGTCTTTTTTTTTTTGCTGATTTCTCTCGAGTATCTTTAAAATTATGTTCTGATCACATTGAGCGACTCGGATTATCAAAATTTGATTGAAAACTATGATGTATTTTTTTAGGTGTCTAAATAGTTGTTCATTGAACCGCCCCGATATATATATATATATATATATATATTGGGAAAGTTTCAAATAAGAATCTCTTAAAATGTAGACTCTCTTTTTCCGATCTAATTTTGATGAACTGAGTTGTTCAATGTACTTAGAACGTGATTTTAAAGGTATCCGAATAAAATCGGCTAAAAAAAGATCGGAAATGGCTTGATTTAAGCAGTTTATTATTGAATCGTTAAATTAAAAACTGTTCGAATCAAGCCCTTCCCGGTCTTTTTTTTTCTAATTTCTCGCAGGTATCCTTAAAATCACGTTCTGATCGTATTGAGCGACTCAAGTTATCGAAATTCGATTCAGAAATGAGAAAAATTGGGAAGTCCACATAATAACTAAAATGAGATAGTCCTCATATGAAAAGGACTGATATATAATATACGGGATTGTTCTTGGAACATCTATAAAAATATCTCATATATCAATCTCATAGTTTACGATTAAATTTTTATGATCCGAAGCGTTCAATCTATACAGAATATGATTTTAAGGATGCCTACGAGAAATTAGCAAAAAAAATGACCGAAAAAGACTTGATTTGAGCAATTTTTATTTGAACCGTTCAATAAAAAACTGTTCGGAACTGTTCGAATCATGCCCTTCCTGATCTTTTTTTTTTTTTTTTGATTTCTCGCGGGTGCCCTTGAAATCACATTTTGATCACATTAAGTGACTCAAATCATTAAAATTTGTTCGGAAATTATGCGATATTTTTTTAAATATTTTTATAGATGTCTTCGAAACCACCCGATATATATAAACTTGAATTTGATGGTTGAAAATGTGCCTCCTGACCCAAATTTTGGAGGTTGGTGTGATCACCAATTCACCATAGCCGTAAAAGACAGCAAAATCGCTCGTGCCCGTCGCACGTGCCCAAGATCACGATCCCCAACTGATACTTTTATGTAACGGCTAGTTCTCCCCCTTCCCCCCTTTCCCAACTCTCTCTCCCTCCCTCCCCCACCCCCCCCCATCCCCGTTTTCATTCATCGCAGCTCTCTCTCTCTCCTACTGGCAACCCACTGAAAAGAATTTCCTTTGTCCACTAAGAAAAGAGTCTGAAGGCCTTGTACATGAAACGAGTTTCATGAAGTAATCCTTTTTTCTTCCATCAAGAAGCAAGTCACAATGTTGAATAATGGTAACGAGAACTTTCAGGCGAGAGGGTTTTCGACGCCGCCGCCTCAGGGGAAGTGGAGGCGGTGGTCGCCGCCGGTGAGGCAACCTCTTTCGGAGAAGAAGCCTCAGGCGGCCAAAACCGATCTCTTCCACGTCATTCACAAAGTTCCCGCCGGCGACTCTCCCTACGTCAGGGCCAAACACGTTCAGGTAATTCCCTTTGATCTAAAGTCTTGTTCTTGTTCTTTCTCGGCGGGTTTGAGTTGAATCGTGTTTTCTTGTTGAAATTGGGTCAGTGTTTGTTTTCCAAGAATGTTGTATTTTATGGCTTATCAAAACAAAATAAGAATGTATTTTATGGGGATCATACCTGTTCACGTTACTTATGTTGGTTATTCTAGGTTTTTTAATTATTTATTTTTGGGTTTGATTAGATGATTGTTTCATGTTGCATTGGGTTAGTGTTTGCTTTCCAAGAAATTTACCAGTTGATGTCTTACCCTATTTCTGTGCTTTTCATTTGGTCTTGCTTTTGAAATCTTTGGTGTATTGATATACTTATTGATAACTGGATGTCTGAGTTAGCTTGCGTGCATTTCGAATAAATCCGGGGGTCGGCATACCTCAAATGGCCCCAAGGTTTAGAATGTTTGGCCTTCGTGGGATTTGAACTTGCGATCTCTTGGTTAGTTGCTTTCTCATACCACTTGACCAAATCTTTGGTGTAGTAGTATACTTATCTCTAGGGGGGTTCAATGCAAACTTTCTAATGTTCTGGGTCTTAGACATATTTTGTGAAAATTGAAGCTGCAATTGGTCTATTTTTGAATCATTACTCTTGACAAAACTTGGCAATTATGAAGCATCTTGCATTTTCTTCCAAAAATTTGCCAAGTTACATACATGCCCGGTCATTATTTTTTTGACATACTTGTTAGTTGATTGCAATAGACTTCCACTGCTGCTGCCATAACATTTGGATTTCTTTGTTGGTGAGTAGTATAACCACTTTCTTTGGCTTGATTTTCAATCAACCGATCACCCACCTGAAAATTCATGCGGAAATTTGAATGAATACATTTTTTTGTTCACGTATAGTTTATAAGCCCTATTTTCAAGCAAATAAGTTGACAATAAATGAGGTGTCAAATCAATGCTGAATCACTGATGGAGTAGTTTTTTTTTATCAGCAAGGAAAAATTACACACTTAGATGTTAGATTTCTTTGGTCAGAAAGAGTGCGACATTTTTGTCTAAGTTATTTCGTTGGTAACTATATGTCAATCACCATTGTTGTTTGTGCTTTTCAAATCAGGTTAATGCTGATTGTTGTTTTTATTTTCATGCTGAAAGATCACCTGCTTAGATTTTAGTGTTCTCTGGCCAATAAAGTAGTGCCTTATTTTTGTATGATGTTTCATGTGTTTGGGAAGTAGTTGATTGTTTCATTGTTATCCCAATCACCATCACATTGAGTTCCTTTGAAATCAGGTGAAATGTTCAAATACTGCTGATAGTTCCTTTTTTTTGTACCGCACAATTAGCCATTTAGTACTTGAGTTCTTTGGTCTAAAAAGTAGTGCCTTGTTTTTAGTATATATTTGGTGTGATTGGGAGGTACTCGAGCTATTTCATCATTGCCTTATTATGCATGGTTTTGATTTTAAACTTCTAACAGCTGATAGAGAAGGATCCAAGCAAGGCAATTTCACTGTTCTGGGCGGCAATAAATTCTGGTGATAGAGTTGACAGTGCCCTGAAAGACATGGCAGTTGTGATGAAACAATTGGATCGATCTGATGAGGCGATTGAGGCAATTAAATCATTTCGTCATTTGTGCCCCCTTGAATCTCAGGAATCTCTTGACAACATACTAGTTGAGCTCTACAAGGTACGATACATTCCTTTCAATAATTAACGTATATTTCATTTCGTATTTTCTCAGTTTTGCACCTGTGCCAAAGTTCATAGACATACCTACTGCTCTCATTATGTAACTGTGTACTTTTGTTTGTGTATACGTGCTTGTGGATGTCCGTCAGAAGGTTACTAGTGTTTGGAAATCCGATTTCGATTCATAGCATTTGTTGATATCTAAAATTGTGCGTAGTATCATAATTTGGAATATCTAACACTTGCAATCTTTTGTGGGGAAGGTTCCTGCCTCTGAAATGGTTTTGTTCAAGACAATGAACATTGAGGGTGAACTTGAGATCAAGTTACCTTCACAGTGTTCAAACCAACCTTAGAATGCACAGCTTATAATCTAGATTTGCTTCGACGGTTTAATCTTCTTGATGATTAAGTGCAATAAGCATCAAAATTCAAAAATGAGAGGCCCTAATCAAGTACATACGGTTATGAAATGATTGATAATATGAAACTGAAAATAAAGTATTCCTGATTGACCTTATTCAAGAACATTTCATAATTTCATCATCTTTTTGGTGATTGAAACAAATATTTATATGTGGATGCAGAGATCTGATAGGATTGAAGACCAGATAGAAATGCTTCAGCGTAAGGTGAAGGATATTGAAGAAGGCATGGCTTTTGGTGGGAAGAGATCAAAATCTGCTAGGTCTCAGGGGAAGAAGATTCAAATCACAATTGAACAAGAGTATTCAAGGTGCGTATTGCTGCTGACGTTCTAGTTTTGAATCCCAGTCCTTATTTGGTATTTCTAGCGTATTCATTTGAGTTCAAATACTGCAGGTTATTGGGGAACTTGGCATGGGCATACTTGCAGCAGAATAACTTCAAATCAGCAGAAGAGCTTTACAGGTATGATCTTCATGCATCACTTATCAAGGGAAAGAGAAGGCATGCTATGAAAATCTCAAGAGCTAAAAATAATATTGTTCACAATCAAAATTGATCGCAGACAAAAACTATTGCAGTAATGGAAATTGAAGTAGTTGGTAAAGCTTGAAAGTCAAACTTGAGTGAGTTTTTTGGTTAAATATTGGGCTTTTAGAAACGGCTTTATGAAGCTTCAGAGAAGGGGAACATCACTATGGTGTTCTCCTTTTAAAAATAAATTAGTATAATCATGGTATCGTGTTCCTGATGACAGAGGAACTTTTCTCACATAAATAATTCATTTATGCAGAAAAGCACTATCTTTTGAGGCAGATAAGAACAAGCAGTGCAATCTGGCAATATGCTTGATGCACATGGACAGAATGATTGAAGCTAAATTGCTGCTTCAAACCACACGAGCTTCACCTACAGATGGACAATCTGATGATTCGTACCTGAAATCCTACGAGCGTGCTACTCAAGTGCTGACTGAATTGGAATCAAAATCAGGTGTCGGAAATAACCAAGAAAAACCATCATTTGGACATGGAAACTTTTCAGAGTCTTCTCCGCGGACACTGTTTGTCGATGCATGGAAGAAAGGATTTTATAGTGAAAACTCATATGAAAGAAAAGTCAGTTTTGGCAGCAAAAGGAATGACAAATGCATTAGTAATGGTGAGATAGAACCTGGTTCCTTCAACAAGAAAGCATATTATTCTTCTCCTGTTCCTGGTAGTGGAATCCCAAAAGTCCCATTTACTCAACCAAGATGTTCATCGTCATTTAGTCATGGGGATCAGCAAAGGGCATTTTGGAGAGACTTTGGTGTTGGTGGTTGTAGCCGTAAGTTATCATTTGAGCAACAAATGAGCCATCAATGTTTTGATGGGCGAATGCCAGCTTTTGCTAAGGAAAGGTCAAAAGCTGCTTTGCAAAAATCAGAAATTGGTTCACCAAGTGCTAATGGAAATTGGAGAAAGACAATTGTGAAAGGAGACTTAGACAGAAACTGTCGGGAAAATAATAGGCATAATAATTTGGCAAGACAAGGGGAAGTTTTCTCTAATGGGGATTGGGATCAGAAAACCAATATTTGTACTGCAAACAGTGTGAGAACGACAGAAACAGACGAGACCAACAGTTTTACAAGAAACAACTCTGGAAATTATGGTAAGTGCCATGACCCAATTGATTTGAATCCGACATGTAAGAGTAAGAAGAGTTGGGCAGATATTGTTGAAGAAGATGAACAAGAATTGTTAGAATTTGGCGATGAGAATGTGAATTCAAACATTAGTTGTCCGAATGTCACTCCACTCAATGAGATAGAGAAACTGAGCCGAAAGATTGAATCTATGGATTTAAAAGATGGGTATTACACTCAACCCCAAACTGCTGCTTCATCAATGAACAGAACTACGCGACGATCTTTGTGCTTTGATCATCAGCAGAAGTCATGTCCATTGGCTTTGAACTTTGAAGGTAATGATAACTCTATGCTGGTAAATGAAAGGGAGAATATATCCGGAAATGGCACTACATTATTGCGGAGAAACAGGTTGCAGGTGTTCAGGGACATAACTGTTTCTACCGAAAGTCCACGGCCTTGAACGGAATTCTGTATTGAACAAGAGTACCTTCTGTATTGAACAAGAGTACCTTCTCTATAGAACAAGAGTACCTCATACCACAAAACCCCCCACACCCCATCATGCATTTTTTGGCAGTTCAATTTTTTTTTTTCTTCTCTTCTTGATTCGTTTGCTTTTTTCGTGTATAAAGAGTGTATATGTAATGCATGTGATGAAAGTTTGTTAAATGAACTCTTTAAGATTTGGGTGTTCCAATTCTGTGCATATTTGTTACGTTTCTGTAACATGTCCGGAACCAAGACTTTTTTCGCGGCCCCTGGATCACAAACAAGCGCAAGAGCAGCAGCAAAATCTTTTCTTTCATCATATACTAGGACTCTAGACAATACCGAAGCGAGTACTGGAAATGAAAGTACACTGTTTAGAGGAGCCATCTTTTGTAAGGCAATACCGAAGCGAGTAGCCGCCTTTCAAACTGATCTTCAATGAACAGAGAAACAAATGAGTTTGTCTTCAGAATGTTGTTACCTCATAGATAAGTGAACCAAAAAAGTGAAGTAAACAATTCACCGACTATGATAAATTACGGACCACAGAATGTCGAAACTTATTACCGCGTTTTAGATCGAATGAAAACAGATCGGACGAGTTAATTTGTTTTTCTCTAACCCAAATTTCCGTTGGAACCGAATTCAAAATGGTCACCAATAATTGGTGTAAAAGAACAGTAGTGAAAACAGATTAACCAAATAAACCGTCCGGGAGAAAGCTGTAGTACATAAGATATACCGTATGTCTAAATTATGATAATTTTTTATTTTCATTATGCCGATTTTTGGTGTTCTAACACACATTTATGATTCTAGTTACGATTTGTACTTTAAAAGTTACTTGTTGAACAAGTCGTTAGCAGATTATCCATAATTAAAAAATATGGTTATTATGTAACCATAATTATTCGTACGAGAATCCATACTACTAGTACTCTGACTAAATATATGCATACAATATCAAAAATTAAAGAATGCTACCTATAAATGTTATAATAATCCTATAAATTGGCATTATCTTACCACAATGAGTTATACCAAAAATTCTTTGATTCGTATGATATCCCGTAACAAAATCAAAATATGTCATACCAGAATCAACAATTGTTATACTCAAGCCAAAAATAATTGTAAAATGCCACAAATTTTATAAAATAACCACAATTGCTATGACAACACCTAAAATTGTCATTTTCTTACCACAACGTATCGTATCAAAAGAAAACATATGTAAATACCATAAATTATATAACAAATCACAATTGTTATGACAATACTATAAATTGACGTTTTCTTATCACAATGTGTCATACCTGTAACGATCCTAATTTTTAGGGGAACTTAATTAGCCATCCTTTTTACTCTACTTATTTAGCTTCTCATCCTAATGCATTTAAATACTTATCTTTCCATCCTCAAATTCAATTAAATCCTAAACTACCCTTTCTTTCTACTAATTTTTCAAATCTTTCTTCTATTTTTTTATTTTATCTTTTCTAATTATCTCAATTCTCTCTCCTCTTTCAAACATTTCTCTCACCTAATCTTTTGAATTTTTTCTCTCCTAATCTTTTGAATTTTTTCTCTCTCCTAATCTTCTCTCTCATATTTTCATTCCCCTAAAATCTAAAAAGAAAACTCGACTCTTTCAAAAACGAATGTGTAAGCCAGAAAACATGTGTAACAACCAGGATTTTCAACCCTATTTTTTTTTAAATAATAGAGTTAATATTATCAATAGCATTAATAATATCATAAAAAAAAAGTATTATTCGTATTAATAATATATATATATATATATATTTCCTTATGGATATATACAAATATAATTATCTTACTATTATTATTTTTTTAAAATTACATGCATGCATGCATACAAATTACTTTCATCTCTCTCTCTCCTACTCAGTTTCTACTTCCCCCCTAGCCACAAATTCGTCTGTATTCCCGTCCATCTCCTAACCCAAGAGGTAGAGTTTTAATTAAATTCGATTTCGTCACCATCTTCCAAATTCGTCCATAAATACCCCATCACTCCGACCCTAGGGCACACCACAATATTCTCCACGCCCCACCAGTCCAAAAGAGAGAGAAAAATCGGAGAAAATCGAACTTCAATCCATGGAATTCTAGAGAGAGAAAGAAAGAGAGAGAAAAGCGGGTTTTGTACCGAGACCCGAATTGATCATTCCAATCACATCCCTCAACCCCAAGAATCCCCAAGCATCATTCAATTCAAGCCCAAGGTCCCTCGATCGCCAAAACCGAAGTCGTCTTCCCCAAAATTCCAAGTTTCGTTTTAAAATCAATTCGGCCCGAACCAAGGTAGTATAATTCATTCCAAACACTCCTCTAAGTATATTTAGTATTTTTATGCTTAACCCAATAGCCCCTGTGGTTCCATGCATCGAAAACCGAGCTCAAAACAAAAAAATACGTTTTCTGCCGTATATACCAATCTGATATTATTTTCGAGCCCGATATTTTATATGTAATTATTTACGAAAAAGACGACCCTTATGATATTTATTTTATAATCTTTCTGATATTAATATTATGAAAAACTACTGCCTTGATATTATTTTCTTACAATATAATACCAACTTATTATAAAGCGTACTAATTATATCAGTTTAATTTATCTGGTAGATTGAGTTAGTTTTAAATATTTCGAAACAATTTTGCGACCTTCTAAACCTCATTTTTGACCTCCGAACTATTTTTCCTAGACTTTTCACACATCAAAGATCATAACTTGTTAAGATCATTTTTTTTTTCTTAATTATCTATTTATTAGATTATTTATTCATTATCTATCAAAGTTTGCAAACGAAAAATCTTTGCGACCTTCCAAACAATGTTTTAACACCCAAACTAATTTTTCCTAGACTTCTTGCATCCCAAAGATGATATCTTGTTAAATTAATATTTTTTTATTTAATTTACTATTTATTTTTATTTTTATAACGTTTCCGATCAAAAATTCTTTACGACCTTGTAACCTTATTATAAATACCCGAATAATTTTATTTAGACTCTCTATATTCTGAAGATGAAATCTTGTTAACAGTAGCATATTTTAAATTTGTAAACTATTTATTATCTATTTACTTCACTTTCGGCCACTTTATTTAAACATCTTCCCGTGACCTTCTGAACCCAACTTTTGACACTCGACTAGTTGCATAGGACTTGTAGGACTCTTATTAAGGTCATGATAAATATTTAATTTTTTTATTTAATTAGTGTATTTGAATTAGTTTTAATTAATCTATTATCTTAGAATTAATTAATAAGAGCTTAGAAAATTTTCCTTTTTAAATTGCTTTAAAACTCTTACTTTATTATTGACATTATGATCATATGAGATTCAGGGCAACGGCCCATCCATAAAAAGTTGTGTGATTTCAATATCTATTAATTGTTTTAATTATTATTGATTTATTGTATATCGCATCAATATTTGATTTGAATGTTAGATTGGACCCTAGAGACATTGGGTGGTGTTGCAAAATAGAACTCATCTAGACGATGCTAGATAATGGATAAATTGGAAAGTTTTATTTTTAGATTGCCTGCAGGCGTGATTTTGAGATGTGATGAGTTAGATGTGATGGTTTGAAACTGGCAAGGTAAGCCCAGTGTTGAGTGATGAATGATGATTGGCAAAGTAAGCCCAATAATGAATGATGAATTGAAACTGGCAAAGTAAGCCCAGTAATAAATTGAAACTGGCGGGAGTCCAGTGATGATTTAAAACCTAGCAAAGTAAGCCCAGTGATGTTTTGATAAAACCTGGTGGATAGGGCCAGAATTATTTTCTGATGATAAAACCTGGCAAAGTAAGCCCAGTGATGTTTTGATAAAACCTGGCGGTGGTCCAGTGATATTTTCTGATGATAAAACCTGGCAAAGTAAGCCCAGTGATGTTTTGATAAAACCTGGCGGTGGTCCAGTGATATTTTCTGATGATAAAACCTGGCAAAGTAAGCCCAGTGATGTTTTGATAAAACCTGGCGGTGGTCCAGTGATATTTTCTGATGATAAAACCTGGCGGTGGTCCAGCGTTGTTTGTGATGATAAAACCTGGCAGGTGGTCCAGCAATATTTTACGACAGTAAAACCTGGAGGTTAGTCCAGTGATGTTTTGCGATGATAAAACCTGACGGTTGGTCAGTGACGTTTTACGATGATAAAACCTGACAGTTGGTCAGTGACATTTCACGATGATAAAACCTGATGGTTGGTCCAACGATATTTTGTATTGATAAAACCTGGTAGGTGGACCAGTGATATTTTATGTTGATAAAACCTGGCAGGTGGTCCAGCGATGTTTTGTGATGATAGAATTGGTAGGAACGCCGTGGTGATTTTAAAGTGGTGATTAAGATAGACAAACCCTAGTTATGGTCTGGGCATGACTAGATTTTTCCTTATGGTTATGTTATCGATCAATAATGAATAGATTTGTAGGTATTTTGCTTTTCTGCATTGATGATATATTGTTACCTGCTAGTTATAATGTAAAGGAGGGGTGATTGGGTTGGATTATATTACGGAGTGAACTTTTTCATTCAAGCACGGATTGTCTGGCATCCGTGTCAGGTTTTACAGAGAATCAGGTAGAGACTCAGGACCCTGAAGGAGGGCGATATTACCTAGAGATGAATCCGGAGATGGAGACTCAGCAAGTATACGCTTGGGGTCCGTATCAATCCTAGAAGACGGCTCTGTTATTTTGTCTAAATTATTACCACAAAGACTATTTTCAGTATTCCACAATGGTTTGTAATAGATGAATCTTTAGGGTAAATTATCTGTTTGAGATTTTGAATTTAATTTAATAAATTTCTAAAAAATTAATATTTAATACCTCCAATTTTATTTCTGAAAATCGGGGCGTTACAACATGACAAAACATGATCAATTTACAAAACATGGCAAAACTAGTTGATCGAGGTAGATGAACAAGACAAGATCAATTAAAAAACACGACAAAATCAAAAAACATGGCAAGTTTCGAGAAGTGTAAATTTTGATCGTGGTAGATGAATAAAAATGATCAAATAAAAAAATGACAAAAATCAGAAAACATGACAAGTTTTGAGAAGTGTGGGTTTCAATCGAGATAGATGAACAAAACATGATCAAATAAAAAACATGACAAAAATCAGAAAACATGACAAATTTTGAATCGAGATAGACGATCAAAACATCATCAATTCACAAACATGACAAAAATCGAAAAATATAATGCCTAAAACTGATATTCCGATAACGGCGGCGATTAAGAGGATGGAAGCGATGTGACTCAACCTGTGGTTGTGTAACAACTCCGATTTTTCATTTAATAAAAATCTCGTTGTTATTTGAAATTTCGTAATATCTTTTAACTGCTCGATGGTTTTCCTTATTAATTCTTATTACGGTTGGTCTTTAAGCAATCGAACGCCTTGTCGTTATTTTCCTCGACTAGAAACCCTAATTGCACTTTAGCCCTCAAAGATCGTTTCTTGACTATTAAGTCCGACTTAGCAAGCCTAATTAGCTTCTAACCGGCTTGATGGAGTAACCAAACTAGAAAGTCACCTAGTTACTTTTTCCTAACCAAAGATAGACCGTTTTGCCCATCTTAAACCTTTTGAACCCTAGACTAGAAATTGTTTAATTATTTTCTTTTATTATTTTAATTTTATTCTTTATCCATTGGACGATAAATGTTAGGAAAACTATTATCCATTGGACAAAAGAAACCCATTTCTTTATATTAAAAGGATTTTGAAAGATTTAAACAAAGTACTATGATTGACATTTTTTTGAAAAGTACTTTTAATTATTTTTAATAAAAGTACCCAAGTAACTTTGGACCATTGGACAATAACCGTTAGGGTAATTTTTACCCATTGGACGATAGCCTTTCCTTTATTATATTTGGAAAGTACATATATATAACACATGTGTAATAACTAAAGGACATGTAGTCTTTTCCAAAAACTTAGTTTAGTATTTAAAGTACCCGTACCTTATTATCCTTTGGATAATAACCGTTAGAGATTTTATTATCCATTGGGTAATAGGCTCATCTTTCAAACAAAGTACTTAACCCATTAAAATAATATTTTGTTAATAATATTTTGTTAAGATTCCCGGGAGTACAAAAGTATATTATTTTATTAATTAAAGTACGAGTACCTTTTGTATTAGTTTATTGGGTGAATCTTGACCCTTTAAGACTAAATTGCCCTTTTGTACAAAAGTACCTATTATTTATTTGTATTCTTGCATGTTAGTACACACATATATATACATATATAGCTAGTACATGAGAGAGAGAGAGAGGAGAGAGGAGATAGAGAGAGAGAGAGCCGTGAGGGGAGAGAGGAGAGAGGCCGAGAGGGAGAGAAGGGAGAGAGGGAGAGAGAGAGAGGGAGAGAGAGAGAGAGAAGAAGAAGGATTTGATGTGTACTTGACATTGGTCTTCCAAAAGTACTCCAATCTTTGGTGATTTCCTTTCCTAACCAAATCTTAACTTCAGTGTCCTCCATTGTACAACTTTTAATTGTTTAAGCTATGAATCTTGTACCAATGTCTCCTCCTTTCCAACATATCTTCCAAGAATCCCATCCAAGGACTAACCTAGCCATGCAAGCCTACCAAAATTAGCTTCCAACCTTTCAATCAACCTTGACATGTGAAAGAAAGTGAGACTTAGAGAGAGAGAGAGGGGGGCCGGCCAAGAGAGGGAGAGAGGGAGAGCTTGGCCTATAAATAGAAGCCATTCCAAGCTTTGAACTCACATCTTCAACCATTGCTCCAACTTCTCTCTAGAAATTTCAAGAGTTCTTGCTTCCAAAGTCTCTTACGTTCTTGAGTGTTCTTGAGAGAAAGCACCAAACCACCTCCCAAAACCACCGTTAGATCTTTTAAAGTAGCTTAGTTGGTTAGAAAAGTTGTTTCTAGGAAAAGAAAGTTCATCTCTTTTCCTTTCGAAGCAAACCGACGCCATTACGCCGCCGAAATCCAAAACCGACGACCAAATCTTCGTAGCCGACCACCGCCAAGAAGAATGGTAGTTATCCTTACCTACTATCCCAAATATAAAGTAGTTTTGTATATAAGTTCATTAGGAAGTAACTTTGATCATTATATTTAAGGTAGATAATGTTATCTTTTGTTGAAATCGTATGAAATGCATGATGTTCGTTGTTAAATGATTCAAGCATGTCAAGTAGTTTAGAATGGTTGATATTGTTAGATTGAATATTACAATGAATGATATCATATGTGAAAAGTCCTACCGTGAAGTCTATGCATGAGAACGAGACACGAAAATCGAGAAATAGAAACATGACATCTAGAGTGTGGTTTATGAAAAGGCGTGTTTTGAAAAGTGTGAAATGTTTTGGAAATCGCAATGTGGCCGGACGTTGTAGCCCATTGTGTGGTGTGTGTTTTGTGTGCCAATGTGAGACCGGGACGGCGGAACCATTGTGAGGATACTCGGGAGTCCGGAATGGCGGAACCGAGGTTGGGTGTGTGCTTGGTTATCCGCGTTACGGAGCCAATGTAATGTGTGCCAATAGGAGCCCGGGACGGCGGAACCATTGTAAGGATACTCAGGAGTCCGGAACGGCGGAACCGAGGTTGGGTGTGTTAAAACGATTTTTAAAGGTGATACGTGGAAAATAATGACACGGTCTACGAGGAGTCACGTAGGAGAAACTCACAAATCTTGGACACCAACGTTGATTGTTTAACGAAAACGAAAGTGTTGTTGTTGGTTAAATTGGCTAGATAAGCATGCTATATGGAAATCTTTGACTCTATGTTGTATTGATGTAAGTTAAGGGTTAGAGAGTTTGGATTATTCTATTGAGCGTTTAAGCTCACGGTGTTGCCTTTTTGGTGACCCTGGCCTATTATATTGGTGGCGACACCGGTATAATATGTCAGATTTCATAGATGAACAGGATGAACTTTATACCTTTGAGGCCTTTGGAGCCGAAGAGCTAGCCCGAATGGAAGAACAAGCGGAGCCGTAGTTAGAAACCTTAGTTCCCTTTCGTTTATAATAAAAGTACTTCTTTTATGTTTTTGTTGTAATAAAGAGCCGGACTCAGTTTTATTTCAATAAAATATTTTATTTAACGTACCCAAAATTCGGGGCGTTACAGGTTGTTCATCCTCTTTCTCATGTGATTCCATTTCCACAGCGGACACCTTTCCATAGTATTTTAACGGGGAAACGTGTGGTTGTTCATCCACATGGTTAGTTTCTTTGAGATATAACAGATCGACGCCGCAAACAAAGCCTTACTTGTATTTGCGCCTTCTGATTGTCAGTATTCCATCCACCAGATCGATGACAAGGCATTTCACAGAGAGAACCAGATCGCCATATCACCGACGTAACGGAGTGAAATGGTAAAACAAAGCCACTGTGCGGGCGGCAGCGATGGTCTAAAGGCATGGGAGTGTGGCAGTGCAACGATGTGGTTGACAGCGACCGGGGGCTGATACATCGGGCGGCGGTAGTGGCGGTTATCGATCAAAAGAGAGAGAAATTCGAACAGATGATAGGTGTGACGGTGTCGATTGGCAACTATGGGGTTGACGGCGATGGTGGGGTTGAGGGCGATTGTGAAGTTGATCGGCGACGGTAGAGTTGATCGGCGATATATGGGTTTCTCGATCCAGAGATAGGAGGAGAGAGATACAAATTTTATTGGGATTTGCATAATCCCTATAAATGGGGAAATTGGAAACCATATAAATCACATACATATCAATATATTAATATCCTATAATTGTGGGAATTTGAAAACCGTACAAACATATATATATATATATATATATATATATATATATATATATATATATATATATATATATATATATTAATACATTAATATTGTAGATAGGGGTATAATGGGTAATATGATAATTTGAGGATGAGAAGATAAGTATTCAAACCTACTAGGATGGACACCTAAATAAGTCTTGTAGATAGGATGCCTATTTAATTTCTTCTAATTTTTATCAATAAAATTATAAGTTTAATAAAAATTTCTTTTACTCGATTATCTTTTTATTTATTTATTTGAGTGTTGATGTTATAAACAAATCCTAAACTAATTAAACTTAGACCTGGAGGCCTTAATATATATATATATATATATATATATATATATACACCATAAGGGGGCGGAAGCACGGACAAGGGGGAAGAACATGTGACTCGGAGTGGGAGAGTGGGAACTGGAGAATCAAACTTTACTAGGGCTTTACTAGGGAGTACCAATGTTAGCAAAAGAATCAAAGTACTAATGTTATCAAAAGATTCAAACAAAAGTTACCAGAGGAATCTAATGTGAATAGTGACGGATGAATAGTAAATCGGATGAATAGTGACGGGTGAATAGTGACACGTGAATAGTGTCAGGTGAATAGTGAATAGTGAATAAATTTGAATTTATGAAAGAACAATGAATAAATCAATTATATAATAGCTCTATAATTTTAACAATGAATCAATCAGTTATATAATAGCTCTATAATTTTATAGAATAGCTTTACTAGTAATTTGAACAACAAATTTACTGAAATAAATCACTTACTAAAACAATCTGAATTCAATTGCTGAATCAGAAACAGTACATGGCAGTTTACTGGTTTACAAGGGTTGCTGGAGTACATTGATACTCAGCAATGACTGAGTTTACTACAGAGGATGAGGAACAGGGGAAGTGGTAGGAGAATTTCTCTCTCTAAAACCTCACTTGTTTTCTCTCCTCCCTTTTACTCAGACTATTGTGGTCTGTTCTATTCTATTCTGCTTCTGCTTCTAACTGACTTCTCGAATCCTTTTATAGAATAAGGATCAGAGAAATTACAAACATTGAATAGTAGAATCACGTGACTACAGTAAATAAAGGAGGTTACTGTTTCTACTTTCGGTGCAGGTGGGACCAAAAGTAGAAATGATTACTTCTTTTGACTGTGACTGTTTCTACTTTTGGTGCTGGTGGGGCCAAAAGTAGAGATAATGACTTCAGGCAAATGGGTCCTGAGCATCTTGGAAAGCTGACCCACATGGATTCCTGTGAGATGTTGCTGTAGCTGACTCTTCAGATGATGTATCATCTTCTTCTTGACTGGCTTGAGCAATTAACTGTTGTGCTAACATTAATAACTGGGAGCACTTGGTTTTTGACTTGGATTTCTTGGAAGAGCTTGGTGTTGGACTTCCAAGTCTAATAGTGGAAAGTGTAGGTGAACTTGGTTGAATCTGAGGAACTTGAACCTGTATAGCTGGAATTTTGACTGGTGTTGGAACTTTGACTGGAAATTCTTCTTTGACTTGATCAATAACGCGTTGATGCTTGTATGCATCCCACCATTTTACTAAATACTGGCGATTGACTATCGTGTGATTGATACCATATTTCCATTTGAAGATCCATGGAACTTTGTATTTTGCCATAAATAACAGTAGCACTGGAAATTGACTTGTGTGACTATTGACTGGATACAGAGTGGAAAAGTAATTGACTTGGTCCATGAGTTCACTGGGTAAGATGTCTGGAATGGCTCCATTTTGGTGCCACCATCGGGAGAACCAAGATGGAATTACTGATTTGAATTTATGATCAAACGAAAAGAACCAGGAGTGAGTAAAAGACTCATTCTCATGGAGGATGACTTTGAACCATGCATCAATATAATCGTAATAATTATATTGAATAGGATGGTTCGGAAGATCTCTGAGTAGTGATGGGTGGCCCCATTCTTCTAGGCTGACTATGTTGTGAATATAGAGGGAATGGTAAATGACTTTAGTTGGATTGACTCTGTCATTAATGGGTTTTATCTGGATTGACTTGTGGTGAAGAAGGATGTCTTTGTAAAAAGAAAGGGTTTTAGCTGGGTGAGCAGGGATGAAATGCCATCCTGGGGGGAAAAAGGCTTTGACTAATTCAACTGGGTTTTGAATATTTTTGTGGGCTGGTTCAATGGAGAAGAGGTTAGTGGTGACTGGTTTGAGAATATATTCTGTAGTTCTTGTTGGGTAAGGGAATCTTTGTTGACTAGGTTGAATAGTTTGAGTCGAGGAAAAGGGATCAGCATGAGGGTTTGAAATGGGTGGTGTAATATTGTGACTAGGTGAGGGAACATGTATTAGTGCAGAACTGTAACTAGTTTTGGGTACTTGCCCAAGAACTTGGTATCTGTTTCCGCAATGAGTTGGAGGAGTTGGAAGAAGTACAAGTTGGTTTTTTGTAGTGGAGGTAGGTTTCTTGCTTTTCTCTGCCATGACTGAACTGCAAATGAATTTAATGTTAAATACAATGAATGCTGCTGAGAAAATAATTTTTAATAGCTGGAAAGTAATTTTATGTTGTGCTAAATAAAAATTCTCTAGTAAGAAAATCTGGAATGGAATTTTGATCTCCTTTAATATATTCAATATCAAAATCAAAAATACTTAAAATTGACTGCCATCTAGCAAAGATTTGTTTACTAGCAATATTTTTAACATCTTTTTCTAAAACATACTTTGCACTTTTGCAATCAATTCTGACTAAGAATTTTTGGTTTAATATATCATCTTGAAATTTTGAAACACATAAAACTAATGATAAAATTTCTTTTTTAATAGTACTGTAATTGCTTTGTGTTTTATTCCATAGACCAGAATGGAATCGGACAATTTGCTCAGGGCAAGTAGGATTGACTTTCTGCAGGAGGATACCACCATATCCTATATCAGAGGCATCAGTTTGAATAATCTTAAAAGAATTGACTGTAGGAATACCTAGACATGGTAATGTTTTTACATATGTTTTGACTTGCTTGACTATGGAGGTGTGTACTGGTGACCAAGGAGGGGGATTGTCCCTTAGACGCTCAAATAAAGGCTGACAAGTTTTCCTAAGGTCTTTATAAAATTCAGCTATGTAATTTAGGGATCCTAAAAATCTTTGTAATTGATTTTTATCAATAATTTCATCTGGAAATTTATCAGCAAATTGAATGGCTCTACTGATTGGTACTATAGTTGATTGGTGAATATCATAACCTAGAAATCTTACTTTTGTCTGGAATAATAATCTTGGGAGCAGAAATGACTAATCCATTATGTTTAATAGTTTTAATAAATGATTCTAGATGTTTCCAATGCTCTTCAATTGAGTTAGAAAAGATGAGAACATCATCAATGTATACTATAATAAAATGACTGAATTGGTTAAATATTTCATTCATTATATTTTGAAATTCACTAGGAGCATTTTTTAATCCAAAAGGCATTACATTCCATTCATAATGACCAAAGGGAGTAGTAAAAACTGTCTTATATCTATCATCGGGGTGTAACTGGATTTGCCAAAATCCACTTTTTAAATCAAATTTTGAAAAGATTACTGCTTTACTTAATCTATTAATTAAATCTTTTTTATTTGGAATTGGATACCTGATCCATTCTAACACATTGTTTAATGGTTTATAGTTTATGACTAACCTAGGTACTCCTCTTTCTTTTTCAGCATTTTTGTTAACATAGAAAGCTGGGCATGACCATGGTGATTTTTACTTTTCCTAATAATATTGTTATTAAGTAAATCATTTATTTCTTTTTTGCAGGTTTCCATAACTTCAGGGTTCATTTGAATAGGCCTTGACTTTGTTGGGATTTGGGCTTCATTAAAGTCCTTTATGTATGGCAGTGTTACTATATGTTTCTTTCTATGCCAAAAAGCACTGGGAAGATTAGAACAAACTTCCTCTTTTAATCTTTTATCAAAATCTTCAATTTGTTGACTAAGTAGCTTATTGGTGAGTTGTTCTTCAATTTTTTTGTATCTAATTTCTTCCTGTAAAAATTTTAATTGGTTCATTTTTTGACTTACTTTATAAGTAGATGGTAATGTTAATTGTTTCAATTTTCTTTGTTCTGGTGGTGTTAAGAATTTGAACATTACCTGTTGACCAAAAGGTTTAGTAGAAATTCCTTCTTCAGTAGTTGTAAAAGGATAAAGTAAATAGATAAAAGGGGTGCCTAGAATTACTTTGTCAGATAAATCTTGAACTAGGACAAAAGAAGTCCTAAAACAAATTTTGTCTTGACAAACATGGACTTTGGGCAACTTGTAATTAATTACCATTTTACTACCGTTAGCAGAAGTCAATTGTTCTGTTGTTTTGTGATAGTACATGGTAGGTACTATACCTTCTTGAATACAATTTAAGTCTGCTCCTGAATCAATGAGGGCAGGGATTTCAATTTGATAATCATGAATTACTAATTTTACTTTGGCATACCATTGTTGGTAGTATTCTTGTTGATCAGATGTTTGGTGATTTTTAGGAATTGTAACAATTTCTTTACCAAATTGAGACTTATTTAGTTTGGTAATATCTTTTTTAATAAAATTAGCTTCCTGCTTTAAATCTTGCAAAGTGACTTCAGTGTGGACTTTGTTTAATCTTTTACCAGAATTTTCTAATGATGTAATTGAATGAGATTTTTGAAGTAAAATTTGCTTAAGGCGACTAATATATTTTTGCTTTAATTCTGAATCATCTATTTTACTGATTAGGTCAATTAATAATTCTTCTTCAGGTAAGGTTTTGGTGATTACGTTTAATTTTTTAAATTCCTCAATTTCTAATTTACTATTGTTAGATGGTGGGGTATCACTAATGGGGATTGGATCTAGAGGAGGGGGAGGGTGTCCTGTGGTTATAACAGGGTGGTCTGACTTATTCCTTTTCACTTTTTTAATAGTGTTGACTTTTTTGTAATAATTTTCTAAGTAGTCGAAAAAATAAATTTCAGTTCTGGATTCTTCCATAAATGCTTCCCAATGAGCTAAAATTTTATCCTGTTTACTAGATGTATATTTAGCAAAATAATTTTTTCTTTTTTGTTTATTTTCTTTTGACTTAAATTCAGAATATAATTTGTCAAAATTTAATTCAAAAGGTTTATTTAAAACTAATAAAGTTGAATCAATGGGTTCTTCAAAATCTGTTTGAGTTGGAGACCCTTGAAAGGTGTCTTCATCCTCAAATTTTGACTGTGTAGAATAACAAGGTTTACTAATTTGTGAACTTGATTCAACACCTTTCAATCTAATACTGGGATCAATCAAATTTTTGTCCTTCCTAGGCAAAGTAGTTGAACTATTTGACCTATCCATAGCTATTGAGCTATTGGATCGACTTAATTCTCTGATTCTCAGAGGAGGGTTTACTCTTTGTTGATCAAAACTTATCCTAACTGTACCATCTAAGTATTGTTGAATATAGTCTAGATCAATTGTGTCATTTTGGAGTTTCTGTGGGAAACTCTCATTTTCACTAAGCCAACTGGTTGGTAACTGGATATCACTCCAAGAAATGGTTTTGGGTACTTGTACATTAGCATTTGTGCTACTTTGTATAAGTACAGTTTTATCCTTGGGACTTTTGACTAATGCATGAATATTTAAATTAGTTTTCATACATTTATAGTAAATACGGTAAATTAATGCAATTGACTGACTACCTTCAAGCATTTGAGTGATTGCTCCGGCAGTTTGAATATTTAAAGTTAATGCTTTCAAAATATTTTTATCTTTTAAACTAAGGGGTAAATCGGGGTAACAGTTAAAATAAACTGGACCATTATGTAGACTTGACTCCATTAATCCTAGGAGACTATCACTATAGACTGTGAATCTACTATCTCTTAAAGATAATAAAACTGAGGAATTTAATCCTCTTCTTGTTAATGGTTTAATTGCAACTTGTATTAATCCTACATGAATATAATTATATCCTCGTTCAAGGTGACGTTTGACTGATTGTTGACTAAGGAGAGAATATCTCTCTTCTTGTTTAGTAATGGCATAAACATGTTCAACAGTTTTAGCAACTTGATCAGTACGAAAAGCATCATCTAAAAAACTTGACTTATAAATTTCTTTTACTGGGATTTTGGGTATATTCCAATTTCCTAATCCTGTATCTAAATCTTGATACTCATGTTCTTCTTGGTTGACTATGTCCGCTAACTCAGATAGAGAAGCCATTGAAGAACTGGCTGAAGAACTACACCTAAATAATCTATTCATTGTTTTTAATCCTACAGACTCTTCTTTTAGTATTTTAACCCTAAAGATTTCTTAATTAATATTTTAATCCTAAATTATCATGATAAACACATACCCCAATTGACACATACCCCAGGTTTTTTCCCAACCCCTTCACTGCCCTACCCTGGGACTTACTCACGGGGACTTTTACGGATTACCTAAGGTGGTCTTTTGCAAGGTGGTCGACCGATGACAACCGGACTAAAATACTAACTAAAATTTCAGCAGGACTAAAAGGCTAAATGAAAATTAAGTAGGAGTAACTATATATATATGTATATATATATATATATATACATACATGGGGAGAGAACCGAGAGTGGGTTTTCCATCCAAAGAGCTTATCATATCACCTCATCATTTCAACCCTATGACATCCTATTATCTAGCCTTATGAGTCTAATAGAAAGAAAGAGAGAGAGAGCAATTCGGATGAGAGGGAGAGAATATAGTGTTCTCTTACATCACCCACCACCTCTCTTACACATTTTATCTCTTTTCCATCAAATCAAATTAGTGAGAGAAAAATATCGAGACAGAGAGAAATCTTGGAAAAGAAACAGAGAGAGAGAGAGAGAGAGAGAGAGAGGGAGGGAGAAGAGAGGGAGAGTGCGATAAGATTTCCACCAGATTTTCCTCCCACATGCACCATTATATCACCCTACATAATCTATTAAGAATAGTTTTGCCTGACTAGAAATTAATGACTGAGGAAGTAAGGGTGTGTTCCAAATTCCCATCAGTCATGACTATTGACTAGGCTATGACATTCTATAATATATATATATATATATATATATAGCTTATAAGAGAGAGAGAGAGAGAGAAGGGATATTCAGGAAAATCTCATCATAGTGGACCTATTTCATCCTAATTCTTAGCCTTAGAAGTCTAGGAGAGAGAGAGAGTGTGTGTGTGTGTGTAACACCCCAAGCAGACCGCTAGCCCAGTACCCTAATTTTGATCCACAGGCCACACCACATGGCCCAAAAGCTTACGCACAAGGTACTAGTAGTAGCCCACAAGGTTTGTTATATGCCCAAGATCATTCATGTAGACTTTCGATATGGGACGGGGTATTACAATCTCCCCAACTTAATAACCTCGTGCCCTCGCGAGGGGTTGAGCTCTATAATTACCAATACAAATCAAACAAATAACCAAATCAAACCAAACTCCAAGGCCCACATGGTCGTGCACATGGATGGCTCTGATACCACCTATAACGCCCTAAGCAGACCGCTGGCCCAATACCCTGATTTTGATCCACATGCCACACCACATGGCCCAAAAGCTTAAGCACAAGGTACTAGTAGCAGCCTACAAGGTTTGTTATATGCCCAAGATCATCCATGTAGATTTCCGATGTGGGACGGGATATTACAGAGAGAAAGAGAGAAGGAGGGAGACTGGATGAGAGGGGAGAGAGAGAAGTCAAGACCCTATAAATACCCCTTTCCCTTTTTCCATTATGGGCACCACCAACTTTCTTCATCCTTTCCTCTTTTGGAAAATCTGGGAGGAATAGAAAGAGAGGGAGAGCCGAGATAGTAGGAGAGGAGGAGAGAGAGGGAGAAAAATTGGTTGCATATTCAACACCTTATAACCACTTTCCAGTTAGTCTACTCCACTTTATTACTTTCCATTTTCCTAAGAAGAAAAAGCTAGGTGTCGGGTCAAACTAAGGCCTAAAGAAGACATACTGTTTGTGACCCGATTCAACGCTATCGTAGTCAACCCGCTATCCCCAAGAAGTAAGGTAGAAACCTCCTACCTACTCACGTAAATATAATAGTGCTACAAGGTTGTCGTTTTAAAAAAAAATTTATTGATCTAGAGAATTTCATAAAATTTCTCGCATAATTAGTTTGTTGGAAAAAAATTAAGATGCTAACGTTGTTAAAATTTTCGTTGAATTAAGGAAACTAGTTTTCCATTATAACTACTTGTAAGAAAAGAAGCATAGTTCCTGGAACTTAAAAAGAAAATGGGTTTTGTTTGCATGAAGGAAAAGTCTTCATTGTGCCAAGTGTACTGACTTTGTTTTAGTTTAGAAAAGAAGCATACTGTTACCATTTTTTTTTTTTTTTGATTAGAAAAGCTTAGGAATTTGATTGAAGGAAATAAGATTTAGTTGTTAGAGAGTGACCTCGGATATCACTACTGGAATTAGTTTCCAATTAACTTCGCATGATTAAGTAAGACATGTTTATCAATGAAGTGTTATTAATGTTATTTCTTGATCATGTACAGTTATAATGTTTGGTTGACAAATTAGAAAAGCATGAAAGTAGGATTTATTTTTACATAATTTTAGCAAGTCTTGAAAGATTAATGTGTTCGCGAGAAAATGATGCATGTGTACAAGACACGAGAAACGAGAAACAAGAAAACGATACTCGAAAACGAAAAGAGCAAAAGAGAAATTTTGACATGTGTAACCTAGAAGACCGGAGTGGCGGAACTAGAGTTTGGGTGTGCATGAGTAAACCTGGAAGACCGGAACGGCGGAACCAGAGTTTGTAAATATATGATCGACTGTCATTTTGAAAGAGGGAGTAAACGGAACCAGTGCTAAAGGAAAAGATTTGATAATAAGTGAAATTAACGTTTTGACACAGAGTACGATATACTATTCTGAACCTGACACTTGACACTTTTATTCATATAATCTCTATAATAGTTGATTGTTAAAGTTCTGTTTAACACCTTATAAAGTAGATGTTATTTTTGCTAAAAGTATGGGATATAGGGGTAAGAGTTAGCTATTGAGCTTAAAAGCTCACGGTGTTACTTTTGTGGCCCTGGCATCTTATGCCAGACTTAGAAGGCGAACAGGAGGTGTACTATAATCTAGAGCAGTATAGAGCTGAGCAAAATATCGCTGAGGAAGACAACCACCTTGAAGAGTAAAAATTTCCCGTAGTACCCCTCCCTATCATTAAATAAATGTAATCTTGATTTGAGAATAAGTTGGGATGTAAAGACTGATTATGCTACTTTTTATTTATTAAATGTTAAGTTTGAATAAAATAATTATAATTAATGTTCCCAAAAATTTGGGGCATTACAACTTGGTATCAGAGTCTTAGGTTCAAAACCTTGACCTTAAGTAGAAATGATAGACTTCCAACAGGGTTAAGATTGTTAGCCAACCTATATAAAACTACCAAAAATAATCAGAAGGAAAAATTGAATTAAACTCACAGGTTACAGAATTCACGCTAATGAAGTTTTTGAAACCGAAAGACCAAAAATGAAACTTGAAACAGAAACGTTTAGGAGAATTTGATCGGGGCTTGTGTTTATCACAATCTCCTTGAGATAAAAGGTTGGACAACAAACCAATTTCGACGAATTGAAATGATTTATATTGAAGACAATTTCAAATTCACTCATGATTACTCAAACCATTTTTTCCAACAATAGCTACCACTGTCTCGGTTGTCACCACCACCACTACTCAATCGTTGCCACCACCCCCACCAACGTAGCCAGTACCACCACTGCCACCAGTACTCCACAACCCCCACCACTACCACACCCACTCTATTATCACCATCATCACTATCACCACAACTCCGCCATTGCTATAATTACTACAACCACCACCACTCCAATGATGTCACCACTCTAGTCCCACCGCCACCGCCTCTATTACTGCTAATGCCACGCCTCTATTACTTCTAATACCACCACTCTATCACTACTAACGCCCACCACTCTCCTACCACCGTCATCTCTCCAACACCACCAACAGTGCTCCAACCACCTCTATGTCTCCATATTTTCGAGTTTTTCGCCGATCTGTCTAAAATTTGGGAACAAATTGGGAAAATGTCCATGTTTCGAAACATTTTGTAAAAATAGTCCTTCGCGCACTTTCAAAATGCGTCAAGGTAATCGCACATACACAAAATACGTTTTACAGAGCTTGCGTAGCCACAAAATTCAGCTCAGCTCATAGCGCATTTTAGAGATGCGTTTTTATTTAGAACACGTATTCTTAGAGCATGTACATAAAACGAGGTAAAAAAGCTTTTTCTCTAATTTGGAGAGGAAAAACACAAAAACAAGCCTGCACTAGATGAGGTAAAATGGGAGGTAAAATACATTTGTAAAAATTCCTCTTCACTTTTACCGATCAACTCTAACAAAGGTATACAATAAACAAGTACTCCCTCCGTCCCGGTTTGTTTGTCCCCTTTTTGATTTTTTGAGAGCGTTTGACCTCTCAAAGAATTAGCTATAATTTTCAATTCATAATGTTTTTACTATGCAATATGGATCTTGTTTGATAGATCTCAATTAGTTTTATTATACAAAATCTTCAAAATCATAAAAAATATTATAAATTGTAAGATATAAGCATATTTTTGAAAGACACGTATTTCGACAATTAGACAAACAAATTGGGACGGAGAGAGTATTGTTTATCTCTCATCATCTCTCTTCCGTTTCACCCCGAAACCCTCACCACTACTTCCTACTGCAAATGAGTATTTTATTTTGTTTAATGAAAATAGAGAAAGTAGAAAAGAGTCTGCTACAGAATGGAAGGAAAATACAGGCAATTAAAATAGAAAATGTACTTTTTGTCCAGATATTTCACATATTCTTGATGGAGAATAAATCTTTTATACCGTTGGTGTAAATATTTGTTTCCTCCAAATCAATCGTATTGCGCCACGTCGTCATATTTTATTAATTGAGACCACTATTTTGACACGTGTCGCAATACAATTGATTTAGAATAAACAAATATTTACACCGCTGGTGTAAAAAATTTATTCTCTTTCTTATGTACATGCTCTTAAGATGTGTCTTCTTTAGTCACTGTGCACAATCAAATCAACACCACTTTTTTTCTGATAATCGTCAATACCACTTGCATGTTCCCAAAGCCTACCCTCTCTCTCTCTCTCTCTCTCTATTCAATTTTCTGGGCCTTGTTTGCCCAACAAAACGAAGCTGTGGCCATGGCTGCCGCCGTACCAATCTCACCCACACCTCTTTTCTCCTCCCTCTCTCTCCTCCTCCCCTCTCCTCTCTCTCTCTCTCTCTCTCTCTCTCTCTCCAGATTTCAGTCCTTAAAAAAACAGCCTCATTTTCGTCAAACCAAATATGCTCTCCACTCCTCCACCCAATCGATCTGGCGACTCCGATGATTCACCCTTGTTCGTCATCTCTACAGCTTAATTTATTGTCTCTCTCTCTCTCAGCTTTGTAGTTGATTTAGGTTTATTTTTCATAAAAAGAAGAATATGGGTTTTGTTGATTTGGTTTCGTTTTGATTTTTGATAAATGGAATTTGTTTCATTTTCCACCACGCAACCAAGGTGCAGGATTTGGTTCGAATTTCAGTGGATGTTGAAATGTTTGCATTGGTGGGCTTATCAAAGTTATTGAGGATTTGAATCCATGAATACTTTTTTTTTCCTTGAACAGATTCGAGGCAACCTTTGATTTTCCAGTTCGCACAAAATTTTCTTCAAAGAATACAAGAGGGAAATAATGGGTTTATTTTTTTGTGCACAAGGGGAGAATGTGGTGTTTCCTTGCTCTCAAATGTCGGTTCGGGGACTAGGAAAAAAATGAAAAATGGAGGATAAATGAAAAAGTATAAATGAAATTGTAAGCATCTATACTTTACAGTGCAAGGTTTGTGTGTTCGTGAGAGAGAGATGGCTGTGAGTGGTGGAAAAAGAAGAGTCTCCTTAACTTTGTTTGGTTGGTTGGGGCCTTTTTAATGGTACTTATCAAAAAAGAAAAAGATCGTAATTGACAGAGTAGAGAGAGAGACAGGGGTTGAGCTGAGGAAATATTGGAAAACGCAATTTGAATATTCGTTATGTATTAAATAAAAACGCACTTCCAAAATGCGCTATAAGCTGCGCTGGATTTTGTGACCATGCAAGCTCTATAAAACGTATTTTGTATATGCGTGATTACCTTGACGCATTTGGAAAGTGCACGAAGGACTATTTTTACAAAACGTTTCAAAACATAGATATTTCTCCAATTTGTTTCCAAATTTTGGACAGATCGGCAGAAAACTCCCATAATTTCATCATGTTCCCATGCTACTCTTACTCCGTTTTTCACCACCATGACTACACCATCGCTCGCTACTGCAATCACTTGCACTGCTTGTTGGGAATTATGCTCTCAGAAGCAATAAATTTGTTATTTTCTTCTAATAATTAGAGCTTTACTCTCTTATTCTAAAATTGTTTTTTTTATACATTGGATATTTTTTCATGAGATGAATATGCAAGTCCTAAGTTATATGGAAATGGAATATGATTTATAAATGTGAGTGTGATTTACTTAAAGTTACAGGAGATGTAAATCATCAATGCTTGTAATCTGAACTATTCATGGTTGTAGTGAAAGACTTCAAGTTAGAAATAATTCTAACCACTCTGCTCCATTCTCCACCCCAACCGAATCATAGTTTCGGGAATTTTTTTGAGGATTGGATTGGAGTTGGAGGCAAAAAATAAAAAATAAAAATCAGGTATCAGATTTTTAAGTTTAGAATGGAAAGTGTAAGAATTTGATTACGGATTAGAAATTTAGAGATGCTTCTGGTATTGAAATTGATAATATTTCCATGTTTTAAGGTTGATACGAGATTAGATACATGTGGCTTGGAGCTTTCCCACTATATATCATCTGTCTATCTATTCTAATATATAAAGGAACATGTGTCTCCCTTATTTGAAGTCATGTCACAAAAGCAACTTAAAGCCCTCTGCATTTAGAGGAGTGTGTAAATGGTTGCGTAAGGCTTCGCCGTTTGAGAAGACGGGTGGTCGCTAGCCCCCCAATGAAAGATGGTGTGACATTGCAACTTAAAACTTGGGTAGGCATGTTCCGTTCCGTTCTGTAATCGAACCCTTGTTGAGATGGAGAGATGTAGATTTTCTCACTCAATTAATGTGTTTGAGTTCTAGGTATGGAGAGAGAAATTCTTGTTTGTAGATGTTTAGGTTACCCTATACTTCTATTTAACTTCAATCCTGAACTTCTAGTAGGAGGATAAAGTTCAGGTTAACAATTTTCACTTTTGCTTCCACAAAAAAAAAATGCATATCGTAAATAACAGGTGTATGGTTAATTAGCCCAAAAGATATTAAAAAACCGTGTTCCAAACCTCCTCCTCCTCTCTCTCTCTCTGTCTGTTTGATCCCCTCTACTTGCAGAGAGTTGCCTTCCGATTCCATGTTTGCTTAGTGAGTTGCCTTACGTGGTTGATTCGTTTCCATATTATTAATTTACCCTTGCACCAAATGTAAAAAGTTAATGTTTAAAAAAGAGTTACAAATTAAAGAGTTAGACAATTGAGTTTATAGGCTGAGTCTTTTTTGTTTTTTCCCCAATTATAGTGTGGTTTTCTGGGCTGGGCTGGGGGGGGGTGAAAACTTCTTGTCCCTTCTCCCCCTTTGTGCCGAACCATGTGGGTGCTCAACGAGCTTGGTGAGGCTTTGTCGAGCCTGGAGAGGCTCTGTCGAGCCTGGAGAGGTTGCCACCGAGCTTGGGGAGGTCTCTGTCGAGCCTGGAGAGGTTGCCACCGAGCCTAGGGAGGTTCTTGCCGAGCCTAGATAAGGGGTTTGCCGAACCCGGGGAGGGGTTTGCCAAGCTTGGTACCTCCAAACCGGAGGGGGGTGTTCCTCCGGGGAGAAGCTCCGATGAACATGTTAGTATGTGGAGGAAAGGAGAGTGTATTTGAACTTTTAAGTGAGAATATTTGGAGGAAGAAGACCCTCTTATGTGGAGGGGTAGTCCACTATTTATAGGCAAACCTTGGAGTGTTGAGCAAGTAGGTCATGCCTTACACACACGTTGTACTGTTCGGATGACATCATTTGTCAGAAGTTTTGCTCTATCACACCTATCCTCCACCTGTTCATAGAAGTTTCCAGAAGCTTCTAAATCAACTGATGAAGCGGTTTTTGGTCACCTCCGGAGGAGGGGTTCGTCAACTGTCCATCTAATCCTCTAGCAGATGAAGCGGATTCTGATGTGATCGATTAACGACCTGCAAAACATAATGGTAAACTATGGGCACCGGTGTGGCTGTCGCCATCACCCCTCCGATGCTTAAGTCAGTCAATTTACTTTTGAAGAGAGTATGGACTGGGTATGAGTTTCATAGTATTTCGTACCTTTGTGTTATAGAGGTGTGATCTTTATATAGGCATCTTGGGAGGAATCCCTTGGGACCGAGACTCTTAAGTCTTATCCGTTCATGACGGGAATTGATTGGTGTTCATGGTGTCATCCTCACCTTAGGACTTCCCTGATCCTTATCAGGTTTGAGGAGTCCTTTCACCTTTGGACTTTGTGATTGTCATCAAGGTTAGGAGTCTTCATGGTGGATGAATCTCTGTGATTATCCTCTACGACTCACGGCCTAATCTTTTCGGACGAGATAAGGTCCAAGCTGCAAGTTTGTCATATTTGCCGAGCTCACTTGGTGAGTTGAGCTCTGTATTCTTTTATGAGCTGCGCTTGTGAGCTGGCCTCCTTCCTTAGGCTGGTTAATAGAGGCTAGTTCTTATAGGCTAGATTCCATGTTCTTAGGACTACTCTAGCTTAAGCCCTTAAGGTTGTGCTGGGTTCTTTGATTTGAGTTGAGCTTTGGAGGTCTTCTTATCCTTATCAGCTACTCACCTGTTTCCGAATAAGAACGTAGGTGAAGATAAGGAAACACTACTTGTTTTGGAGTCAATGACCATGCCCGCCTATTCTATGTATCATGTATGACGTCCATCAGGGTGCGGTGTACATAGTTATTGTTTGGTCCAAGGGACTTTTTGTGGACTTTTAGTCCAATGATCATGTCGGCGTGTTCGACTTTGTTGAATGGCTTTGCTGGTCGGCCTTGCTAAATAGTAAACCGATGAGAATGTTCAGTGGGCTAAACAGAGCGCGCCCTTTTACTTTGATTAACACCCATCTATGGTAGTTATTTCAACCATGGGGTATCTGGCCTTGGCCTTGCTGAATAGCAATGCTTATAGTAGAGCAAAGAAAAATACATTTGTTTTTGATGTTTGAGGGAGCCAAGCTTTAGTAAAGCCTGTTCTTGTTCTAGAGCTTTACGTTTGCTATGTCCTTTGTTAGTTCCCTTGGGATAACTTAAATGTGGGGGTACTGATTTGTTTCAGGTACTCTCCCAATCCTTTGAGTGTGGGGTTGGTAAAAAATAATCTGGTACTTATGAATTTGTGTCCTTTTAGGACTGATCTTATACTGATATTTTGCCTTAGCAGTTTGTTTGGCACTTGAGTAGTTTTTCGTGCGTATTGTTTGTTGGCTATATAGAGCCACTTCGTACATTTGGCAGAGCATGCTTGAGAGCTATGCTAGGCCTTTTAGGTTCGTTAGGGCTTAAGTTGTTTCTAGGCTTCTACAAAGCCTAGGCAATTTTGTCAAAATAGGTGTGAGCACTGTGCTTCAAATTTTTCGTCTTATTTGACTTAGGCCTTTTTTCAAGACCTTGGCTGAGTGGATGTGTGCATCGTGCCCGAATCTTTTGCATCTTGGAGGACATAAGCCTCTTGTAAGGCTTTTTCTCAAGTAGGCATGAGTACCTTGCTCGAACCTTTGTGTCCCATAGGACTTAAGACTCTTGTAATCTTTATAGAGCTCTTGAGAGCTTGAGCAAACCTGAGTGCCGTGCTTGAACTCCTTAAGTTCTTTGCAATTTGTCACTGCTTGTTAGCTTTGGAAATCGTGTTCGACTTTTGGTCCCAGAAGACTTAGCTATTTGTTGACGAAGGTTCGAGAGTTTTGGGCTGAGCTGAGCATAAGCTTTGTCTGAATAGGTTAGTGAGAGCTGTGCTTGGACCTCTTAGGTCCAGTAGAATTTAGCAAAGTTTGTTAGCTTTATAAAGCTTGTTTTGGCCAATATTGGGTCTTTCTGTTTGCTTAACTTTTATCCCCTTAAAGATTTGTTTTAATTAGGCTAGTATGTCTTACTCACCTACATTTGTGCATGCTTTACATGTTGTTATCTTAATTCCTTAGGATTCTCAGGTACTGGTCCCTTAGGACCTTCACGTTTTCAATTTTATCGAGTTAGCTCTTACGTAGTCTATGCTTACTTTTAGCCTTATGGCTCATTTCAGCATTTATCCCTTAGGATTTAGCACTAAAATTGTTGACTCGTCTGAGTTGACCTATAGCAATCCATACTGAATTCTGGTCTTGCTACTCATCTTAGATTTTATCCCATAGGATTTAACACTAAAGTGAAATTTTTTCTTTATTCTTTGGGGCTAATCTGGATTACTATCCATTCCACTCCTCTGAGTGTATAAGTTTGCATCCAAATAACTTTTACACTCATGTTGTTCAGCTCCCTTAGTATACTGATGCCCAAGGTAAGATATCCTTACTTGGGTCTCGTAGTCCAGAGCTCATTGAGCTCAATCCAAGTGGACTTGTAGGCCTCTTTCTTGGACATATTTATGTAGTAGTACATAAACTTGGTGCCTTGGCATTGATCGGTCGAGCTGTTACTTCAATCGAACATATTTAAATGTTGCTCTTACTCTCCCAAGTGAAAAGTTGTGTTAGTAGTTTTGCACTTGTAACTCGGTGGTGTATGCCTTGGCATTGTACGTAATCTACTCTATTTAAGCTAAGGTTGGCTGCAGCTGGGGCAACCTCGTCCCTTAGGGTATTGTCAAAATGGTCATGTTTGGATTTGATTATCAATAGCATAGGCATTTTGGCACAAGTTTCTGTCTGTTGGAGGTTTTTGTTTGTTGGAAAGCCTCCACATCTTGATGGTCATACGCTTCATGCCTCATGCCTTAGCATGTTTGCCATATGCTTTGTGCCTTCACACATCATCCCATGCCTTAGCATGATTGTCATATGCTTTATGCTTTAGCATATCATCTCATGCCTTAGCATGATTATTATTTTCATTATGCCTTAGCACATCTTCTCATACCTTAGCATGATGTTTATCTGCTCATCAATCTTGGCTTATTTTGCTTTTGAATAGTCTATTACTTTGAATGTCTTAGGATTCTTTTTGGCTTGATGGCTATTGGGGTGTGCTGAAGTGCTCTTCTTGCTTAGCTTATTTGCCTATTCTGCTTTGGTTTTTCTTCTATTCCTACTCCCTCAGGTGTCTAGTTGATTTTTCATCATGACACTTGTGTTTGAGAGCTTGGCACTTGTGCTTGTATCCCTTAGGACTTAGCGAAGCTCATAAGCTTTTTCCAGCTTGTTTATTTGCTTAGCTTGTATGCCCTTAGGATTCTCAAATATTGGTCTCCTAGGACCTTTACGTTTCTAGGACTTATGCTGATCAAGTTGTGGCCTTATTTGTTTTTAGCTTCTGCCCCTCAGGATCAGCTAATGCTTTAGTATCCGAGCTAACCTGTGGTAGGCTAGGCTGATCTCTGGTCTTAATGCTTTTTCTTAACTTCCATCCCATGAGGTTGGATCACTAATCTTGAGAAATTTTTTTTCATTTTTTGGGTAAATCTGGATCCTTGTCCATTCCATTCCCTTAAGTGTATGAGTTGTTTGCGTCCAAATAGCTTTCACACTTACTTTACTTTGGTTCCCTTAACCACACATATAGCGTTAGGTCAGCCTTATCTCTTGGAATTTTGGCCTTCATTTGTCTGGAGTGACCTCATTTTTGGTACGTTGAGTTCATTCACCTGGTCCTTGGACTTATTGAGCCCAAAATTGAGCCCGAATTTTTGTGTCGAGCTGCCTTAGCTGGTCCATGATCCTTAGTCTTGCTGAGTCAATAATTGAGCTCGGATTGACATATTTGTTGATTGTGTCTTTTGTCTTCTTGTATTTTGGGTTGCCGTATGTTTGGCTTATTGTGCTTGGCTGGCCCATGGTCCTTTAGACTTACCGATGATTCATTTTCGCTCAGATTTGTTAGTCCAGAGCTAAAGGACTCCATCCCTTAGACTGGGCCGAGTGGGATTGTAGGCCTCTTTCTCGGACTTTTTGTTTGAGCTTCGTAAGCTTTGACTCTTCAGTGCTCACTTGTTCAAGACTAGAAATCATAGAGTTATATTTTAGTTTGAGCTCATTAAGCTTTGACTCTTCAATGGTCACTTGTTTGAGACTGGTTTGGCCAAAGTATGTTACTTTGTTTAACTAAGCTCAGTCTAATTTTCTAATGCATGAATAAAAACAACCATATGGAAGAGTAAAGTTGAAGTAAATACTTCTTTGATTTATCGTACCTTTTGAGATGCTCTACATTCCTAAGGATTTGATAGCTCTCGTGAGGTGGCTAGCATGCAAGCCCCATCTTTTGAGTGCTGAAGTACTTGGTTAAGCCCTTTTCAATTTGGTCCAGGCTGTCCCAATTTGTCTTCCTGTAGGGTCAACTTTTCTGAGAAGGAAACCCCTTGCTCAAAAAGTTCTTGGTTTGGCCGAGGCATGGTGACACTTGGCTATTATCATCCCCTCTTGCTTTAGGACTCTTAATCCCTTTAGGATAATGTCCATGATTAGCATATGGGTTATCTTGCTTATCTTGTAAAATCCTTTAAGCATAAGTCGTAGGATTTTTCTTGGAAGTGACTTGTTTGAGTCTTTAGATACGAATGTCGAGCTGGACCCCTGGGACTGAGCTAGATGATTGTGCTGAGCTTCCCCGTGGTGCATGCCCAGTTTGTCTTTCGGGACGAGCTAGACTAGTTTGACGAATCGATCCGCATGAGATCGGCTTCTTCTCTCTTTGTTCACTTAGACCTAATTAGGTCAGGAAAACAAGAGCACTTAAGTAGGTGATTGCTTTCCTTACTTTTTATTTGGCATTTTTAATGCGAGTAACAGGGGTCATTCTATGGGCGTGTGGCCTTACTACAACCATTGGTTGTGCCTTTGGAGGATCCCGTTCCTTAGGGCTGCCCTTACTCAAACTTTTGAGCTCGAACAGAATTATCTGGGAAATTTTGTCCTTTAGGACTTTTAGTTGAACTTCTCTGTTATGCGCTGTCGTATTGGCCGAGCTGATCCTTTGAGACGAGCTGGCCTTAATTTTTATCCATTGGGAAATCTTTGTTGAGTAGTTGTTTATTGATGGGCTGGGCTCCGTTGTCCAATTGGGGTACTCTTCTTAAGGTACTCCCTTGGATATCTCTTAGGATAGTTTGTATTGGCATTTCAGCCACTTTAGACTCCTTAGACGATTCGGATCCTCCTTTGGAGTAACTTGGCGGCATGCATAGCCGGGCTGATGATGGCGCCATGTCAATCCTCGAAGATGATCAGATGATGTTGCCTTTCATGCTCAGCTCTCTGAACCAGCCTAAGCTCTTATCTATGTATTTCCTTAGAAATTTTCATGTTTTCGTAGAGGTGAGTTACTTATTCATTGCTATTGTCGTGATAATTTTGCACGTGTACTCTTTATGGAGAAAATCATGTGCCTTAGCAACTATGTTCTTCTGAGCAGACTTTGGTTGCTCAATCTGACTCATCTACTCATTCTGATTTTGGGGCCTTGGGCTGTGACCGAGCAGGCTTGCTAGTCATGCGTAAGTTTCTAACACTTATGTTGCTTTTGATTTCTTCCAAAGCTCTTTGAGCTTTGACCTAGCAGACTTGTATGTCCACACTTCCCTACTCCCCCAAGTGCTAAGGTGTTGGAAAATAGCTTGGTACTTATAGATTGTGTAATTGCTTTATGTGGGCCGTTGGCCTTATGACTTGTCGCCCCTTGGGACATGATTGCAATTTGATCAGCCTTGCCGATACTTGACCTTTGTGTTTTTGTTAAGGAACTAGGTTGGAGCCTTGTTAATAATATACTCATTTAGAGACTTTTTATTGGAGGAGCATAGTTGGTAACTCGATCAGTCTTGTCTATTATTGTTATCTTCTTATAGGAGCTAACCAATCTTGTTGGCATGTGTAGATGCTTTGAACCGCAGAGGTAATGTGGTTGGCAAGCTCTGCTCTTCCTAATTCTTTATTAAGAAGGATGCCCATTGGGCCCTTGAGGTTTGCAAATGGCAATTTGATCCGTAGTCAGACTAATGTTGATGGAGCACTTTTTGCCTTGAAATGCTAATGCTGAGTGTGCGTGAGCCTTGGCGTCGCACATGATTGGATTGGAAGACATTGCAGCTGCTGACCTTGCTTGCAAAGGCCGAGCAGCCGCTCACATTTTGCTGCAGCTTTTTTTTTTTTTTTTTTTTGAAATTTTGCTGCAACTTGTAGTCTAGCCGTCATCATAAACCCAAGTAGTGTAGCATCAATATGTAACAGGAAAATAGCAATATATAATTCATAAGTTCGAAAAGAGACTTCCCTTTTGGCAAAGCTGCATGTGTCACTGATGCAGTTGGCTTGCTACCATTTTTGTCGAACAGGTTGAGAGCCGTAGCTCGATTCTTTCTTTTCTTTTTCTTTTTTGTCGAGTTGCTGCCGATCTTAGAGTTGCTGCAAGCTTGAAATATGATGGACGAGAGTGAGGGCCATTGGCCGTGGCCCATGAAGCACAATTAATTTATATATAAGCAAGTTTACTTGCTGCAAAGAGTAATTGAACGTGGGCTTTGAAGTATTGGTGTTAACGATTGTAGGTTGCGGCTGTAGCCGTCTCTACGGAGTCATTTTTGTTCAAAGTTGATTGGCTTCAACTTCTGGGAGAATCCGTGAGTCCTTACAATCAGCAATCACGGTACTTTGGGCAGATTTATTAACTACAAAATCCACAGGCTCTTTCAATTTGCATAAGGTACATCATGAAATTATCATGCGGGCCAATTAGTGCATACAAACCGATTATGGCACAGAGGTTTAAATCGTGAGTTTTATTTTTACTGAATCCCCATGAGTAGGGACGGAACCTGAAATTTCACCACGCAGGGCGACCGTGTATGCGAGAAAAAAATATAAATACACATGCATAATAATGTAAATACATTAAAACTCAAAATAACGTAAATGGATAAATCGGTTTAACTAATGGCATCGATCTTGATGTATGTGTCTTATTTTTCTTTATTGTTCATCTTTTTTTTTCATTTATCACAATCGGACAAATTCAGTACATTGGCTTTCATGTTATTTGATTTTACCAGTCAAAAAACAAAGAATTAAAAGTTTAGAACAACAATTGGGGAAAGACATACCTATAACTTAGATTTCACCAAAATTACTTAGGATTTCTAAAATCTCTTCTCCTCCGTTGCTATTTTCTTGAAATTGCCTTTGAAGTCTTAACAATTAGAGATGTTTGTGAAGAAAGCGGGGGGGGGGGGGGGGATGATTTGGTATGCCATTGAGATTTTAGAAAAAAAAGAAATAAAACTGTAAAATACTAAAGCCATCTAAGATGGAAGTTTATTACTTGAATATTCACAATACTAATCCTCGAGTTTTATGTTTTGTTATATTTTAACCCTTAGTATTTAGTAATTAATGTTGGTATCCTCGTATTTCAAAAGATACTATTATAATTTTTATTTTTCAAAATTCTACACAGAAGCAAGCCTATATACTTTCATATGAATTATTATTTTTTACATATAATAATAATGTTTTTTTTCCTTTTTGCAGGGGCGACCGCCCTTATTGACCCCTCTCTGGCTCCATCCCTGCCCATGAGAATATGTACAAGCACATTTACAGTGGCAAATGTAAAAAATAATTGAATTTGGGCCCACCCAAGTCTCTTTGCACATTTTAATTACATAGAAATTTCATTAGGCCGTATCGGCACATATAGTTTGAGCATGAGCCAACCCATGAAAAGTGAGGCAAAAATAAAATATAGAGACTTTCAATCTCTAGAGTTCTCTTCTTTAGTAGATTCGAAGTAATCCACAATATTAAGTGACTAATTCCAATGCAGGCATGCTATCAAAATAAAGAGATAAAAGAGGAACAACTTCTCTTCTTTAGTAGATTCGAATTTGAATTCTTTTTATAGTAATCCACAAGATTAAGTGACTAATTCCAATGCAGGCATGCTATCAAAATAAATAGATAAAGGAGGAACAAGACTTATCTTATAGTTGGATAATTATTACTATCAACTTGGCCGTCATCTTTAAGAAACGCCAATGCTTGGGCTCGGAATTGATATTTAATCTATTCCGCAGTGCAATTTTGCGTTGAGAATCGTATAAACTTAAACAGCATCTCGGAATGCACATGTTCGGAATCTGAATTGCCATGGCAATATGTGCGCCTTACTTGCTCCGGTGGTCTTTTTTGAGATTTGGCATGCGTTCTTCTTGAACTTTGCACTCACAATTTAGCTCCCTGAATTCACTTGCGGGAGCCATCGCAGCCAAACAAAATTGCCAAAGGTTTATGGCTTGGGTCTTTTTTTTTTTTTTTTGGCCGAGCACATTGAGTGCAAGTCTCTAATGCTGCAATTCTCATGTTTGACATTAGGAACAATTTGAATAAAATTTGCGGTTATTGCTTTCTTAGAATAACAACAGTTATTACAATAACTAAATCATATTCACTACTAGAAAATTTCTGATAGGTGACGAAACAAGTGGTGATGAAATTTACTATTTTGCTATAGGCGACGAAACAATAAAATTTTCGTCACCAAAAGTAACTATAGGTGACGAAAAATTTATTTTTTGTCACCAAAAGTGACTTTCGGAGACAAACTATAGGTGACAAAATTTACTATTTCAATTGTCACCTATAGGTTGTCTCCGAAAGTCACTTTTGGTGACGAAAAATAAATTTTTCGTCACCTATAGTAACTTTTGATGACGAAAATTTGGTTGTTTCGTCACCTATTGTAAAATAGTAAATTTCGTCACCACTTGTTTCGTCACCTATCGGAAATTTTCTAGTAGTGATATATGAGATGTGCCAAAAACTTTTATGAAACGAGGCTCATGAGTTATGATCGCTACTGGCCATTAGGCAACGCAGTCTAGTCGCATAAAATTTGGATCCTCCTCTGAAATCTTGGTGGGCATAATTATTCTTCTTTCTATAATAATCCAAAAGATTATGTGACTAATTCCAATGAGGGACATGCTTTCAACAAGCGGTAATTAATTAAAGTAAAGAGATGAACGAGAAACAAGACTTATCTTGTAGTAGGATAATTTTCGTTACCAACTCCCCCATTGTCTGCGAAGGAAAGTCGATGCTCGGGATTGAAAATGCCGTGGCGACATGTGTGCTTGAAATTTAATCTACTCTGAACTCATATTCGGGAGTCATGGTGATAAAATAAAATTTGTCAAGAGCCGTGGCTCTCTTCTTTTTTTTGTCGAACAGGTGGAGTGCAGTCATTCTTTCAAAATCCCCTAGTAAAATCTGTAGAAAACATTGCCACATATAAGCATGAATGTGCTTTGTTTATATATGTTGTGTCTGCGTTGCGGCCATCTTCATTGAACCTTGATTCTGAAACATATACTTTTTTCCTGCACACTTTTTCCTTAGGGAATAGTTCTGTGAAATATATAATGCAAAATAATTTAATTTATCTTCGAAAGATGAATCCATTGCGTTTGCTTGAGAAAACTCGAGTTCCAGTTGCCATCGGCTTATACATGCAAGCCATGTAAATCATGCAATATAGAATGGATTTCCTTTGTTTTAGCCGGAATCTGCTGGCCCCGTACATAAAACACGGTGGCTAATATAAAAAAAGAATTAGGTCTTATCTCATATAATATCTCGATGTGGCTGTCGATGTCTCGCTTGATCAGTTCACCATTCGGGATTGATGGCTTTGGTTTTTTGATCGTATGCGCATTGATCAGCGCGAGATCTCTTTCAAGACCATCTACAAAAACACCTTGGCATTGCTACAATGGCCTTTAAACTACATAAAAAAAATCATTAGAAATAGAACCCAAGTTGTATTAATTTGAAGCTGGATCCATAATCCGAGCATTCAGCAGATTACTTTAATATGATCGAAATATGCGTAAAATTCGAGTCTGCCCTGATCAGAATATTATTTTGTGCCTTTGCATAGGATGAAATAATATTAAAATACAAATAAACTTATCTAATGGATAACTTCTGATCATGTGGTGATTGGGCTTTGTAAAGCATCAATGTGCTTAATTTGTTTTAGGAGAGCAAAGCATATTGTATTGTATTGTATTAATAACAGTTTAATATTAAAACTGTGGTTGAAACGTCTTTCTAGGGAGTTGAGACTTATCTTTTTGGCTGGTTTGTCCATTGCATCTGTGTTGATGGATGCATAAGAATTTCTTCGTTCTAGATCGACTTCGAATCATTCAGTCCGTGTGCATGCCGATTTGTATGGGATCTTGTTGGAAACCATCCAGTTTGGAGGAAATCATTGGGAGAACAAATCGTTTCCATAGACGGCGCCAGCTGATGAAGTGGTTTTTGGTCACTTCTGGAGGAGGGGTTCCTCAACTGTTCATCTGATTCTCCAGCGGATGAAGCAGCTTTCGATGTGCTAGATTAACGACCTACAAAACATAATGGTAAACTATGGGCACCGGCGTGGTTGTTGCCATCACTCCTCCGATGCCTAAGTCAGTCAATTTACTTTTGAAGAGAGTATCAACTGGGTATGAATTTCGTAGTATTCCGTACCTTTGTGTTATGGAGGTGTGATCTTTATATAAGCATCTTGGGAGGAATCCCTTGGGACCTGGACTCTTAAGTCTTATTTGTTCATGACGGAAATTGATTGGTGTTCATGGTGTCATCCTCACCTTAGGACTCCTTTGATCTTTATCAGGTTTGAGGAGTCCCTTCACCTTTGGGCTTTGCGATTGTCATCAAGGTTAGGATGCGCTCTGCTACCACGGACCCCGGGGGAGGTTGCTGGGCCTGTGCAACGAGGACGTTACATCCCTAAGGGGGGTAGATTGTGACACCCCATTTTTCGGTGGCCGGCAGAACTGCAGGAAGTAGGCTTCGTCCGGACAGGAGGGGGCAAATCATGGTTTATAAGGAAAGATCACTCCTACTTGTACAAGACCTTTTAAAGCCGTGAGGGCCAGCTAAAATGCATAGGAACTTCACAGTTAAGCGTGTTCATCCTGGGATAGTCCAGGGATGGATGACCTACTGGGAAGTCTATGGGCTTTAGGCGTCTAAAGCGGACAATATTGTACAAAGATGAAGTGGGTCGTTACATCCACTGAGTCTAGGGAGGTCTCTATCGAGCCTGGGGAGGTTGCCACCAAGCCCGAGGAGGTCTCCAAAGAGCCCGAGGAGGTCTCTACCGAGCCCGGGGAGGTTGCCACCGAGCCTGGGGAGGTTGCCACCGAGCCCGGGGAGGTTGCTGCCGAACCTGGTGCCTCATGTAGCTTCAAATGCGAATGGGTCCACAGAATGACGTGTCCATGACAAATACTGAATTGGTCTGTGACCCCTCTGGACCTTTTGAATCCTGGATATTTTGGTCTCCTACAATGGCCCCTCAACTCCTTCTTCAAGTGGTCGGAGCTGAAGGAGGTGTTGAAATATGGGAGTCGAACGATAAACAATCCTATCAGATTTCCTAAGCATACCAGTCATACGCTAGGGGTGAAAGTGTCGAACCGTAGCGACACATAGGGACGCCGAACGCAACAAGTGAAAGTGCATGAACCCGAGCGTCACATAGGCACGCTGAATGCTAGGGGTGAAAGTGCCTGAACCCTAGCTTTGCGTAGGCACGCCGTACGCTAGGGGTGAAAGTTCTTAAACCCTAGCTTCGTGTAGGAATGCCGAACGCTAGGGGTGAAAGTGTCAAACCGTAGCGACGCATAGGGACGCCGAACGCAATGGCTGAAAGTCCCTGAACCCTAGTGTCGTGTAGGCACTCCAAATGCTAGGGGTGAAAGTGCTTGAACCCTAGATTCGCATAGGCCCGATGAACACTAGGGGTGAAAGTGCCTAAACCCTAACTTCATATAGGTACGCCGAACGCTAGGGGTGAAAGTGCTTGAACCTTAACTTCGTGTAGGCATGCTGAACGCTAAGGGTGAAAGTGTCAGAACCCTAGCTTCGTGTAGGGACGCCGAACGCTAGGGGTGAAAGTGTCAGAACCCTAGCTTCGCGTAGGTATGCCGATGCTAGGGGTGAAAATGCCAGAACCCTAGCTTCGTGTAGGTACGCCGACACTAGGGGTGAAAATGCCAGAACCCTAGCTTCGCGTAGGCATGCCGAACTCTAGGGGCGAATAGAAGGACAAGCAGCTCCGCTCGGCGGGACGAGCACATTACCAGCCTCGGTGCCATTGGTGGTTGTAGCTCCATCCTCATGTATCCTCCAAGCTTCTCTCGTATACAACTATCATTCCCTCTTGGGTTTCTCATTCCTCATGGTGTACCAATCCTTAAAGGGTTCAGGGTGGGGCTCAATACAATCGGAAAGAGTTTCCGCTTCAGCATGCTTCATTTCTCCGTCCGCAATCTTCAATACGTTGGCTTCATGGGGGCTCAGAAGCCTCGCACGACGACTGCCTTCATGCCATGCAACCAAGCTCAATCAAGGAGGATATTGTAAGGGCTCAGGGAATTGTCCACTACGAGCCGCAACTACAATCATCACTCCAAAGCTGGTGCGCACAGGGAAGGTAATCAAGCCGATTGGCCAAACAGGGGCACCCGTGAAGCTAATGAGCGGAGCTGTAGCACTGCAAAGTTGGTTCGAGGTAAGCCTCAAACGCTTATAAGTTGTGTAGAACATTACCTCAATCGAACTCCCTTCGTCGACTAGTTCATGTTGATCGGTAGATTTATCAACGGTAACAATAAGAGCGTCCGGGTAAGGAGTTTGGATGCCGTTGAAATCTTACGCTGGTGGAGTGTGTCCAAACATGACTAGAAAGTTGATAGTGGAAGAAAAGGGAAGAGAGGTATGGTGTTCAGTTCCACAACATAGAGAGCTACGAAAAAGTTTCCCCAGCAAAGTCGCCAATTGTGGGGGGCTGAAATCATCTTGACCTTTCTCCCCCTTTGTGTCGAACCGTGTGGGTGCTCGCCAAACCTGCAGAGGTTTTTGCCAAGCCTAGAGAGGTTGCCACTGCGTCAGGGGAGGTTCTTACTGAATCTGGAGAGGTTGCCACCGAGCCCGAGAAGGTTCTTACTGAGCCTGGAGAAGGGGTTTGCCGAACCCAGTGAGGGGTTTGCCGAACCCAGTGAGGGGTTTGTCAAGCCTAGTACTGCAAACCGGAGGGGGGTGTTCCTCTAGGGAGAAGCTCCGAAGAACAAGTTAGTATGTGGAAGAAAGGAAAGTGTATTTGAACTTTCAAGTGTGAATAACTAGAGGAAGAAGACCCTCTTACCTGGAAGGGTAGTCTACTATTTATAGGCAAACCTTGGAGTGTTGAGCAAGTAGGTCGTGCCTTACACGCACGTTGTACTGTTCGGATGCCGTCATTTGTCAGAAGATTTGCTCTATCACACCTGTCCTCCACCTATTCACAGAAGCTTCTAAAAGCTTATAAACCGACTTTTGGATATTTGTTAGATCCTTTGGGAGCAGAATTCTGCCGAACATTACAATAACTGCTGAAGGTTAAGGAAATGACCGCCAAACGTTAGGGAAATGATCGTCAAACGTTAGCCCCCAATATCATAGGATGGCGTGTCAGGTAGGGGAAGAAAGTTCCCAGCTCGAAGAGGTCTCCACTGAGCCTAGGGAGGTCTCTACTGAGCCCAGGGAGGTTACCACTGAGCTCGGGGAGATCGCCACCGAGCCCGGGGAGGTTGTTGCCAAACCTGGTGCTTCCTATAGCTTCAGATGCGAATGGGTCCACAGAGTGATGTGTCCATAGCAAATACTGAATTGGTCTGCGACCCTTCTGAACCTTCCGAACCCTAGATATTTTGGCCCCCTACATTTTCCGAAGCACTTTAAGTTTGAGAAAGAACAAAATTTCGTGCATAAGTTAAGTTTGAGAAAGAACAAATTCCGTGTATAAGTTAGTTGGGAATGATTGAGGATATGCCTCTAGGACTAGAGGAAGGACAAAACTTGATTGTTCTTTTTTGATTAAAGCCCTATGCAATGTCATATTAAGGGGTATTGGGATTTACATGTCTTTTCTTTTACATGACTAGAGGCTAGGGCACACGCCATGCAAGTTTAATTTTGCACATACGTGTGCAAGTTTAATTTTGCATATTTTGTCAAAAATCAAACAAATAATAAGTGGGAAGCTTTTGTGCATGCAAAATTAGACTTGCACACGCATGACATGTGCCCCGGCCTTTAGTTATATTGTAATGCAACAAAAAAAATTTGGTTTTTTTTGTAAGGAAAATTTTGGATCAAGGCAGGGTCCTTGATGCCTATTTGAGGTGAAGATGACTTCTAATTCGGGGCGAGGCGGGGATGGAGGCAGATATTGGGTTCGGGGATCGGTGGCGGGGATGGTTAGATCCGTCCTCGATTCGCCCCATTGCAAACCCTAATTCAAGTACACTGAAAGACCATCATAACAGTCACACTATATTTTGGAAGGGGGGATGGAGAATCGATAACGAAAATAAGGTGCGACTGGATGTGGATCCATGGCTTCCAAAACCCAATGGTTTTCGGCCTATTGGTGTGTCTAGTGCAAGAACAAGTATTAGGGTTTGTGATGTTATCGATCCTACAAGGCATGTGTGGAAATTGGATGTCATTGATGAAGTGATGCATGAGGAGGATGCGAAGTTAGTTCATTCGATTCCTCTCCCTATTACGGATATGGAGGACCGATGGGTGTGGCATTTCTCTAGTTGTGGGGTTTATACAGTGAGCTCCAGGTATGAGTTTGCTTTAAGATTGAAAAGGTGGGGTACGGGACATAGTTCAACAGGAGGGGAATCGAGCATGCGAGAAGATGATAAGAAAATGTGGAATAAGGTATGGGGCCTTCCTATTCTAAATAAGATCAAACATTTTATTTGGAAGTGTATCAATGGTATTCTTCCTATTCCGGAGAATTTGTTTCGTAGAAGCGTTACAAGGGAGATGTTATTGTAACGACCCTGATTTTTGGTAAATAAAAAAATTTGTTAAATATTTAAATTTTATTTTAAATTACTTAGATTTCCTTTAAAATTCCTTTTTAACTTTAATAATCCGTCATAACTAGATTTGAGACTTATAAAATTATATTTCTTTGCACCGGACAATCTAGTCATTTTCAAAAGACAAGTGTACTTGTAGAAACACTTGTATATTTTCCTAGTATATAAAATAAAATCTTAAATTATATTTCTTGACTAGAAATCCTACGTGACAAGTATAATTAGTTTTCAACCGATTAGTTGGAATAACCGAACTACCAATTCATCTAGTTACAATCTCCTAACCATAGATGAACCTTTACCCATTGGACAATAAGAGTTAGGAAAACTTTTATCCATTGGACAATAGAAAACCTAGATTTTCTATCAAAGATATTTTGTACTCGATTTGATAAAGTACTCATATATAGTTGTATATAGACTTATATACACATGTCTACAGGACATTTGGTTATTTTAAATATTATTCAATTATATATTACCATATTCCTTTTATCCATTGGTCAAAAAATACAAGAAAAAATATTATCCATTGGATAATAAGTTAGTCTTACTAACTAGTACTAGGATTTATTAAATAAATCACTTCCTAGATTTTTCCATGTGTTTATATGTATTAAAGATATGTGAATATCTAATTTCCTAGATTTCTACGTACACTAATAAATATATAAGTACTAGTACTTCTTAAATTATTCTAATGAGAAAATCTGGGCCATATATTTTATTTGATATTTGAAAATCTTGATGGATTATATGGTACCTAATAGTACCTACATTTATATTTGAAAACTTGGACATGTGTGTGTGTGTGTGTATATATATATATATATAATAGGAACATGTGCTTATTAGATTAGTTTATTAGAAAATTTTGATCTTATATTTTTTTTATTGGATACTTGAAAATCTTAAAAGATTATATAGTACCTTGTAAAGTATTTTACTAGATTTTCTAAGTACACAAATATATTTATATATGGGTACATGTACCTTTTGGCCTATTATTTTTTTAGAAAAATCTTAACCATTGGACAATAATTGCTAGGGAAAATTTTATTCATTGGGTAATAGTCCAAACTTTTGCTGTAAATAGCACTATATCCTTGCCATTTAACTCACACCTTCAAACCTTTCAACTTCTCTCTCTAGAAATACTTGAGTTCTTACTTTGTTATTTCTTGTTCTTGGTGTTCTTTGAGTTTTTCTTGAAGTTCTTCTTGAAACTCATCCTAAGCCGCCACTAAACTGCCACCCAACCACCCTCTCAATCCAAAAGTTAATAATTTTTAGTCAAGAACTAGTTTCGAGAGAAACCTTTCTCTTCCGAAGCTACCGGAAGCTTACCGTAGGAAGTCACTCCGTCCGATAGCCGACTTACTTTTCCGTAGTCGCCCTACTGCCAAGAAGAATGGTAGATTATTCTTATCCCCTATCTCTAAGTATATGTAGAATACCTCTACTTACCTACTCTACATATAATGTATGCTGTTTGTATATCGAAATGCATGGAAGTATTCGTATTTTGATCTTTAAGATGGATATGAGCATATATTATGAATTGTTTGTATTACTTGCCTTGTTGTAAAGCATGAGTGATTTTCACTCCAAAGGCGTCCGTACATGTGGCGTTATGCTTTAAGTTGTGGTTTGAGCGTGATGATTAATATAGAGTTGACTGACATGAAAACGAGACACATAAATCAAAAAAGTAGAAACATGACACCTAGGGTGTGGTTAATGATGAGATGTGTTTTGAAAAAAGAAATATTTTGAAACCACAAATGAGGCAGGACGTGGTAGCCCATTGTGTGGTGTGTGTGTGTGTGTGTATGTGCCGATGGGAACCCGGAGCGGCGAAACCATTGTGCAGATACCCGGGAACTCGGAGTGGCGAAATCGAGGTAGGGTGTGTGGCTTGGTTACCGCGGAGAGGTGCCAATGCCAATTGTGTGCCAATGGGAAACCGGAGCGGCGGAACCATTGTGCGGATACTCGGAAACCCGGAGCGGCGGAACCGAGGTAGGGTGTGTGGCTTGGTTACCGCGGAAAGGTGCCAATGCCAATTGTGTGCCAATGGAAAACCGGAGCGGAGGAACCATTGTGCGGATACTCGAGAACTCGGAGCGGCGGAACCGAGGTAGGGTGTGTGTGGCTTGGTTACCACGGAGAGGTGCCAATGGGAACCCGGAGCGGCAGAACCAAGGTTAGGTGTGTAAAAATGATTTTGGAAATGTCGATTTGGAAAATGAAAAATGGAAAATGGAGACATGATTTACGAGATATTGCGTAGGAAAAACTCAAAAATCACGGACATCATCGTTAGTTGAATAGTGAATTTGGATGTGTCATTGTTAATTGTTTTGTTAAATACGCATGTACTATGTGGATCTCACTGATTATATGCCCTATTATGTGTAAGTTATGGGTTAGCGAGTATGGGATTGTTCTTCTGAGCTTTCGTAACTCATGGTGTTACCTTTTGTGACCCTGACATATTATACGGGTGGCAACGCTGGTATAATGTGTCAGACTTTGTAGATGAACAGGGAGAACTCTACACCTTGGAGACCTTGGGAGCCGAGGAGCTGGCTAGGATTGAAGAGCAGACGGAGCAGTAGATAGGTACCTTAGTTTTCCCTCATTTTGTTAAATGAAAGTACTCTTGTGAGAATTATGATGTAATGTTGAGCCAGACTCTATTTATATTTTCAATGAAAATGTCTATTTAACGTTCTCAAAATTCAGGGCGTTACAGTTATTATGTATTAATTGCAAAGGTGATTGCGAGACTTTTCCACATTTATTTCTGGAATGTCTGTTTTGGAAGTCGTCGCCTGTTGGGTTTTGTGTCGAGTATGAATGGTCAAGCATCTATTTTAGCTTGGTTTGATTCTTTGATAACGAGATGGAAGGGAACAAAAGAATGAAAAGATGGGAGTAATTTGTTGACGTTGGCTGCTATGATTATGTGGAGGATATGGAAATGTAGGAATGAAACTCTCTTTAACGAGAGTGCTCTGGAACTGTGAAAAATGGTAATTTTGGCTATTAGGGATGCTGAGGAATATGTTCAGGCGATGAGGGGTATGAAGACTGAACCAAGATAGCACAGTAGGGAGCATGGGGTGTTGGAGCAGTTTTGGCAGAGCCTAGCGATTGGAAAACTAACAAATAAATGTGGATGGAGCTTGGGTGCGAAGATCGGAGGGAATAGCGAAGGCAGGTGCTGGGATAGTGGTGCGGGACTTTAGGGAGCATTTTGTGGCTACACGCTCGTTGAATTTGGGTGTTGTGGGTACTCCTTTATGTGTTGAAGCTTTGGCATAGAGGGCAACATTTGACTTTGCTCTCTTGATGTGGGATTGGGTTCAATTGTCATGAAGGGAGATTTGCAACAGTTAGTAAGGATTATTCGAGGTGAGATAGATTGTCCTATTGACGTGGAGGTGATCGTAGAAGATATCAAAAGATTTAAGAATATGGTTGGTGAGTACAAGTTTATTTTTGCTCGAAGATCAGCTAATGGTGTAACGGATGCTTTGACAAAGGATGGTTTGTGAGGCCCTAGTATTATAACTTGGGAAGCTAGGCCTCCCGATTGGTTGATGAATCCTCTTGGACGAGATAGCTGTCTTATATTTTGTAATTAAGATTTCTCTGAGTTATAATAAAGATTCCTAAGGTTTTGGTAAAAAATAAAATCTAAGTGTAGCTATAACGATATTTAGGATAACTTATCTTCTTAGTGTAGCTACAACGTTTTTTGTTAGAAAAAAAAAATGCTTATCAAATTTGATGGAAGATTTCCGACTATTTTTGTTTTCATTTGATATTTTTTATAATCTGACAGGCATTTTGAAAGTGATTATTTGAGAAGTGTGGGTAAATTTTGTATGATGTTGGAGCATCGACAGTGGAATAACCAAAAGTTAATAATCAAAAGTTGCCATATCATCTTTTGGTTATGCATTTAAGGGGCTGCTAAAGTTAGCAATGTGGAGGTTTACTATGGTATAATCAAATTTGAATAATCAAAACTTGTCACATCATATTTTTAATTTATAAAAATTTAAAAATTATGAACATAGAAAACAATTTTTTTAAAAATAGGTTTCAAACTAATAAAAACAGGTTATTAGAAAAAAATAAAATAGTTTTTTGAAAATTTTGATTTAAAAAAAACAGTTTTCAGGAAAAAGTAAAAAAAAACAGTTTTTGAATAAAAAAAAGTTTTCTTTTGCAAAAAATAATACTAATAAAATAGTTTTCGCAAAAAAAAGTTTTTGCAAAAAAAATAAAAACTTTTTTTAAAAGTATTTTTCTTTGAAATATGTTGAAAATTGAAGAGAGAAAATGTTTTTGTGTAATGATGGTGTACTTAATTGAGGAAATATGGGGACAACCAAATTTGATTATTGGCAAAAAGTTGCTAGTTTTGATTATCCAATGGCCAAAATTTGATGAGTTGTTAAGAGATTGCTAAATCTAATTATTCTACTGTGAGCTCTTTTTTGAGCAAATGTTGTTAATCTTAACAATATTTTAGTTTTGATTATACCACTGTGGATGCTCTTATGAATTTTTTTTGGTTAATTTTTAATGTTCCAAAATTTCAATCCTTTTAGAAAGTCAAACTCCAATAATTACAAATTTTCCAAACAGAAAGTCTAATTGCACAGCAAATCTGTGCACAGATTGTGCACAGATTTTTATGTGGGGCCCACTAAGGGTCCCACACAAGTGATCCGAGTCGTTCATTATGTTTAAAACATTTTTTCAAGGGTTCCGGCAAAAAAATCAGCTCAATCCGATACCTATAAATACTTGATCTAATTGTCTAACTTTTCATTCTCTAAAAACTCGAATGAAAAGTTAGATGATTAAATCAAGAACTAATAAGTATCAGATTGAGCTGATTTTTCGCACGGACCCTTGAAAAAATGTTTTAAACATAATGAACGGCTCGGATCACTTTTTTGGGATCCGTAGTGGACCCCACATAAAAATCTGTGCACAATCTGTGCACAGATCTGCTGTGCAAGTAGACTAGTTCTTTTCCAAACTATTCTTAGGCTCCGTTCCAGAAACTTTCTTAAAAAATAAGTACTTATTTTGCCACTTCTCATTCAAAAATAAGAAGGGTCATTCCACAAAAACCAAATAAAAAGTTCCTTTCACATTTTCAAACTCAAAAATAATGTAAATGAAAAAAAAATTCAATTTTTTTACACCGTATTAAAGATCTCAATGAGATCTATCGAACAAGATCTATAGTGGTAGGAAAAGTATTTGCGTAAACACGTGATTTTTGAGCTTGAAATTGCCTTATATAAAAAATAAGACTGCTGCTATGATAATGGGCACCGGCGGAGGGAAATCGTACCGGGCCGTCTCCGGCCATCAGACGGCCGATTCGAGCCGTCCAAAAATTCTAAAAAAAAAAGCCGAGGGAGCCGACGTGGGAATCAACGGCATCCGAGGTGTGTAGAGTGTTTGATCCGAGCACCCATTTTCCGTGTAGGGATCAAGCACCCTACACACCTCGGATGCCGTTGATTCTCGCGCAAGCCCCCTCATTTTTTCTTTTTAGAATTTTTGGATGGCTCAAATTGCTCGTCCGGTGGCCAGGGACGGCCCGGCGCGGCCGCCGGTACGATTTCCGTCCCCGGCCGGTACCTATATAAATTCTTCCAAAATAAGTACTAGCCTTCTTATTTTTCGGAACAACCTTCTTATTACACAAAAAATGAGTTCTTATTGTGTTTCTGGAACACACTCTTAAAAGTGTATACTCCCTCCATCCCGTATTGTTTCTTCTATGTGGGGAAGTCAACCTCTTAAGAGACATAAAATCAATACATGTTTCCTAAAAGATGCGTTTTTCAATATTACACATTTGTTTTCTACTACCTTTTAAACTATTTTCTCTTTTATTTATGAGGATTAGTTCAGACAAATGTACACATTTCTCTCTTTAAATTTTCTTAAGAAAGCAAGCAATTGGGATATATTAAAATAAAATTCAAAGCAAACAAAATGAAACGTAGAGAATATGAGTGTATTTCAAAGAAAACAACGAACGACGACGAAAAATGATTTTTTGTTTAGTGACAATTGTTATTCTTTTCGTGGAAAAATTAAAATTTCAAAGAATTTTATAATATTGTAATTAGAAAGAGGAAGAGAGAGCTCTTTTATTTGTTGTTAGCTAAAACGGTTCGAAATGGAAAAACATTTGATTGAAATTAGCCACAAAAGGGGTATTTTAATAGCATCTCTAATACACCTTCCATTTCTTCATATCTCCATATTTTATACTCTTTTAAAAAGGTGGGAAAAGGTGTTTTGAATGATGTATTTGTTCTGATTCATCCTTCATTCTTCCATATCTTCATTCCTCCAAGGTACAATTGTAGGATGAAAACGGTTTGGATGACCAAAATATGGAGATATGAAGGATGAATTGGAGCAAATACATCATTCAAAACACTTTTTTGCACCTTTTGGGAAGAGTTATATATATATATATATATATTTGGAGGATGAAAAAAATTTGGAGGACCAAAATATGAAGGAATGAATGATGAATTAAAACAAATATATGCAAAAAAAAAGTGTTTTCAAAGAGTAAAATATGAAGCGGATAAAAAAAAGAGTAAAATATGAAGATATGGAGGAATGAAGAGTGCCAAAAGTAAATTTCGAGAACCAAATCTCTAAAAAGAACGATGGGTTCCTCTAAGATTCTCCTAAAAAATACAAAAAGTGATGAAAAGATGGGATAAATTAAAATTTTTCATCAATATGTCACACCCGTCCTCCATTTTGAAAGAATAGAGGTAGATTGGAAATGTTTATTTTTTTGAAAAGTTTTGAAGTTCGTTCTTTTAAAAGATTTGGTCTTCCAAAAGTAAATTTAGAAGACCAAATCCCTCCAAACTCTAAAAATGACGATGAATCTCTCTAAAATTCTCCCAAAAAGTACAAAAAAGAGAGAGAAATAAAGTACTCATTCCGTTCCTATTTAAATGTTCCGCTTTGTAACTTCAACTTATAAAAAAAAATATTATCAATATACTTTTCACATTAACTTTTACTTCCACTTTCCATATTTACTCCTTATGGAGGCATCATCATCACTTACTAACTTTTCAAAATGAAATTTACTTTTAGGGACAAAATGAAATTTACTTTTAGGGACAAAATGAAAAATGTACTAACTTTTATCCACTAACTTTACAAAATGAACACTTATTAAGGACATCACAAAATGGAACACTGTACTTTAAAAAGGGGACGGATGGAGCATAAATCTTCCGTCGATGTGTCACATCCATAGGCATAAAGGTGGATTAGATGAAAAAATCAAAACCCGAAAAAAGATATATGCATCAGTAACTGGTGTTCCAGATTCTCAAATAAGTATTTATTTTTTAAAAAAATAATTTCAAACTAAAAAATTATGTGTTTACACAAATAATATTTCTACGGATCTTATTTGATAGATCTCATTGACATATTTTAAACGGTGCAAAAAAAATTTTAAAAAGTATTTGAGTTTGAAAATGTAAAAGTATTTATTTTTTAAGAAGGTAAAGTAGAACACGGACCTAATCTGTGAAAGATTATTCACCCCCTCATCATGGTAAGATTTATATACTTTGTCTCTTATTTAGTAATATAATTAGAAGACGCTGTTACGCAAACACATGTATTATGGGACTTCTTTTTCTCTTTTTTTTGTAATGTATGGTGTTTTGGTATACCTTGAATTATTCCTTACAACAATTTCTTTCCCGGCTGTTTCACATACACATACACATACACATACACATACATAATGCATAAGATAAGATAAGGTGGCTCCAAAAATTACTACGAAAAGAGAATTAAACATAAAATCTCAAAGAGAGAACAAAATGGCTAAATCCTAGTACAAGATTACCGGGCCAACCCGTAGCATTCGCATTAATGTTTCTTAGCATTGTGTTCGACCCTGATATCCGTGGTGAGAAATGGAGTCAGAACAAGTGTCTCGACGGCACATAAATAACTTTCCCCTAATCTCTCCACGTAGATCTGGCTCACCTCCCACACCGCCCAGTACCGCCAAAACACAAACCCTAGGCAGCATATCTCTGCCCAGTACACAAATGGATGATGAGAGTCCTCTCAACCACTACTTCGCTACTCAACAAAAACGCAAGAAGCTAGTGATCCGTCGAAAGCAGGAGCAGCCAATGGCCCCCCGAAACGTTGTCGTCGGCCGCGGCCGCGGCGGCGTCGACCACCTCTTCTTCGGGGTAGGGTCCCAGGTCGAAGTGAGCAGCGACGAAATAGGTTTCAAGGGCTCCTGGTACACGGCCACCATCATCGAAATTGACCACAATACCCGTCCCCCTTCCTCTCCCTCTCCCACTCCCACTTCCAGCAAGAAGAAGAGGAAAATGGAGCAGGGGAGGTACCTCGTTCGGTACGCCACCCTCTTGGAGAGCGAGGAGGACGAGGACGACAAGGAAACGCCGAAAAAGCACCTGAGGGAGTTCGTGGAAGGGACCTTCATGAGGCCGCTGCCGCCCCCGACCGAGAGCCAGCACGCCTACGAGCTGAACGACGTCGTTGACGCCTACCATAGGGACGGGTGGTGGACGGGCGTCGTCGTTGGGGTACTCGATGACGGTTCCAAGTTCCAGGTGTTCTTCGAGAACCCTCCCGAGCATTTCGAGTTTGCGAGGTCGGAGTTGAGGGTTCATCACGATTGGGTTGAAAACAAATGGGTCAGGGCTGAAAAGAAGGTTCGTGGCTGGTTTTTTGTTTACGTAGTTTTGTTTCTTGTTTTGATGTTTTTAGCTTTCTGGGTGTTATTTTCTTGGGAGATTTAGTGATAGGTTCATTATAGACATTTTATAAGCCCACAAGTCTACCTAATAGTTTTGTAAAGCCACAAGTCCACACAACCTAAACCCTAACCTAACTCTAGGGTACCTTGTGAAAGGGTCTAAAACCCTAATCCTTATGAAAGTGCCTAAACTATTAAAATCCTATAATAAGAAAGTGCACCCTAAAAATCCTAAAATCCTATAAAAGTGTCTAAACTCTTGGGTACCCTGCGCTAGGGTAATCTATCCTACCCTAGGTACCCTATCTTATAATAAAAAGCGCACCTTAAAATCTTATGAAATTACCCAACTCTTCCTCTAGACTACCCTAAAATGGACTTGAAACCTTACAAAATTAATAGGTGGACTTGTGGGCTTATGAAGTTCACATAATGGACCTAAGACTAATTTTCTTATTTTCTTGGGGTTCTTCTCATGACTAAAAAGCTTTGTGTATTTTGGTGTTTGATAGCAAAGATGCTATTTCGCTTTAGAATCCATTATTTGTTGGTAAACTTTTACCCGTTGACAGGGGTACAAACAAGTCAAGCTGAGCTTGTTGAGTTTAAACTCTAGTAAACAAGCTGAAAACTCAGGCTCGATCTCGGCTCGTTTTTGAACTAGCTGAGCTCTTAACGAGCCGAGCTTTTGAGTGTCAAGCTCGGCATGTTTAGTAAACGAGCCTAAAAGTCGAGCTCGAGCTTAACTCGATTACTGAACGAGTCGAGCCAAGCCAAGCCTTAATGAGCCGAGCCACGAGCTGCTCGCGAGCAACTCAGTTGGTTTGCAGCCCTACCCATTGTATGGTTGAGTAATGTTTAATATGTGTAAATTTCATCTTGAATCTACTTCATTGGCTTTAATTTTTGGCTATTGTAAAAAACTAGGGTCACGAATCATCTTGTTATTTACTGTGGATCTGCAAGGGCTGTTAACTGAACTAAGTTACTTGAGTTCGGCTTGTTACAAGGAAAGGTAGTTTGAGATCGGCATGTTTCACAAACAAATCCAAGCTTGAACGCATCTTTTGAGCTTGTTAACTTTTTGAACCTAAGCTTGAGCAACTTGCTATTCGGATTGATAAGCTACCACTAATTTTTTGAAAAAAGATCTTGCCACTCGAGTTTGGCTCGCCGCTCTCAATCAACTCGACCAAAGCTTGTTTGAGATAAGGTCGACAAATAAACAAAGTAAGCTTGAACACGTTTTTGAATCTCATTTCTCTTCCAAACAAAACTTGAATGACCAACTATGTGGCTCCACTCAGCTAGTTTACATCTCTATTCTGGCTTCCTCTGAAATATGATTTTGTAGATATACTCTTCTGTTCCCCTTTTGTCTCTTAAATAGAGACAAAACTAAAACAAACCAAGCAAGATAATATGAAGTGATAGTAAGATACTAGAAAAATTTTGCCCCAAATTTGCTCAAGAACTTGGTAAAGAGAGAATATTTACTCATATTTGCTTCAAAAATATTTGTAGTTGGCACGGATTAAGAATTATAATATCTACTCGTGTTGCATTTTTATTTTAAAAAAATGTTTCTATATGCCTCCTAGCTCTCTCGAATGAGGAGCTTCTTTGCTCCTCCGCCTCCTCCTCCTCCTCTGCCCCTATCCTTCCCCACCCTGCTTCATGCAACTAAGGTTTTGAGAGATATAATTATGAGTAATAAGGGCAACTTTTCTATAAAATTGTTCCTTTTAGAATTAGAGGTCCTTAACTCGTAAAACTTTTAATTGTGCGGACTTCTGGATAGTTTACCCATACCATACTGAACAACTCAATAGCATTGAGGTTGGACTCCAGCCCTTATTTCCCTATACTAATTGGTGGTCAGACGTATTGCTTTGCTTCTTAGTTTATTATTACAACATTGGACATATTCATCAGTTTGGGTTGTGGGAGCTCACAGTTTTCTTGTTTTCAGTTTCAGTAGTGACTTACTAGCATTGAGAAGAGAGATCAGAGAAGTTGATAAATTAGTTTTTGCTCCCAATTGGGCACCTAGGCATTTAGGTGTCTAAGACAGACAGGGCTTCTCAACTCAAGTCCTATTGTTTTTTGCTTTTTCAGGCTCACGGATTGCTTGAAGATTGTACACCTAAAAAGGCTGCTGTATCTGCCAGAGGGTTGGAGGGTCAGAGCATAAAAGGCTCAGGAACAAAAAATCCCCAACGGCGTCATGGCAAGTCATCTGTTAAGAGCATGAAAAACAAGAAAAAGCGTGTGAATGACCAACACAGCCACAATGAGGTAAGCAATGTTGAAGATTACATCTTTATGAGTTGAGAAGTGGTTATTTCTTTTGATTAAAATGATGAAGAATAAACTGTTATTTTGGTATAGGATGCGTTGTTATGTATGTGATAGCAGGGAGACAAATGCACTATGTTAGTAGCCTCAACCGTTGCCCACATATCCGTGCATGTGGTTTGATTCTTTTTTCAAATGTCATTGCTGTAGTTTCTTTTTTTATTTGTTTGATCGGCAAAAGAGAGATTTTATTAAGCTCGATAAGAGTACATCGAGGATCCAATAGAACATTGGATGAAACACCCCCAGGGGCCAAGCCCAAACACCAAATGGGCCAAGCCTGAATCCCAAACATACACCTAATGGGCCAAGCCCAAACCCAAAAAAACTAAGAAACCAAACCCTACCGAGCAAACCCTAGCCGCCGCTAGCCCCAAGACGCCACCACAGCACCGCCACCTCCAAAACCTCCACCGCAACTGCCACCTACTGAACCTGCAAGATAAGACCTCCCGAAAGCACTGATCAAAACCCAATTGTTTGATAATCATTGGCAACATCACGCCAACCAGCTGGAGATGCAGTGAAAGCACCAGATCCAAGCCATGGCAACTCAGCAAACCACGACCCCGCAAGGAAAAACCCTGTTGAAAAGTTGGCATCGCTGTAATTTCTTGCCTTATGACTAGTTACGGGGCCATATTGCTTGCCACTATATATATTTGTGTGAAAAGACTACTTGCAGCAATGCATTTAGTATTGAAAAGAATTGATTGCAGGAATTCATTAATTCATGAACCACAATCTATTTTGGAGTAAAATCTGGGTTTTTAGTTATGGTCACTTGAAAATAGAACTTCTGCTGTCCTATTTTGTTGGTCCATTTTAACTATTCCAGACATCATAGAAAAATCGGTACCTTTATTGATTTATTATCTTGTAAGTGAATTTTAAAACTTTGTCTAGAAGAACTAATTGGGATCTTTGGAGTTTGCATAATGTATTAGATGTTCTGCTGCCAGGCAAAGAGCAGAGGGATTGGTGAAAAAAGTTCCACACTTTTTTTCTCTAAAATACATTGTGGGTTGATCTCATTTAATGGCACAACTGCCAAAAACTGGCAATCACAATAGGACGGAAGGAGCATTTTCCTGTGTTGTACGAAACGGACAAGAAATTTTCCTCTAGTCAATGAAGAAATGTTTCGGATACTCTTAGATGTGATTGAAGTATCGACATTGAGCCAGAGATGTGAACTGCAGAAAGCAAAGTACTGAATTTTGTTTTTGGTTTTGAATAGAAAATGAAAAATGGAGAATTGAGCATACTTTTAAGATTCGAAAGATACCCTTTAAGAGTGACAGTAAATAGTTTTAGTTACGATATACATTAGCTTTCAACTTAATGATGGTGTGGAGCATGTGGAAAGAGAACGTATGGGCTAAGCTCTAATGGTGCAATCCACAGGAAATTATTTAACTCCATTTTGTTTTTCTGCAGACAGTTTTTTTTATTTTTTTTATTTCCCTACTTTCCTTATTGGTGCGATATAGTTTTCTATAAATTTGATAGCTTTTCTCCAAGAAGCTAGCTTTGTTGTAGGTCTTCACTCATTTGTGTGAAGGTTAATTTTTTTGTTGCATGGTTCTGTAAAGAAGTATGACTTTGGTAATGCAATGTGATACTTGATCTTTCATGGTTCATTAATTTTCTTTGTCTAATCATATCGTTGACAGTACTTGTTCTTCACCTGTAGGAAATTATTGAACCCAAAAGTGGGGTGAGCTCTCAAGGCAGAAAGAGGGGAAGACCAAAAAAACTTGTGACTGAAAACCCTGTTGGTTTGGTCAATGGTATGTAGGAATTTGGAAGAACAATTTTTTTTGTGGCTATTAATTATATGAAAGAAGAAATCAAATCTGCATAATGATTGCAGGTGAGAAGAGTGGAGCTGAAAGTACATCATATGAAATGGTTGTTAAAGAAAACCCTACAGATTTGGTCAATGGTATGTAGTAATTTGAAAGAACAACTTTTTTCCTCGCTATTAATTATTCAACAAAAGAAATCAAATCTGCATAATGATTGCAGGTGAGGAGAAAATTGGAGCTGAAAGTACATCATATGAAATGGTTAATGGTTCTGCAAGTAATGATGGTGAACAATCGACGTTAGCAGGGATCAGTATTCAAGGGATACCGATTCTCAACCATGGTTATCCACCGCAGTTTCCACTAAGGCAGTATAACATGATGGACAACGTTTTGGATTTTCGCTTGGCAAAGATTGATAACCAGATTAGTGAAACAATTGCGGGAAAGTCTGGTAGGAAACCTAGGAGTTGTACATCGAAGAGACGAAATCAACGGAGCAGGACCAACAAGAAATCTCCAACCCAAGGTAGGCCATGAAAGAGTTTCTTGGTAGTTCTGTTTTTGCTTTGGCTTTTGTATTTGTTATTTTATCTTTTTCTGATCTCTGTGAAGTCTGCCCATCTTTGCTTTGAATTAATAAAGTCTGTCAAACAATAGAAGAAAGAAAGAGAGGAAAAGAAGGTTAGGCCGTAAAAGTATATTTCACCTGATGTAAGCTGGACTTTTTAAGTTTTCATGCTGTGTTGTGCTTGTTTATTTTTATTTTTTGCACTTTGACCCCTCTCCACTTTATACGGTTTGGAATTCCAGGAAAAATAATGGTCCTTTTGTTATTAATGCATACTGTCGTGTGGTTGATTTATTGTCCTGTATTCTCTGTTTGAGAGCTTTAGTAGTATGGGAAAGATGTGAGAATTTTGTGACTACCTTTGCTCTAATCAGTTTAGAATCATGAATCTAGTTTGACTCAATCTTTTCTTGGCAATCTGATAGAATACTTGGACCTAATTTTTTCTTCTCTCTCTCTGAGGGTGTATGTGCGTGGCTACTCTGTGTTAGATGCGTCTGCTAGTTGTTAGAATAGTACAATTCACAATTTGTATCAACGATTCGGTGGGTAGTGGATACAAACAGGCTGCCTAAATCAGAAATAGCTGTGAATCGTGATCCAAATCAGTTAATTGTTTGATTCACTTAAAATTTCCTGAATTCATTATTGAAGAAATTAAATAGCCATCGTGTTTGGAGAGCTTATTTATGTCCCCATCCCAATGGGTTTAAATAATCAAGTTATCATCCTGAAATTGCTTAGTTGTCCCATTATGCCCCTAATAATTTATTGATATATGTATATACACGATTTTGAAAACATATCATTAACTTCTTTGAAACAACATTAATAGCAACACGACTGCAATTTGCTCCTTTGTGTATAATCAAAACTCAGGACCTCTCTCTCTCTCGAGATCAACCCACCCTGGAGAGAGACCAACCTCGGCGAACGGCGCTACGACGGTCCACTCCAGCAATCGACCCACCCCGGCGAACTCACAACAACGAGCTGTCCTAGTTACCTCGGCCGGGAGATCGAAGGATTGTGATAATGGTTGCTTTTGTGTAGGTGTATTTCGAACCTCAAAGCTTCATTGAACCAACATTGGAATGATGTTTCTATTAGGACGAACCAAATTGAAGTGCTGCGTCTCGCACGGCGTCTATCTTTCGACGTTGATTTCGAACGACGTCATCATCAAGATTACTTGCACACACGTGTTGGTGGTGATAGATCTTTTCCTTTAAAAAGATGGATCAATCTGGTTCATATGCTAATTAAGAACTCATATATTTTGTTTACTGTGGTAATGGTTGCTTTTGAAGGGTAGTGATAAATAATAATGTGTGCGCGTGTGTGTAGATAGGTCAATTGATGGAAAACCGCTTTATCATGTTCGGAATATTCTATTTTCTATTTAGAATTGAAATGATTGTAATTTTTGAGCCACAGTTTCATGGTAAATTTGCAGCAATAATCCATGATAATACATGACATTGTAATCTTATCATGTTTGTGATTTTTTAGCCTCAGTTTTCATGGTTATGTGTGGTTCCCAAATTTATCGTGTTTATCAAATTGTCATTAACATGATGTTTGATTGATTTATTATAAATTTGTCATATCATATCTGTGAAATATCTACCATTTTTGTATTCAACAAGTCAATTTTTTTTTTTAATAGTTTGATAGTTTTTTGATTTTGTATTTAGTTTTAAATTTTGTTTTTGAGATTTTAGGGGAATGAAAATTTGAGAGAGAATTGAAAAGATTAGGTGAGAGAAAAGTTTGAAATTGGGATAATTAGAAAAGATAAGCAGAGAGAAAGGGTAGTTTAGGATTTATTTGAATTTGATGTTGGAAAGATAAGTTTTCAAACCCGCTAGGTTGAGGACTTAAACATCTATAGAGCGCAGGATCCGTATTTAAGTTCCCCTTCATTTTTTTTCTCTTTGTTTGCTTTTTTGGTTTTTGGTAAAGGGTTCAAACTATTTTCTTAAGGTCTTTACTATTGTTATATGCCATCTTTTGTCTTTGTTTCTCCTTATGTAGTATATTATAGGTACTAAGAAAGGAGATTTATTACGAGAGTGGATCGACAATGGCAAAGATAAAAGGAATACATACAACCACCCTATAAGGGTTTGTTTTGTACTTTTAACTCTTTTTTACAGAAGGGACTATACTAGGATTCACGAACTCTCATCTCTTGGAAGTTGCAATAGAAGCAGCTGACCTAATACTCCAAGTTTCCAACATTAATACATTATTATCAAATCATCATTTAGAAGGTGGTTTTTTTTCTATTTTTGATTTAGGCCTAAAGCTTTCATTTGTAGTATATATATTTCCTTTACCCTAATCAATGAGCATATGTTTCCATGCACTATAGAAATCATAACCAAATTGAAACGATTCACGATTCAATTCGTTTTGATTATTGATTCGATTCACGATTTGACAACCTCTCAGTTTAATGAACTTTATTCCTATTAAAAGTGGGAAATTAAAGAGTTATCAGTCTTGGTTAGGATTTGAAGTGCGTCCTTGTGCTGGGAAAGCCAAAGATTGATTAGAACATCACCAAAAATACAAAAGTGTTTGTTCCTGCTATTGTAACTCCTAACTCTATAAGCTAAAGTAAACATGAAGAAGAAACCAAGGTAAGGAAGGGAATTCCCTAGTGTATATATGATTTGAACTGAAACCATGAAAGTAACAATGGACAATCTAGGTAAATATTGGGATATACAAGTTATGATCTTGAAAATGCACGAGAGATTGTGGAATATGAAAATGGTTTCTATTGTCAAACCATTAGGCTCAAGTTTGGGTTGTTTAATAAGGTAGCCAAAGCAAGTATGATTTTTATTCGCTAGCTGAAACTGCTTCTGTGTCGTGGAAATCCTTTTTTAATGGCTTTAATTTGTTTTTGTCTTTTTGTATTGTAGATTCTCGAGGTACATGCAGGGAAAAACCATCTGAACAGTTTGAAGATTTACCTCAGTTGATGTGGTATGGCTCAAGTAAGTTCCTACAAATTTGCAGTGAAGGATGTATTATGAAATTTTTTTAGAGATGATTATTACTGCTCCAGTCTAGACCTATAGTATTTTTTTTTTTTTTTTGACGAGAATAAAAGAGTCTAGTCCTATAATATAAACTTGAGCTTTTTTCTCTCAATATTTGTTTCTTAACTCGGCCCATAAAGTTCAGTAATCTCATTTCTATCCCTGTCATGCATTATGTTAATGTCAGTTGTGTGAGTTACCCATTGCAATTTGAGGGACAAATACCGTTGGGGCGGTTTTGACGGATATTGTTCAGTGTGAAATCCATCAATTCTACTTATGTCCTGTTATGTTCCTTGTAACTGTTTCATGTGGGCCATGATTTGCTTGCACAAATGACATGGCCCTCACATGCTTTGTGTTTTTAACCGACATAGGATTCGACAGCACTAATAATAGTACCGATAGTTTAGTTAATTAAGTCATCTTATGATGCAAACAATAACAAGGTATCATTCAGTATAGCATTTTTTTCTGGTCCAATCACACCAAATTATTCTGGTTTGAACTTCGAAGTTTAGCTTGCAATGGCATCTATGAGTATTGGCAGACATCAACGAATCGAAGGAAATATTAAAGGGGCTTCAACCTTGAAAGGCCTACAGCCTTTACTTCTCCTCGTTCTCTTCTTGTCCACCAAAACCATTCTTTCCTTCCTGTATGGAGCCAGAGTGTAGTATAGTTTACGTGTGCGGAATGGGGGTCCACCACTTCCCCAATTTAAACTAAATGGAACATCCATTTAGATTCCGTGGAGGCCAGCAATGGCCACTGGTGGTGATAATTAAGAAGAGCATGGTAAAAATGAGATGATATATTGAATGATTTACATTTTGCATTGTATGTCTACTTTATATTTTATAATAGAGTTAGTCAACAATGAGGTTGGAGGAGAAAGGAAGTCACTGGAGATCATTAGTAGTTTGAATATCATGGAATGATGATGAAAGCAATCGGTGGTAATAGCAGGCATCGTCACACCTGTTACCCAAATGTAGAAAAGAAAGATGTGAATCACACGACCGGCAGAATAACCAAGAAAAGCAATGAAAGGATCAGCTGAATATGGTGGCTAAGGGTTGGAATATTGATGTGGATACTTCGCCCCCTGTAACAAACCCACAGGTACTACTAGTGGGCATTTATTATTGGAATTTAACTCATGCCCCGCTCTAAGTTTAGAATCACGAGTTTTAGTTTTTTCTCCGCTTCATCTTGGGCAATCTAGTTAACACTTGGATCCTAATTTCCCTTGCTATTTGCTTCTCCACTCTCATTTTTTATTGAGGTGCTTCTTGTGCTGGAGATACAGAAAGATCTATCAGAATTTCGTAAAATCCTGGTTCTTTTCCTCTCGATGTAACACCTAAGTATTTGGGTTGAATTGAACATAGAGATGAAACCAAGGGACAAAGTGGAATCCCCCAGTACATATTACTCGAAGTGGATTTTTGAAGGCAACAAGTAACAATGGAAAATGTTGTCATTATGATCTTGAAAATTGTATGAGAGATGGTGTGGAATAAGAATATGATTTCTTTGTATCCTGGAATATGATTTCTGTCTATTATGGTGGCCGAATGAAGTATGATTTTCTTGCCCAGCTGAAACAACTATAGCATTGTACATTTCCCTTTAACAACGTAGTTTGTTTTCTGCTTGCTGCAACCATGTCATTTTTTGGCATATTGTAGATACTCAAGAAGCATGCATAGAAAAAGCATCTAATGAATCTAAAGATAAACCTCAAGAGATGTGGCGTGAAGGAATGAACTCTCCATACAGTGTGGATGACTCAAGTAAGTTACAATAAATTTGCAGCGATGACTGTATTCTGATTGTCTTTTAGGTTTGATTATATAATCATTTGCCTTTGCAGTTTAGCTATTTCAATTTTTTGTATGATTACTATTTCCTCTTTCCTTTCTAGGAGCGCCTTTTGATTTGAATGTCGTTCAAAGTGCTGACGCTAGTGATGGACAAGATGAAAGTGCTGTGCGATCTCCTGCAATTGCTACTTGTGATAATAATGTGTCAGAAAAGGATAAAAAATCGCCTTTCGAAAAGCGCTCGCCCATTTGGGCAACCCTTGAACGTATGGAAATATTTCAAAAGATGCCACAAAATCCACACTTTAGTCCTTTGGTTAAGTCTAAGGAAGATAGCCGAGAAGGTTTAGCTATAGGACAGATGGTGATATTTTCCAGTGTGGTGGAGAAAACATCGAAATTGCAATTTAGCGATCCTAGAAGCATAATTGATAGCAGTTTGGACACTCTTTCTGATTTGGAAACTCATGGATTTGACGTTCACCCCATTAGACACCGTCTAAAGGAGTTGCTATCAAAGAAAGAAAAGCAAGGACACCTTTTAGAGGAATCTCAAGAAATTGAGAAGAAAATCGCAGAGCAGAGTGTTGAGAAAGTAAAAATTGGTGAAGAGATTTGCGAGATCAATAAGAAGATGGAGGAGTTACAAGAAAAGCTTGCATTAGCTACAGCCATGGAAAAGATGACTGACTATGATATTGATACATGGAAATCAAAAATGGATGTCATACATCGAGATATTCAGAATGCCCAGCGTGATTTTGGAAGGCTTGCTGCAGCCCCTTGGTAAGTGGTGCTTCACGTGTTGGTCTCTCTCTTGGATATGCCGAATGATCATCGTAAGCTAAATCTTCGCTATATGTATGTTACAATTATGTACTCCAGAACTCCTATGCTGTGTATTTAGTAGCGCTACTTGTATTTGCTCTTTATCTAACGCTAAACTATGTTTTCACTTTCTTGTCAACTGATGAAGCACTTGGGTATGTAAGTGGATCCGATGTAATCTGAATCTGGGCAAATACGAGTTTTAGTCAGATCCTATCTGATAGTCGTACAAGTCCGAATCCACTAAATGTTGGATCAAGTTCGGATATATTTGAACCAATTCGGCTGAAATCCGATCCAAACTAATCATTTTTGTGTGGAAACTAAGCACTGCGATTTCAAGGCAGATGCTTCTGAAGAAGGTATTCAGACCCTGGAAATTCTCTCTAAGAGTATGTCTCTTTCTTCTGTGTGTTTATCATATCAGATATCCAATTTCTGGGTTCGGATCCGGATTGACTTTCAACGGATCTGCAGAAGTCAGATTGGGAGCATATTTGGATTATTTTGTAATCAAATTAGGATTGCCTTTCAACGGATCTGCGGAAGTCAGATTTGGAGCATATTTGGATTATTTTGCAATCAAATTAGGATCCAGACCGAATCCAGTCTATTGGTAGGCCTACTTGGAAGAATCCAGTCTATTGGTAGGCCTACTTAGAAGAGGAAAATAAAGATAGGGAAAAGGGCAAGGCTGGCTTTTAGAACTCCACAAATAGGAATCTTAAATACAAAGACCTAGAGTTAATCAAAGCTTCACGACGCTAGGAATAAGCTCTCAATGGTTTTAAATTCCGTCTGGGTGAGCCAATCTCTGCTTTTCCCTGTTACTGTGGTAACTGGCAAATCTTTTTTTTTTTAACCTTTTTTAAATTTTTTGTTTGGCTCAAGCAGTTTTGCTAATGCTTTTGGTTTCTATTTAAGCCCAAGTTGTATGTGGTGTGTAATTGGATCTTCCCAGTTTTTGATGTCAATTACGGGCTCTTAATTAGCTACATTAAAAATGCCTGTTGGGGATTAAGAGTTGAATATGCTGAAAATGTGTATGGCCTGGGAAATCAAAGGAATTCCATGCTGTGGAACCTCAGATCTGGTTTTGCACCTTGTTGCAGAAGGCAGGTTGCAGGAAGACATAAAAGGCAAGGAAAAAGGGTAATCTGAGAAATGTTGGTTTAAAAACATACTACTACTACTTCTATAATAACTTTCTACTCTTGTTTTGCAGTTTCTCGAATGGGGCATGCATGTATTTTCTTGGACATGGGTTACAGGTGTGTGTTCTTTGTATCTGTGGACTCTTTCGGTGTAACTGGTTATTTCAAATTGGTTAATGGGCAGTTGTCAAACAACAATAATTCTATGTATCCCGACAAGTTACCTCGAAAATGCCCCGAAGGCGCGCACACACATCAAGTGAATTTGAACCATTGATTTCCTTTTTGGGGGCATTTTCAGGGTAACTTGTCGTGGTACACGTAGCATTTCGTTGTCAAATTGTAAGAGTTGTAACTTCTTTTTTGTATGGGGAACGTAAGAGGGATAACTGAAACATAATCATATATTTGGTTTGAGCTCTTTCGTTGTGAATTCTCTCCGGTAGTAGGATTCGATTTTATGACCACTCTTGTAATGCCTAACCCGATAGCAGTCACCCACCAAAAATGCTAGCCGCACACAATTCCATACCCTATTCCGTTAGGGAGATAGAGCAGGAGCAGCCCTCGCCCTACGGGGAGGGGTTTAAAAAGAAAGAACTAATATAAATACTCCTATCAAATTGTTAAATCCCCGTTTGAGAAACTTTTTTTCTTTTTTTCGCATTTTTTTGTTTTGAATTGTGAGTTATAGATTTTGGATTGTGGCTAGAATAGATTCTGAGTATGATAAAAGTGAAAAATATGTGCATAATAGATTTTGCAATAAAGTAGTGTTTGGGAGGATAATATTCAAAATAGATTAAGAACTGTTTTTTTAACCATGTTATCTTGGTTATTTATTATGGGATTGTAGTTTGATGAATAACCATTTTAGTTTGAAAATAATTTTAAAATACTGATCATTAAAAGATCTTCACAAAAGTCTCCATTTTTTAAACATGAAAGTCCTACTTCTTGGTTGCTTAAAATCTTTTTAAGCAACCATTTTTACAACACATCCATATGTCTGGTCCATTGGTCTTCTAACAAGAAAAATAATAACAAATTAAAAAAAAATAGACAGGGGTAATTAGGTCTTTTTACCCTAGTAGAAAATGAGAATCCAAAATGAAAATGCAAAAATTCCTTCCTGGTTGATTCTCAAATTGTGCCTCTATTTTGAGATACATTTTGAGAAAATTCATTATAAAATTTGGCTCCCAAACAAACAAAATATAAAAAATGCAAAACATATAATGCATAATGTGGCTCCCAAACAGGCCCTAAGAATTACGCAGAGAATCAATTTGTGTGACCAATCTACTTTTTTTTTTTTGGCAAATGTGAAAAGTTGTGTTCAACTATGAGGCAAAAGCCTACTCAACAAAGAGGAATACTATGGGGGCAAATGAGCGCCCACAGACCGGACAAACTATTATTGAGGGCAATTAGAGCATAAAATGTGACAAATCTATGGTTACGGAAATATACTTTCTCCGTCCTTTTTTAAGTGTCACAGTTTGACTTTCACGCAATTTTAGGAGTCAACATAATTGTACCTCCAAAATATTATTTTGCATACTTACCCTTTATAGAGACATTATCATTACACTTTTACTTATCAACTTTTTGAAAGAGAATCTACATTTAGGGGCAAAATAGAAAATGTTTCAACTTTTATCCACTAACTTTATAAAATGACACTTACTTAGGGACAGCTCAAAATGAAATACGGGACACTTAAAAAGAGACGGAAGGAGTATAAGAAATTAAATACTCATCCTATTTCTAATCATCACTTAATTTGGCATCCATGATGTCATCGCAAATTAAGTTCCCGTCATCTAATTACATGAATGCCCCATTATGCCCTTATTGTGCTAAGGTTTCTAAGCCGAATAAATTTACATTTTTCTACAAGTGCAAAAAATGTAAACACCATTTGGAGATTTAAATGCTGAGAGTAAACGGTATGACTCCAAGTAATTAAAGAAAGAGTGATTCTATCTGAACTAAAGATTCTTCCACCATAATCCAAACCTCTTGTGCTCCCATGGAATATTGAACGAGTGATTCTATCTGGGGGAAAAAATTGTCACCTCCCAAAATGCCCTGGGTGGGTGGGTGGGTGGACGTGGGCTAGGGAAGAAATATGAGGGAAGTTGGGATTAAAAAATATTTTAAATGGGTGTGAAAAGAAATTGGGGCTAGATAGATTTTGTACAAGTTCAAATAGAATCATCACTTACATTAAACCAACTTTTGGGATGGGACGAGGAAACTCTCAGGGCCCTATATTGCTCCGCCCATGAGACTCGTACACAACATGACACAATGCTCACCCATAATTCTAGCATAAAATTTCCCCCCTTTTCCGCTATGACCCGAATATAACATATGGGGAATAACTTCACAATTGATTCAATGAGTACCTCTGTCCCTGGAATATCAGTATGTCATATCTTATATATAAACACTGAGAAAGTGTTCTTTTTGCCAATTGGGCCAAGTTCCAGTAAATTGCATTTTCTTACAATCTGTGAGACATCTATATATCACCTTTCGCAATTAAACCTCTTCCCTAGCAAAATTCAAATAATCTAATATGCCCTGCAGCCCCGACTAAAAGTTTAAAGCAAAATACTCATCTGTGCACTAGTTCGAATTATTTTAAGTCTCAGAGAACAGATGTTAGAACTGTCAAGTGCTATTCCATTCCCATATGACACTGTACTTATGGGTCACATCTGCGTTTTTTGGGCATTCATCCCCCCTTCTGAAAAGAGCAATCTGGGAGGCAAATCCTGGTTCCTTGTCTGGGGAACCACCAACTCCGCTGAATTCAACACTGTAGTTGTGCCTCGCAGCAAGGTCAGAAGCCCAACGGCCAAACTGCTCACGAGTCCACTCAAACTTGTGGTCATGGTTACGAAACTTACAAGATTGTTGATGGTTACTATCGTCCGGATCTTCCTCTTGGGGAGTAGATCGCTGAAGTATCACGTTGTACTCATAGTTTGGTGTGGAGACGATAAGAATCCTCGGACAAAATTTACTTAGCACAATGTCGCCAAATAAGTGTGCTTGATCTTCCTCCATGTGCTCGATCACCTGTTAATTATCACAACAATGGCCAATGTAGGAACCAATGAAACACGAATTCATGCACAATATTGGATGTACAACAAAATTCATCAAGGTAAAGGTGAAGGTAAGTGTAAAGGAAAGGAAGCCAAGGAGACATTGGAAAGTCTACTGATACCCAATCTGCGCAAGGAAATCATAAGGCATCCGAGACAGAGTCTCTTCTTCGAAAGATGAAGCTAATAATCAGCTCAACAGACATGCGTCAATAATGAAAATTTTCTACTAGGATTTTGATTGGAAAAAAAGTTCCTAAAAAAATTTTACACAGCCCAAAGGGCATTGAAAGCGAAGACAGTTTGTCTTAAAGTGATGAATTGATGATCATGTGATCCAATGGCAAAGACCATTTGCTTGAATCACTTGAATCCAATGACGAAGATGTGAATCCAGTGGATACCATTTTTGACTCCTTACAGAAAAAAAGATTCAAATAACCATTTTAAGGTCTTTTGGATTTTAGGATTACTATATGCAATCTTTCGTCTTTGTCTCCCTCTACTACATTATATGTTTTACCAAGATTATTCATCCATGCACGTATACACGTAAATTGATTGAAACAAAATCTAAGGTATATCATACGAGAGCTAATACACAATACCTACTCCCATTACGAGATTCCCAACATCATAAATTTCAGTAGAAACTATTGTATTTTGTACCCAAACTGAAGTCTATCCATACATATGTTAAGAAGACAATTCCCAACCAACGTACTGAGAAATAACTAATGTTAGAATAGTGTTAGTGTTTGTCATCGTCGTTGTCCCACATGGGTTAGCTAAGCCTTCAAGGACTTATCGTTTAATATAAATAAAGATTATGTGTGTTAGGGTTAATTAACACCCTAAACGCTTTCTCAAACAACATGGTATCAGAGCCACCCTCACTCTAACCTTAACCCTAATAAGTCCCTAATTCCGCCGCCCATCACCACCGTATGTTTCCGCCGCCATTCGTCGTTGTCAGTCCATCATTGCCAACCACTAGTTAACCCCATCCCAAAATCCTAAATCTGTAGAACACCAGTCGACTCTCAAAACAAACCCTAACCTACCGAAACTTACTGTTAAACCCTACTCAACCCTAATCGACACCAAATCACCACCACCCAACACTAATCGACCACCACCCAACCATAATCGACCCCTACCCACTTCAGAAACCTATATCGACTCCTACCCACTACAAATTGACCTTCATAATCATGAGACATCTAAATCAAGTACAAAATCATGTGGGTTTTACTCAAAACAATCTGCACGGGGCTCAAACGCGTGATTTATGCTCAAAATCCTTCCCAACATGCAATTTTTTGCTCGAAACCTATTGCATAGTGCTCGAAATCTAACCCAGTGCTTTGGAAATCATGATTTGTTAGTCACCCAGTGCTTGAACATCGCGATTTGTTTGCCATCCACTTCTGAAAATCGCGGTATGATCTATTTGGTCTTCCGTTCTGTTCTGGTTTTGGGAGTTGATCGGCTGTTGCGTTTCTGGTTCTTTGGTATAATGTGGTTGATTGCTGCTTGGTTGATTGTTTGGTTGATTACTTTGATCTACTCGGTTATTTATCTTGGTTGCTCTGGAGGGTTGTCGATTGGTTGTTTGGTAGTTCATATTGGTTGTTGAGATTCATTGTGATGGGTTCTACTTCTGCATCTAGGTCTAGTTCTGTTGTTGCTGCTAGTTTTTCTCCAAATTGGTCTCCTGAAATAATGTCGTTCACTGCTATGAATCGCTTGAATGGCAAGAATTATGTTACTTGGGCAAAGTCTATTGAAACATATTTTATGGGCTCCAAACAATATACCTATATAACAGATGATCCTCCTAAGCCAACTAAGTCGATTCATGCAAATTGGGTGGTTGAGAATGTACAGATTCGTCTTCGATTGTGGAATAGTATGGAGCCCGCGATTGCTGGCACAAATGTCTTTTGTGATACTGCTAAATAGGCTTGGCATCGGGCTAAGCAATTATATTCAGGGGTTAATAATCTTCGCCGGACCTTTGATCTTCATCAGATGTATTTCTCTTTTGGCCTTGGTGATTTTACTTTGGAAGAATATTATGCTAAGTTCAACGGTGTTTGTGAGGAGCTTAACATCTATTAGCCCCTTTCTACCGATGTTGAGGTTATGCGTTGCCACCATGAAAACTTGAATGTAGCTCGATTCTTGTCTGGCTTGCCCAAGTTTTTTTATCATGTTTGCTGTCAGCTACTAGAGGGCGGGAGTTGCCTCCTCTGAGTGAGGTGCTTAGTCATCTTTGTCAGTCTTCTATATTTGATACTAGTCCTCCTCCCCTACTGCCTTCTGATTGCATCGCTTTGCTTTGGCCACATCTACTTCTGGTGGTTACTATTTCTGCGGTTTTGGTCGTGGTGGTCAGGAGTCATGGGGAGGTGGTTGCAACTTTGGTTGTGGAGGCCGCGGGTTTGGTCATGATTTTGGCCGCGGAGGCCGTGGGCAAACATTTGGTGGTCGTGGCCAAGGTTGGGTTTCTCCGCATTTCATTGTAATGGGACCAATCACACTGTTGATTATAGTTGGGTTCTTTATGGTCGTCTGTCTGCACATCAAGCTATTATCTCTGAGGATGATGGGAATTTATTGACCGAGGGCAATGTTTTAAAAACTGAGTGAATTGGAAAAGGGACCAGGTGGATGGGTCCCCGGTTCAACCGTGGTCAAACCGGAGTTGAACCGTGATGTCATATTTATATTAATTATATATATATATATATATATAGAGCTAAAATTAACTAAAAATAAAATATAAAGCATTTATGTATATGAGGATTTTGAAATGAGAGGAAGAAATGAACACCTGTTCAAATGAGCTGCATTTTACCATTTTACTCAATCCCACATCAGAAGTGAGTTAAACATGAAGGAAGCCCAATGTCTATAAAGCCTTAACAACGGATTGAGAAGATCGTTACATGGGTGAATGGCTGATTCTCAACCTTTCCATGGGTCCCATGTACAGCTGGCCAGCATTTGATAGACCTGGTGTGAAGTGGAGCATTAAATGTTCTGCCAATAAGTTCAAATTTTGATGCCTACCGGTTCAGTAAACCCGTGCACGGTTCCAACGGTTTGACGGTTCAGTCGTCTAGACCGAGTGGTTTTCATAAAATAGGCTAGTTTTGCAATTTTACCAGTTTTGAGGTTGGTCCGGACTGGTGCATAGGCCGGTCAACGGTCTAACCGGTCGAACCGTTCGGTCCAGTCCGGTCCTGTTTTTAAAACATTGACCGAGGGATCTAGCTCCGCTCCTCATGTAGTTACTATTCCAAAGGATGAGTACATCTCACTTCTATGCCATCTTCTTCCACCGCTACGTTTGCTCAGAGAGGTTCATCTTATGCTGGTCTTACTTCCAATACTCCTTGGGTCATTGATTATAGTGTCACGAATCATATGACTGGTGTCTCCACCATCTTATCTGGTTCTCGTTCCCTTGAAAAATCTCCCCGTGTGACATTAGCTGATGGTTCTACCGCTGATATTACTGGTTTGGGTTCTATTACTTGGAGTTCATCACTTTCGTTAGATTATGTTTTACATGTTTCTCATTTTCTATATAATCTTCTCTCTATCAGTAAGCTTACAAAATCCCTAAATTGTTCCATAACATTCTTTCCTGGCTCTTGAGTTTTTTAGTATCTCACGATAGGGAAGAAGATTGGTGGGGGTGCTAAACATTGTGGTCTCTATTATTTTAGTGACGACGAGCTATCTTCTTCAGTTGCACTTCAGTCCTCTATTTCACCATATCAGCATCATAGTCGTCTTGGTCATCCGTCTCTTTAGAATCTCAAGCGGCTGGGTCCCATCTTGTGGTCGTGTCACAGTTTTACCATAGTTGTCAAGGGCGAAAGGTGCACCGAGGCGCAAAGTCCTATTGGGCCAAAGGCGAGAGGCGCCCTTTTCTTAAGCGAGGCATGCCTATGCAGGAAAAAAATAGGAAAAATAGCATACACTAATATTTCACATAATAAGCACTAAGCGAGTTTACCATCCAAAAGATACATAAAAGCATCCATCACATGTCAAATGGACTAAATGTCAAAAAAATTGTTTGAAAATCCCATAACTTGTTTTTATATACGAAGCTATATATACGTAAAGAGAGGAAAGGAGATGAGGGACAGAGGAGATCGATATAGAGGAGAGGATAGATGACGACTAATCGACAGCCCTTTTGTTATCGATCGGCTGTAGCCGGTAATTGACTGAGGAGAGCCCTACTTTTTTTTTATTTGCCCTTTTGTTTCTTTTGAAATCGACGACCAAAGGTAAAATTTTAACCTAGACAACAAAATCTTAGGGCTGTGATCAATTTTGAGAGAAGCACACCTTTTGCGCCTCGTCCCCTTTGTTGCCTAGTCTGCGCCTTATTCAAATCGCCTTGCCTGGGGTCATACAAGACGATGGGGGTGGGCTTCGCCTAGGTGCGCACCTTTGACAACTATGGGTTTTACCGCGTGAAGTTTGTGAGTTTAGTAAACACCATCATGTTTCCTTTCCCCCTAGACTAGAGAATTTGGTGTCGAGATCTTTTTATTTAGTTCATATGATATTTGGGGGCCTATACATGTTTCATCACATTCTGGTTTTCAGTATTTTGTTATTTTTGTTGATGATTATTCCAGAGTTATGTTTATCTTATGAAAGAGCGGTCTAAGTTGTATGCAATTTTAAGCCCTTTTATCAGGAAATTAAAACTCAATTTGGTGTTCCCATTCGTATTTATCGTAATGCTTTGTCTACTTTCTTTAATCATCACGATATTATCCACCAAACCTCTTGTTCTCGCACTCCACAACAGAATGGAGTCGCCGAGTGCAAGTTGGGACATATGCTAGAGGTCGCAAGTGCTCTTTTATTTCAACAGCAAGTACCCAAATCTTATTGGAGTGATGTTGTTCTTACTGCTGCATACCTTGTCAATCGTATGCCGTCTATGGTCCTTAAGGGTCAGATTCCACACACTGTTTTGTTTCCTCGTCATCCACTACATCCTTTACCCCCTTGAGTGTTTGGGTGCACATGTTATGTTCAGATTTCACACAATGTTTTGTTTCCTGGTCGTCCACTACATCCTCTACCCCCTCGAGTGTTTGGGTGCACATGTTATGTTCATGCTCTGGATCTTGGACGAGATAAAATGGATCCTCAATCTGTCAAATGTGTGTTTCTTGGGTATTCTAGCACCCAGAAGGGTATAAGTGTTACTCTCCTCCTCTTTGTCATGAATTTGTGTGCACTAATGTAACTTTCAATGAGTCATTGCACTTTTTCCCGTTGTCTTCTTCTTTGGCAGATTCGTCTCATTACATACAACAATTCTATCTCCGCCTCCCGTGCAACCATTGAAGGTGTATACTCGTCGGCCTAAAGTTCCACGCCAACCCCCACCACCCCCCCCCCCCCCCCACATTCGACCACATCTTCCACAGCATCGCGAGATCCAGGCGTTTCTCCTAATTCTTTTTCTTTTCTCATTGCTCTTCGCAAAGGTACTCGTAGTTCTCATCTCATTGCTGATTATGTCTCTTATGATCACTTATCTTCCTTCATCTCTTTGTGCATTTGCCACTTCTGTGTCGTCTGTATTTATTCCTAACACTTTTCAGGAAGCCTTGTCTAATTCTGAGTGGCACACAGCGATGGAGGATGAAATGTGAGCCCCTTCATCATAATGACACTTGATAGTTGGTACCTCTTCCGCCTGGAAAACCACCATTAGGTGCTCACGGTCAAGTACCATCCTAATGGGATTGTTGAGTGCCACAAAGCTCGTCTCATTGCTAAAGGTAATACACATACATATGGTGTTGATTATGCAGAGACTTTTCAATTATCTCAATAGATGACTTCACATAATTCCTTTTGCAATGAAACATGTTGATAAAGTGAATGGTTTTGGGGTGTATTGAAACGAACAGCGTATGATAGATATGTATCGTGAAACATAAAATATTCATCTTCCAGCGATTCACATACAGACATGAATCGACAGCTTGGTGTACTGACTCGAATCTGAATACCGTAAATGGTCTGAAATGTGAATGTCTAAAACTGAAGTGTACTTCAAAGTATTCAATTAAAAGCAAGAAAAGGTTGTAACGATACCCTTTGTTGTAGTTATTAAAACAAGCTCCATATCTAAGTAGCATTCATGGATCAGAAAGAGAGCCAAGTACCTCTAAGCAAGTGCCAATGTCGAATCCATACAACCTAGAGTCAAAGATTGTTATGGAACCATCATACAGCAGCACAGATTTTATAAAAGTACTTGACGCATTAGCATCAGAACTTGTACTTAGCTTTGAATAGAGTATCTGCATAGTCCAAAGAGAACAGTAGATGTAACCGGATGTGAAGCATAACAAGTGAACCATTCTACGAAAGAATTACAAGTTTAAATCAGCCACACACACACACCATTTTATAAACAAGAGATAAAAAGAAAGATGTGCCATCACTGCCCCTGCACTTTACAGGAAACAAATAATTTGGGGTCAATCCAAACCAGGAAGATTCCTATGTTTTTTGTTTTTTTTTTTTGGTCCGCAGGAAGATTCCTATGTGCACAATTGAACATGACTTTATCAACGATTCAAAATAGGCGCAGAGCCACCGAATCTAAAACCTTCTCCAAAAGTGTTTGTGACATAGCCGATCAACAAAAAAAAGTGTTTGTGGAATAAATCACTAGAAACCAATCAATTAGCTCTTTGCCCACACCTTGTATCAAGCAGAAATGGAGAAGGCCAGGGCCATACCAAAATCATGAATGAGATATTGAGCAGAAATTAATTTGCAATTATGATTAGCACCATGTTCTTCATACTATCCCTTCGGTTCCTACTTATGGAAATCGGAACAACAAGAAGAAAAAACTAGATCAAAACTCAGATTGAACATATCTTTGACCTTTGCAGCATGTGCGAGACTCTTTCGGGAAAGATCAACACCAACAATTTTCTCCAGAGACGTCGGGAATTCTAGCAAAGATTCCAGTAAACTTCCAGAGCCACATCCAAAATCCACCTGGAACATAACCAGAAATTAAACTAAAACCTTCAGATCAATTTGGATGATAGAACAAATCCTAGGACACAAACCAAAGACGAAGCACAAGATTCTTTAATATGTTGGACTGCATAATCTACACGTTGCTTTGATAAAGGGGGACTGAATAGAGCCTGCTCCATTCGGTCCTCCAAGGGTTCCGTCACCCGCAACAGAGTTGTGGTGCACTCTAAGCTGCAGCCTCCTGCCATGTAAACATGAACAATAAAGGAACTTCAATAGGGGATCAAAAGTGTACAATGTACAATGAAGTGAAATGTATTTCCATTCTGTCCAGAACAAGGTATTCAGATAAACCTCCACGTTCATTTCATCCACATGAAATTTTTTTTTTCAAGTGATTCATGCTTCCATTACCCTAGTAATATATGTCACGTAGACTTTATAAATGTCTAAGCTATAAAGTACCTGTATCACATGCTCGACCGTCAGTTAGGGTTATGGGATCTGTGCCCGACATTTATTGTTGGACATTCACCTGACAAGCCTATTGTGTGACACAAATTTAACATGAACTACGGTTAGAACTCCTATATTATGCATGGAGTGGCAAAAGGCACGTTGTAGACACCACTTATCCTGGCAAATAAAACTATAAAAGAAATATATTAAAAGCTTTACTCAATAAGTTGTGTCCCTGTGTCCTTGAAATGAAAATTAGATGGACCCGACAATTAGACATATCCGTCCGACACCTATACTGTAATCCATTTAACATAGCTTGTAATTGGACAAGAGGACATTACACGGTAATCACACAGTGGATAATATTGATATTTACATAAATGAGAGCGACAATAATGAAATTCTGAACATGGAATTCTCGCCATTTTCATGGTGCAGCTAGCTGCCTAATGTGATGAAACTTGATAAAGTCAACATACTAGGCGAGAACTCACCTGGAGTTAATACCGGAAGAATTAAGGAAGGCTCACGAGCTGAAGCTACAATCAACTCTTGAGGAGGGAATTTCATATAGAACCTTGCAGACTGACCAACAGACATCTGTGTCACAACTGATTCAAGGCAGGGAATCACAGCACCAGACCCTATCTCAAACTCGAAATCTTCAGTGCTTTCAATAAGTTCTTTCTCATATTCTCCTCCAGTAACAAAACATATGGAATAGACTATAGAGACCAACCACCCATTAGAAGGAGAGACTCCAGAATCTGGACCTTTGAGGTCTATAAAGCCCACTTTATCTCCCAGCATTCCGTTTAGCTGATTTATACAAGCTGAATCTAACACTCTGTCTTCCTCTTGAACCCCAATACTCTGCCAAAAAGTGTACACTGATACGGCCAGAGAAAACTCTTTAATGAAGAGTTGGGAATCAAACTGGATGTCAAGAACGTCTCCGCAAGTGGTCAGCTCCTCTAAAGCCATATCTAGTTTCTTAAAATACTTATTCAACCAAGAGAGAACTCTCAGAGAAGCATTCTGAAAGGCATCATTCTGCTTCTTAAAAGATTGTTTTGGTGAACACTTAATAATCAAATCTTGACACCTGGAAAATATTTTTACTTCACAACTAAAAGTCTCTCTGGATCCCGTGGGTATACTACCACTGATATCATTTGCACCTTTGTTTCTTACTTGGTTACTTGACTCAGTAACCTTCAGCTTCTTCTGCGATCCAGGAAACTCTGTCAACGATTCCAGGGGATTACTGATGATAGAGAAGACAGGTTCAGATAAACGGTGGTGACAGCAGAATGTACGTAGGAGTTCTCTTGGGAATGAACCCCTCCAATTTGTTCGCGAAGTGAATGCTGCAGGCAACTCTGCTGCAAGTACTGCATCTCTGGACAACTTGTAAAGTCCACTGGGTGTTTTACTTACAAGTATCCTGCAAAATGTTCCGTGTAACCTTTAAACAAAGCAAATTTGAAGATATTTAGTGGCTCACAAGGTTCACGTGAAAGCACCATATGAGATGAGAGAATACAACCTTTCACCATCTAAGACACTAAATATACTTTCAAATTGAATGAAAGAGCAGTCAAGTTCACACAACCAGCATGTTGCATACGACAATGGCACATGCTGATGGTGACCAGCATAAAGGGATGACAAATGAATGCCTTGTTTGGATCACGATTTGGAAAAAAAATTCAAACTCAAAAAACACTCATTATCCCTACTTCCAATCATTACTCTCATTTCTCTCCCCACTCATTACCCTTATCTCCAATCATTACTCTCATTTCTCTCTCCATCTCTCTCCACTCATTACCCCTATCTCTAATTATTACCCTAATTTTTCTCTCCACTCATTACCCAAAAACCAAATCCAAAAATTTTCAAATCATGAACCAAGCAAGGCAGAAAAAAGTCAACCTTCTTTAAGAATCTGTATGAAAATTTTGATTAGCACTGGTCAATAGCTTTATTTCTGTCTTTTAACTGATAGAAACAGTTTTTGCCACTTTTCCCTCAAAGTTAAAGGGGTATCAGATAGTATAGAATGCACTAAAACTATGTGACTCAATGAAATACCGTCAAACTGCAGCTATATTTTCTTATGAAAAGACTTCAAATGATTAGCTTGTGAATGACGGCTGTTATTCAGCTTAACCTTAAATATGAGAAAAAGAAATAGCAAGAAATAAGGTTACTCTAACCTGGATTATTTTCCCGACCTTTAGTGGACCATGAAGCTAATCTTCACTTTAAAAGCATAAGAACCTCAAACTAATTTTCATTAGTATGATCGATCATTAAGAAGTGAAAAGTCATCCTCATTGCTTGGCCTTCAAGAGAGTCTCAAGTTCAAGTTTTTTGGTTGTCAATCAACTTCAAAGAATCATCAACGCGAGTGCGCTTTGGTTAAAATAACTTACCCGAAGTACGTACTATTGGTGGTAAAGAAAAATGAGAACATAATACTCTATACAAAGCCTAGTAGGTTACATCCCAATAGTATATATTGACAAGACTAGAGACTAGAGAGGCAATGAAATGAAACTTCCAGGAGATGATTGTACACATATGATGTATGCAAAAATAAACATTCAGATAGCTTTAAACGAGCAACAAGTATTTTCTCATCCAAAACAAAACATGCAAGTCAAGCATAGTTTTGAGGAATAAAATGTGCAAACGATTTTCAGAGCACTAGCAGTTGAAGAGTGCATGTGGGCAATGCATTACAAAAGAGTCAAGACAAGACCTGTAATATGTGCGCAAGGACACATCCTCATAGAATAGGTCACTAGACTTCCATTTGTATCCAATAGATGCCAAAATTGCATCACCATATATAAGCTGGCCAGATAGGTAACTTCCTCTTTTATTTAAAGATCCTTTGGGATAAACAGCTTCAGCTGAGTGTAGAAGTCCTGATGACAGATCCCCCAGGCATGACTTGGTAGCACAAAAGTACAATCTCATCTCTAACGAAGCTTTGCCAATAGTCCTGTAAAAGAAATGTATAGTTCCTTCAAATAAATAGATATTCATAGCCGACACCTCATTCCACTAAGAGAAAGGAAAGGGGCTTAGGTATGGAAAATCAACTCAGCTTTTTGAGTCCCACCCTACCATGACCCAGTGTAAATGTTGGGGCCCAACTTGAATTCGTTCGATCAACAACAAATTAAAGGAGTTTCAGCCCTATCCTGCCTCCATTAGGTAACCTTTTCTACAAGAATAGCCCTGTTAAATCTGACCTATCCTTGTTTATCTTCCGCACAAGGCGGACTCTCACCGCTCTCTACACTCGTCTAGTCTAGTTATTTATAATTTTGCACATGGTTACCCGAGTTTTTACGTGTATAAAGGATGTTCTGTGTGTTGTCATGGACATATAGCATGTGCATGTTTATCTGCTGTACGTGTATGTCTGCGTTACCTCTTAAAATGCGGACTCCCCTTACCTGATCGAATTTCGATGATTTGAGCCACTCAATGTGTTTAGAACGTGGTTTTAAGGGTACCCATGAAAAATCGGCAAAAAAAATGACCAGGAAGGGCTTGATTTGAGAGTATTTTATTGAACCGTTCAATAAAAAACTGTTCAGATGAAGCCCGTCCCGGTCTTTTTTTTTTTGCTGATTTCTAGCGAGTACCCTTAAAATCACGTTCTGATCACATTGAGCGGCTCGGATCATCAAAATTCGATCTAGAAATGTGAGATATGGGGAGGTCCGCATTTTAACTAAAATGAGAACCACCTCATGTGAAGCGGACTGATATATCTATCGAATCAGAATTTTTGAGTTAGGGATTATACACAGGCAGCTGTCCCATGCCCAACCTGTTTCCATCTCTAATTTTTCCAGACATGTTGCTCCATGCTAGAGGCTAGATTCCAGCTATAGCTTCCACAGATCCAGACATGGTTTCTTTCCATGCTTGTTAATATTTAATGAGAAAGATGTGAGTTTGTGGATTGTTGAATACCCAAATGTGATCACCCATACATGGCATGGATAACAAGCATGTATGGATGGGATCATAATGATTTAAGAATAACAACTCTAAAATGACTGTAAGTTGATAATGAGCCACAGCTATGTAAACACAGTCCTCTGAGATCAGCTTCATGTCAATATGGCAGTCACACAGGTAAAAACCCACCAAATGGAACCTAAATGGATCCAATAAAATTGGGGCCACGAGGGAGTGTATTTAGAAAATGTGGAAATTCTATGAACAATAGGCTGATTCTAATTGGGCCCTTTTATTTATCTGGACAACCCACCACCTCTCTAAGGGGTCATTTTCTACGATAAGTGGGAGGCGTGGAGGAGAGACATAAGGTGGTGTATCCAGAATTAACCAATTAGTATATTGAAGAAAAAAAATATGAGCAATAACCCTAATCGATTTATGTTCTCATTACCTGGAAATAAAAACCGTAGAAGCATCACATAAACCAAGTTTTTGAGCAATAACATCCAGGTAATAATCATTTGGGGCAACCTTGAGCATCAAGGGTACAACAGCCTTTTCTTCTGAGCACGGAATAAGGATTGCTAAAATCCAAATACTTCCAGCCAAGCTCGACTGCTGGTTGAACAGAGTCTGCATAATCTCAGGAGGGTATGGATTTCCTCTCTGCAACGAAAGGTGATCTTCACGAGCAGTTACTGAACCAGATGATTGTTGAGCAGCCTTCAGCAGAAGTGACATAATCAACAGCGGATCTGACTCGACCTTTGGATTTATTGTTTTACACAAACTACCGAGCTTTGCATCATAGACAGCAAGGACAGATATTGGAACTAGACAACTGAGGTGTCCCACTCTCTGCAAAGCTGCTCTAAAGTGACAGCTCAGGGGATGAGGAGATGAAAGGAACTTCACCAATGACACAAATTAGCAAAACATTGTCAATCAAAACTACGAATGTCCAAATAAGCTGATTTAAGTACAAGTGGCCAACATATCCCAAGATCGATGAGAAACTGCATTAAATGATATGCATAGTTTTTCCAACACAATTTTCCTCATTCCATAAACCAGAAAAAGTTTGATGCTAATAAAGGACTATGCATAAGCCAAAGCTGACAGTTTTTTTTTTATCAAGTCATTCGGGTAAAAGACCCATGGTTCACAAAAATAAGTTGGGTCAACCAGAATGGTCTTACGTAACAAGCAGGATTGTGCTTTTAATAGCCAAAATGAGTTTAGCTTGTTTTTCACACAATAACACGGGGAAAAAATCAACAAACGTTTTTGGAATGCACCATTTCATCAACAATGGCACATGAACCCTCACATATGTAAGTGTACATAAGAAAGGTTGAGTTGATTGTTGGACTTGCCAACTTTTTCAAGATAGAGATCCACTACCCGTTATACACTTTGGGAATCATGGGAAATATAACAACGTAGAAGGATGCCTAAATTGCAGTATCCCTCACTTCAGTCAACCTGCCAAAGTTGGGTTAATTCATGTATTTTTTAATATACGTATAAACAAAACACCAAAGTAGTACCTTTTAGAAATTTCTTGTCCCAAAATTTGGACACTATAGTCATCCATACTACTAGGTTTGAAAAAGTTACACAGCATTCATCTTACCTCCATGGAGATCTATATCTCAGATCCTTCCTCTTTTAAAATTTGTTTTAAAACAAAACTGTTCCTTGCCAATATTTACCCCATGCGAATCAAACATGGAATCGGGTAGAATTAGAGATGAAATTAATCCAGGACAAATATCCGGGGACTAACAATCCCAGGGCAGTTAATCCCATAGGTTTTAATCTGCGAATCAAACAAGGCCTAAAAGTAAAAGGGGGAGGGGGGGATCAATGTTGGGACTTGGGAGGATGTTTCACTCATGGCAGGTGCTTCTTCCTTTTGTACTTAGATTGTTCCCACACTTGTACCAGTAGGACAGTCTTAGTAATGTTTCTGTTGCTTCTACGACATTTTTTCATGTGGCTCCAATCTCATGGAATTCCAATATTTCACCAATTCTAATGGCAGGGGATCAATGGAAATGGCTTCATTGTTGACTCTCCTTGATGATTTTTCAGTGAATCCAAATGTTGGGGATAAGGTTTCATGTCTTTGGCCTTCGCTCATTCAACCGGAACATTTTCATGCAATTCCTTTTTCCCAAGATCGCAGATTATCTAGATGTTCCTCCATTTTCTTATCGTACAAGAATTTGGAAAGCAGTATTGCCTCTCAGAATAAATTTTTTTATGTGGCCTCTAGCACATAATAGTCTCCTGGCCAACAATAGATTTTGAAAAATGACACCTAATCACAACCTTTGCCCCAAAAGGTGTATCATGTGTAAGAGGATTAGGCATCTTTGAACCACTTATTATTGCATCACCCTTAGCCTTGCGTTCATCGAACTGATTCTTTCAAATGATGGATTTCCGTTGATCGGCCCCCAATTCCTGTTCCAATATGCTTTCAACCAAACTTTATTGGTTTGGAAGTAACAAGAAAACGAAGATTTGTGGTTTTGCATTAGTTTTTCAATCTTCTAAGCCTCTAGAGGATAAGTGAGTTAGTTGTCTTCTTTTGGGGCATTAGTTTCTTCACCATCTAAGGGAATTCAGTTGTTTTTCAATTTCTAGGGATTGAAAGCAGCAAGTGATTCATAGTACGAGGTTTAGTTTTGTTCCACTTCTCAATTTTGTTTCTCTTTTCTTCTGGGGGCAAAAGCATTACTACATATCTTTAACAATATTTGGTCTATTTCCAATCAACAGTAAGTACTGCAAGGTTTTTTTCTCCACATTCTAGGTTCCTGCTTAACCTTGATACACTTGATGCCCACGATTTTAGAGGGATGAAAGGGTGACCAGTACAAAACAATCTTCTAAAGGAAACTGTACCAATACATAAACAAATATAAAAGCAGTAGTGCAATGTTTATCTAAGCAAGCTGAAAAAAACAGTCCAAATGTTTCAAGGCACTAATGGCAACAAGGGAAGTTTCTTATTGTGAAAAGAAATCACTTTTGTAGTACTCTATAAGAAACATACCTCATTTGAAAATAAAAATGAGAGACGAGCAACCAATGCATCCCATGGATCCTGTGCAGCCGTATCAGTCGCAGGATTGATGCCAAGCTGCCAGAAGAAAAAAGACAGGAATGACAGCTCAAGAAAATACACTTTTCATAAGTCAAACCATGGCTTTGAGAGGGGAAAAAGACAAATCATATAATCTGAAAGATCACGCATAATGAGTGTAAATGCCATTACAAGCAGAGAATGCTAAGATTTGTCATTATACTAGCAAACTATACGCATCTTGAGCACATTATGCAGTACCTTTAGAACCTCATTTTCGACATACTGTAAAGTGTGAAATAGTAGAATATATAATGCAAAAACTTATAGACGGATACATATATGTAGCTAGAAATCCAACAACTTCAGTGACTTCATTTATGCTGAGTCCAAAGCGTTAGTCCTACTTCATGGTTATGTAATTATGGTGACTCGAACTTACCTCTCCACTGGGGGGTGTGGCTACAGCTTTTGGGTCCCCCAAATGACAAGTCTTTGCACAATTGTAACACGCTTGCCAATAAAAGATGATATTAAGGAGACTCTCAACAGCTGTGTGGCCAATCCTTTTTCAGTCACAGAGAGAATCCAAGCACCTTTCAACATTGTTTCAGGGAAGGAACAAAAGTTCTAACACCAATGTACTTGTCAAAATCTATGCATGTGTTCTTTACTGGCAAATTTTGACGCGACAAGTAAAGGCAACCAGTATCATAAGCCAAACAAGGCCTTAAACCCAACTTGCTGAGAATTTCAATTGTTTTTACTGGGAGGAATGGTCAACCCCCCGATTATGTGAAGCGAAGTCCCACATCGCTTGGGTACCAAAGTAATATGAAGAATATAAGCGTGAGGGCACCCTCATCTCAAAAGCTAGCTTTTGGGGTTGAGTTCTACCCAAGACCGTCTAACAAATTAATCCTACCTAGCCACCTAATTCTTTGAATAATCCCACCTAGGCGCCTAATTCTCTGATTAATCCCGCCTAGCCCTCTAATCCCGCCCAACAACCTTGCCAATTAGTCACCGCCTAGCCGATTAGCCACCAACTAATCCCGCCTAGAGGCTGACTAATCATCCCGCTACCTAATTCAGCACCTAGGCCCCCAGTCGAGGTGGCGGACCACCGCCTAGCGCTTAGAGGCTGCCTAGGCCGATTTTAGAACATTGCACGCTAGATGACCAAGCACATATTGAAGAAACCACTTCCTTTTCCATAAAATTTCGACATCGACCCAAAAATGAGCCACGCAAGCTTGAAATGGAATATAGTTGAAAGACGAGGATGTTGCTTTCTGTTCGGTTGAGGAGGCATAGCTCACATGGGATGAGGCTAATCATCACTAAGAAATAGCTGACTATGCCTTTACTAGTGCTAATCCGACATTTTTTCCCAATCTTCATTGGTAAAGGTTGGAAAGTCGGTATGGAGGTCCCTCTGCATTGATTGCCCCCCAGATATCCGGATGAAGAAGTAACGCACAATAAGTGAAACTCACGATTGATAATTGACAATCATCAAGACACAAGAAACAAAATAAAAAAAACACATGTAAGCTGATAAATCGTCTAAATACGAACAATTTACAACGCAACCTTAGAATTCATTTCAGTGGTGAAACAAGTAAAGCAACATGCAGAACAGTTCACCGATTGATGAAAGATAGCAGCCAGAATTCTAAATCAATCAAACAAAACCAAAATGTTCTCAGAAACTAATAACATGAAGCAAAACCTTTTCCAAAGCCATCTCTGCAGCAGACTGCTTCGCATCCATTTTTTTCCTGAATGTTTCTGATAAGACTGAAAACTCTGGAAGTTGCAAGCGGCAACGATATAGACTGGGGCCTTTCTGTGGAATGGCTAACCCTGGGCATCCATTATGAGTCGGTTCATGTACTTCCTCAACCATATAGCATGCTTTTTCACCAAACCTCTTGTGTATTTCTGCCTTAGGCGTAAGTGGAACCTTCTTTACCACCGAAGCAGGGGGCCCTCCCGTTTCCATCTATCTCCTCCAGATAAAAAGTTATAGAGTGTTAGACAACATCTACTAACACCAATACTGACTAGCATCCTGTGTGAAATATGTCAAATCGAAGTAAATCACAGAATACAATGTATTAAGAGCAAGTACTAAACAAGCTAAGCATTCTTCAGCCAAGAAAGTGAATATCCAACCATGATGCAATACCCAGACACAGAATGTGATGTTCATTTGGATTTTGGAGTAGAAACTAATCCCTAAATTTACCTTATTAACTTGGATTGCCAAGAAGAAGGCAACATAGAGTACAATCGATAATGTTTAGTAGCTCTAGAAACTGAGGTTTTTTCCTCTATTAGCACATCCTCACTTATTTTACCCAATTAAAGAAACTATTTGATGAGAACAACTAACAAGTAGGAAACTGTTGTTTGCAATTTACAGAAACCATTGCCTATGAAGTAACTTATCGGAGGTGCAACAAGTCCTAAAAGAAGGATTACAAACCGCTGTTAAAATAAACAACGATTAAAAGCACTGCAACATCATTGTTTATGCACCTTTATCATCTTCTTGACAACACCTCTTTTTTAGATTTAAGGAATCACATGCAAACAGAATGCACAATAGAGTTTGATGTGGTTAATTGTAATCTCTAGAATATGAGCGTGGACGGCCTTTACACCCATGGCCACTTTTTTTTGAGTTGGATGCCTTCACATGGTATCAGGGTTTCTCGAAGGCTTTTGTTTAAGACTCTCCTAATTGATTGCCTTGTTGTTTGTGCCTTAAGTGCACCTCGGTTCATCATGATCCCTATGTTATGGATCCTTACCTCCCAAGTCCCAACATGCAAGTTAGGGATCGCACGTGTTGGGGAGTGTTAGAGTTTGTCCTACATTGATTAATTAAAACCTCCAAAACTAGTATATGAGCCAAGGTGGCCTCTCCACTCATGGTCAGTTGGATACTTTAACAATCAAGATAACAAAAGGGCATAAAAACATAAGCTAGACGACACCAAGACCTCTTGGAAATACTATGTTAGATCATCAATTATTCAAAGAGCTTAAGTTCTAAGGAAATGGGCCCAAAATGTAGATCAAGCTAACCTGACCGATATAAACAAAATTAAACAATAACTATGACCCAAACCAACTAAAAATGACTGGGACAAAGTCAAAGGACAAACAAAAGGATGATAGTTTGGAGATAAAATGAGCTTCTATAGATCAAGAGTATGACAAGAAGGGTAACAGGGGCTGGGGGATTCAAAGTCATACAAGCTTATTTTCTTTCTTTGGATTGGACACCACGTGGAAAATAATCATGGCCTTTTTCTGGATATCTTCCTTCATACGTTTATAGTCAATAACAAATATATATAATACAAAGGTCAAAGAGTTTGCATAGTTGATTATGACATGTTGGTAACTTGGAAGTTACTAAAGTTCACAATACAAAAGAGACTAATCAAAGAACCTTGAGGAGAAAAGCTAAAGAAAACTGAAAGAGTTGAGATTATGGGCCAAAATTGAGAGCCACTTGTTGGCTTTCTGTGGGAAGGGGGGGGGGGGGTGTGGTGTTGGTGTTGAGGGCGGGTGGCATGTTGGATTGCATACTCTCACCAATGTTCTACTGTTGAAGGTGGATATATTCAGAGGGAGTATGCATTGTGAATAGCACTCCACTAAGATCACCACACATAATTGGTGCTCGGCTTTGGAAAATTACAACCGTGGTGATCGGAATGGGTGATGTACATTGCCCTTTCGTAATATACACTCCTTAAATGCCACACATCCTCCTAAATTAGTACAGACTACAGACCTTATGTAGATTCAGCCCCCATGCTGATCTTAAATATCTTAACATCATTATTTAGAAAAATAATCAAATGTGCTTAGAACAGCGATCTAATATGGGGGTTCCCTCTCAAATAAGTGAACTTAAATATAAATGGAGACTTCATTTTTGGCTCACTTACTGCACATGGAAGCTAGTCAAGCAACAATCAAAGAATATACCATCCCATGAGGAATGCAAATCAACAGATGAAGGTTTAACACCATCAATTTTTTACTTTCAGCAAGTGCCAATAGAGGCTAATTATGGTCTCCTATCTACCAATGGCTTTAATGTGATAATCAGACATACCTGAAGTGATAATAGAATCAAAGTTGGCTCATTGATTAGTACATTCGACGAACTACTCTAATACCTTGCATTATTAATTACCACAAAAAAGTATTCAGCAAGATTACCATCCTAGCACTGACATTTCGTTGATATCCTTTTTTTTTTCCCGGGAAAACCCTAAAACCCCAAAGTTCCACGAATACATAACAAGTTTATTACAAGGGAGGAATTCATTATCACTACATACGTGGAGCCAAATACAAGAAGCAATGAATTAATCAGTTTGCATTCAATTAGCAGGAAATAGAAGTTGACAAACAAAACATAGAAAAGAAAATGCAGCGAAAATGGTAACAGTAAGTGCGAGTTTTCAGAAAAAAATCTGTTCAAGAATCGTATGAATTACGGACAAAACTAAACATTACCGGGAAAAAATATATATATTCAGTAGCACCGCTCTGAAGTGGAGTAGAAATCGGAAACGAAACCGTACTCTACATCGGCAATGGCTTTGACAAATAGAGGAGTAATAGAAATAGAGAGATAGAGTGCCTAGTGGTGCGGAAAAGGTTTTTGGTTTCAGCAGGGACTTGTGAGATTCTGGGTTTTAGAGAGAGAGGGCGATTCTAAAGAAAGAAAAAGCAGAGGAAAAGCTGGGACTTGGAGTTGGGGTTTCTTTTTCTTTTTCTTTTTCTTTTTCTTTTTCTTCTGCCAATATTTTGTGCATGCTGGGAGTTTTCCTGTGGCTAGATTTTTTTGGTCCAGACTATTTTTTTTATTAGATTCCAGTTAAATCTTTTAAATTAAACGTTGTCCCAGCGATAAAAATTGATGAAGTATAAAAATATAGATCAAAGTTATATAAAGAAAACTAAAGACAAAAAAAATTTGGAAAAGACGGTCTTCTAGCGTCATTTCATATAACTTTTTCAATATAATTTCATATTTTCTGCTTTTGTATTCTCTTCACTCAGACGAATGATATGATATAAACATTTTGACAAAAAAACTAAAAAGAAGTAATTACAAGTTAAATAATAGTACAAGCATAGTAAACTTTTACTCTTGACATGGTTAAGATGTTTACATGCATTGGGTGTCAAAGAGCCCTTCTAGAGGGACCATCGGGTTAGTGATCAATTGTGGGGTCCACTTTGGGGTCTCACACAGATGATCCGAACCATTAAATATTTTGTTAAAATATTTTTTTGAGTGTCTCTGTAAAATTTCAGGCCAGTTGGATAAATGTAGGCGCGTGGGATCCAGGGGCTCTGCTGTCCCGGTCAAGTGGGGTCCGCTCCGGTCTTACTCCAACGATCAAAAACGTTCACTTCATAGAGCTCATTGAGTATAACAACTCCGCAAAAAATCAACTCGATTAGATATCATTAAGTGCCTAATCGAGATATTTTTATCTTTAAAAAGAATAGATCCGAAACACTGAATCAAATTCATTGGAACCCATTATTGGCAAGTTATAAGTGTTCCGATCAGGTACTTATGATATCCGATCGAGCTGATTTTTTGCAGAGTTGTTCCACTCAACAAACTCTATGAAGTGAACGTTTCCGATCGTCAAAGCGAGACCGAAGTGAGCCCCACTCGGCCAGGACAGCAAAGCCACCGAGTCTAGGTGGGTTATCCATATGAAATAGTCAAGTCCTCTTTTTGCGGTCAATTCCTTAATGAAATGGTCAATTCCTTACTGTCAAAGGAATGACATTGTTGGTTAAGAAATGCTAGATGCAAAGAAAATAGACAAAGAAAATATCCTTAAAGTGTATTTGAACGGCTCAAATGCACTGTACAGTAAATCTAAGCCGTTCATATGCATTTTAAAAGTATTTTCTTTGTCAATTTTCTTTATTCCTAATACTCCTCTTGTTTGTTTGTTTGTTTTTGTTGGGAAGATAATAAGGACTTGGGAAGGGCCGAGGGGAGCTTTTGCCGTTAAGGCGGGTGCATGCGCGTCAAGGCAACAGTGGTAATGGGTGTTTTGGGGTATGAACGTTCACGAGAATCATCAATCGTCTCTTTGGATGACCACTGGGGAGTGCAGAGATGATTTTGTGTTTGTCTTTTTCTAGGCCCCGTTCCGGAACGTGAAATAAATACTTATTTTTTAAGAAAGCAATTTCAAGTTAAAAAATGATGGATTTATTAAAATCTAAAAATATGCAATATGGATCTAGTTTGAAAGATCTCATTGAGATCTTTAATACGGTGCAAAAAAAAATCAAAAAATTACTTTTTATTTACATTATTTTTTAGTTTGAAAATGTGAAATAAGTACTTATTTTTTAAGAAGGTGTTCTAGAACGGACTCTTAGTTTGTTGATTTCTTGTCAAATTTTTAGGTTTTTTTTCTCTCTCCTCCCTCTCAATATTTCATTGGTTATCAATGAAATATTACTAGTTTCTTTCGCGATACAAAAAAATAAAAAATATATATATGCTTATCACCGCCCAATGGATACTGAGGTATGTTTTATTTGGAATTTTGAGGGAGGTTTTTCGGTAATAAGTAGAGAAAGATAGATTAAAAAAAGAGAATAATAATTGGAGAGAAAATTTATTAGAGTTTGTGCACAGAGAAAAATGGTTGGGTTTCTAAGAGACCCAAACCAAACACAGTCGGATTAGGTTTATGTAAAGACCCAAACCAAACAGAGTCGGATTAGATTTGTGTGTTATGGATTCATGGTTTTTGGTCCAGACCAGCTTTCTCAGTATAAGTTGATTAATTACTAATTAAAGACTTTACTAATTAACGTAATTTCTAATTAAAGACTTTGTTAATTAATGTACTCAATTCGATAAAAATGAGGCCCTCAAAAATTCTACGATCCATATATATATATATATATATATATATATATATGGGAAAATTTCAAAATAACCCCCAACCTTTATACCAAAATTTAATTAGACTCGCAACCTTTTAAAAACTTCAATTTTACTCCTAACGTTATATTCCGTTAATCAAAACGCCCCCCTCCATCTGAATAACTAACAGATTCAGTTAAAAGGCTCCGTTAAATATCGTCCCGATTGAATTTTGATGATCCGAGTCGCTCAATATTGAAAAAATGTGATTTTAAAGGTATCTTTTAAAAATCAGCAAAAAAAATAACTGCAAAGGATTTCATCTGAACAGTTTTTATTGAATAGTTTAATAAAGAACTATTCAAATCAAGCATTTTCTGGTCTTTTTTTGTTGATTTTTCGCAGGTACCCTTAAAATCACGTTTTAGTCATATTGAGTAGCTCGGATCATCGAAATTCGATCGAAAAAGTGGAGGTGCAGACCGATGCAAAATTCGGATGTCCGAACTTGAACAAAATCCAGATCGATCCACACCTCCCATTTTTCAATCGAATTTCAATGATCAGAGCCGCTCAATATGATTAAAATGTGATTTTAAGAGTACTCGCTAGAAATCAGCAAAAAAAAAAAAGGCCGAGAAGGGTTTGATCTAAACAATTTTTTATTGAATAGTTCAATAAAAAGCTGTTTAGATCAAGCTTTTTCCAGTCTTTATTTTTGCTGATTTCTCGCGAATAACCTTAAAATCATGTTTTGAACACATTGAGCGGCTCGGGTCATCGAAATTAGATTGGAACGCTATTTAACGGAGCTTTTAACGGAATCCGTTAGTTATTCGGACGGAAGTGGGCGTTTTGATTAATGAAATATAACGTTGGGAGTAAAATTGAAATTTTTAAAAGGTTGAGAGTTTATTTGAATTTTGGTGTAAAGGTTGGAGGCTATTTTGAAATTTCCCCTATATATATAGCCTAAATAAATTTAGAGAAAATTTCTGTTATATCCCTCCGACTTTAAGCGAAAATTCACTTTGGTCCTTCACATTTCAATTAAAATGTATACTTGCATTTTGGAATTGGTTTCAATGTCATCCATGTTTTGGATGCCGTTTGTTTTTTGGACGGCAAATGGTCATGCACCCAGCACATAACTGTTTTTTAGGGGTAGATTTGTCATTTCACTCCTCTCTCAAGAGTCAAAACTCAAAGGGTAAATTGAGTAGAAGGACACATTATAAGGGTTTTTACTATAATAAGGACATAAATATTTTCTGTTAAAGTCTAAAGGACATTCTGTCCAGAATTTACAAAAAAAAACCCCTACATCACGCGAGCCAAAAAATTACAAAAATAAACACGTGAGCTCACTGTAGACAAAAACTTTACCGTACGCCAAACGTCTGTGGAGAAACGAGAAGCGAGAGAGAGAATCGACAAAGAATCAGCAGATCGTTTTCATTTCGATCGATCGATCACTAATGGAACGTCCAGTGAGTTAATCGACCTTGTTTTTACTTCTCATCCTCTTGATCGAGTTCATCATTGTCTTCTTCATCTTAGGGTTTCATGTCTGTATCTGAATGCATGTTCTCGTTTTCATTTCTCATCGTCATGGTTGAGTTCATCACCGTTGTTGTTAAGTTCATTATTGTCTTCTCCATCGCCTTCTAACTTAGGGTTTCATGTCTGTATCTAAATGCATATTGATAAATCTGTTCGATTTGGTACATCTGTTTGTTGAGTTCATCATCGTTATTGTTGAGTTCATTATGAACGAGTTGGTACATCTGTTTGTTTTGTGCTGGTATCTGTTTGCTTTTTAACATTATTTTGGTACATCTATTTTGTAGTTTGAAACAGTGTAGGTCTGTATCTGTAAGTACACTTGGTACATCTGTTGTTGTTGTTTGGTATAATAATTGTCTTCTATGTATATGGTTGTGCCTGTATTAGCGTATTTTGTAAGTTTTTAGTTTCTTTTGAGAACCGTCTTTCAGAGTTTATGTTCACCAAGTCATGGATCCTAAAGTGATAAGTACCCAATAATGCATATTCTTGGTGCTTAAGTACTCTAGTATGTTGTGTTTGTACATATATATTATTGTTTTTATGCGATATTGCACGTAAGGTTTGTTTGAGGATGTTTCAGGTAAAACGTGCTAATAAGGTGGTTTTAAACGCCACGGAACGTTTCGAGATGTAACCAAGTGTTCAAGTGCCCGGCGGTATACATTTCATTGTCACTGGATCCTAACGGCATCATATGGAGCGTCGTAGGGCATTCGGTGGTCAAGATGGCGAGGAATGTGCCAAAGCTCATAAAGCAAAGCAAATGCTTCGAAGATAGCCCTCGAGGGCATCCGAGAGTCCAAGGCCACAAGGCATACCTCCGCCAAGTCCCATTGATCATGTAATGAAGCATTGGAAGGCCGTCGGGGCACGACAAGGCATGATGGCCCAAGCTGACCCTGTTCTGCAATTTTCACACAGAGGTACCAATACCTCATTTTTGAGGTACCGGTACCTTGGTGCTAAAATGGAAGACAGTTGGATTGGTACCAATACCTCATTTTTGAGGTACCGGTACCAATGCCCTTCGGCCAGCAGCTTTTTGCTGAATATTTCAACCTTCCATATATGGAAAGGTTCTACTTCTAGTATGTTTTTGGGATATTTTGAGGGCTTTTTTGTCCATTGTAAAGCTGATCTTATAAGCTCTATAAATAGGCTTGTATGTCATTTATGGACCAGATGGCCATTAGTTAGTTTTTTAGGCCAAAGTCTTTTTCTTGCTTTCTAGGATTTCCATTTTGTGTTCTTAACTTTTCAAGCTTTCAATCTTCAAGAACTCAAGTAAGTTTAAGTGTTTTGATGTTTTCTCATGTATTAATGTTGTAGCTACTTGTTAGATCTTCTTATAAATCAAGTTTATTTCCGTTTTTATCGGTTAATCATGTTTACCTTTTCAAGCATAATTTCTGGTCTTTTTGTTATGTGTGAGTAGTTGATTAGGCTTGGCCACGGGGTGATTAATGTCATGAGACTTAGGGTTAACTTTGCTCTTCTCAACTTAAGACTTGAGGTTTGGTTTGTAAATGTGCGTGGTTCGCCTTTTATGTAACAAAACTTGTCGATGTTAACCTCCGGTGATTATATGCTTGCACATATGGTTCCGTGAGCTATGTCTCGCCTCGTGTTTGCCAAAAGAACTAAAGAACTTGCTCGCTTTCCAAATCATGCTTCTAGTTCTTGACCTTGATATTTAGTTCGAATGCAAGTCTTGGCGTTGTTAACCTCCGGTGATCATATGCTTGCACATATGGTTCCGTGAGCTATGTCACGCCTTGTGTTAAGCTTGTTGTTCAAACTCTATATCAAGTCTAACCATTTTCATTGCTAAATCTTCCGGTTGATAGCCTATACCGTGCGATTCAATTGTGTTTTCGTTGAGATTGGTTAGTTGGCCTAAGTTACGGGCGTTATGAACTCCAACGCCTTGCCGCTTGTTTAATTCTTAGTTAAAACTCATTTCTAGTCTTTTCCATAAGAGTGTTTCTCCACCTTTCAAAGGAAAACCAAAAGTTGGCCGTCTAAACGCCGGAAACCCTTACTTCTACAATCCGATTAAGCTATTTTCGATTCCCTGTGGGTAGGATCCCGGACTTTCCGTTTATTATGCTATCGACGACCTAGCCCTACGCTTGGGGTGTTTCAACCTTATTTGAAGGCAAGGTTCGGAGCTAAGCATAAAGAACGAAGAGCAAACTAATATGTCTTCGATATCCTACTTATTACCCTTTTGGTAATCATTACTGCCTGTAGTTTGGAACAATGTAGGTCTGTTTGTAGGTCTGTATCTGTTTGTAGACTTGGTATATCTGTGTTAAGCATGTTTTGTACATCTATTCGGTAGTTTTTGTAGTTTGGAACAATGTAGGTCTGTTTTAGGTCTATATCGTTAGTACAGTTGGTATATCTCTTTTAAAGCATATTTGGTTTATCTGTTTGGTAGTTTGGATCCATGTAGGTCTGTTGGTATCTTTGTATCTGTTAGTACACTTTGTATATCTGTTGTTTTGTGTTGGTATATTTGTTTGGTTTTTGCAAGCAAGTTAGTACATCTGGTTGGTCTATTGGAATTATGTACCAATGTTGGTATCTGTGTATATGTTAATATAGATCGTATATCTGTTTTTATATTTATTTTACATTTGTGTTTTTTATTCTAAACAGGAAGATGTAGTAGAACAGATTAGACTGTTAGAGACAAAAAAGGTAAGATTTAAGATGCGAGCAAGAAAGAACTCACCTTCAATTGCTGTAAAGAAAACAACAGATCAAAAGGAAGATGATGATGATGATGAAACACAGATAAAGGAAACTGAACAGGAGAAGAATGACATTGAATCGCCACATAAAAGGAGGGCTTCACAAAAATCACCTGTTAAAGGTACTCAATCGAGGAGAATAACAAGATCTCTTACCAAAAGAGAAATAAGATCGACAAGGATGTCAAAAAAAATTGAAACGACGATTGAAATAAAAAAGAAGCATGTTCGAAAATCAAACAGAAACAAGAAAACTAGAAACGAGGAAGAAGATGATGTGGTAGTGTTAGAGGAAGATGATGAAGAAGATGAGCAGGAAGTTGTTGCGGAAGACAAGGAGGAAGATGAAAAAGAAAATGAGGAATACGAGGAGGAAGACAAGGAAGATCTTAAGGAAGACGAGGAGGACGACAAGTTCGTCAAGGTAAAGGGAAAAAGGAAGAAGTCTAGCTCACGTCTTCCTAAAAGAAGGGTAAAAAAACAAGAAGGGAAAAAGGAGAAACAGGAGAATGAAGATGTTGTTAAGATCAAAAAAGAGAGCTGCCAATACAGGTATCTGGTGTATCTGTTTTTATATTAGTGCATCTGTTTTATATTGGTTTCTCTATATCTGTTACATTATTGGTGTATCTGTTTTTATATTAATGCATCTGTTTTATGTTGGTTTCTCTGTTACATTACTGGTGTATCTGTTTTATGTTAGTTTATCTGTATAACATTATCTCATCTGTACAAATCTCCTGCAGGTCTAATCTTGTCAGCCTTGTACGGCTTCTGAAATGCAGAAAATTCACTGCTCTCCAAGTTCGTGAGATCAAAAAAACCCCTTTTGCAAATCTCTTGTTTGCAATGACCAAACCGGAAATTAATGAACTTTTCGTGAAGAAAAGCGATGAAATTACATTGAAGTTGGTCGAAAAGTACAAAGGGGAGGGATACTTTGATCTTGGTGGCAAATTAGTTAAGATAAGTGTCAAGGACTTGATACTTATCTTTGGAATCAAATCTGGACTAATCAAAATACAACTCCAGGGGAACCCGAGAAGGCCAAATTCAGATTTTCTCGACAGAGTCTTCAAAAATCAAAAGGAAATGTTAGTTTCAAGGATGAAGATATTCTTGAGAAAAACTTTTACAAAAGATTCAATTGAAAGTGCGCAGGACATCGCACATGTGCTAATGATGTTGGTTCTCGCGACAATCTTTGTCTCACTCTCACAACCAAAATTAAGCTGGGCTTACTGTCCATTCATTGAGGATCTCAACACATCCACAACGTATGCATGGTCAACATTCATTATAGAGCACTTGGTCAAAAAGCTTGATACAAAGCATACAAATCCAACAACTGTTGGTGGATGTGTACTTGGACTACTGGTGAATATCTCTTCTATTTGTAGTTTAATGTCATGTTTGTTATTATATCTGTATCTATTTTATATTGGTATATCCGTATATGTGTATCCGTTTTATCTGTGTATCTGTATCTGTTTTATATTGGTATCTGTATTTGTATCTGTTTTATATGTGTATCTGTTTTTTATACCTGTATCTGCTTTATATTAGAATTCTACGGTGATAGCTACTTTGCTTGAATGCAGTATTGGCTCTGCGAGCATACAAGCATAATGAATATGCAACAATCAAAAGACAATTGTCCAAAGTTTATGAAGTGGGATATGAGTGATTTACCAGAAGCGTTGGCACGAATACCATTGGAATCCCTTAATCCAGAAATGGTAAAGGATGCAGAATTGGAGCCCATCAACAAGAAAGAGAAAAAGTTGTTGCATTTTCTTGAACAAATTGAAAATGAGAGTGATGTGAAGGATGATAATGCTCGGGAGTGCAGCTTGAACGATGATGGATCGAAATCTGAGAAGGACGAGGGGGTTGAGGAGACTAACAATGATACCAACAACCTAATTTCTGACCTACTCAAAGAAATTGACAGGTTGAAGGAAGAATCGAAGGAAAAGGACAGAGTAATTCAAACTTTGCAACAAAAAATAGCTGAACTTGAAAGGGACCATGTACCGTATGAAGACGCCGCTGAGCAAATGTTTGACTATGAAACAGAAGTCAGGACGGTACATGTTGAAAAGGGTATCCTGCAGGAAGAAATTGTGCAAAAGGAGGTTGAGATAGGAGGTTTGTACGTCAGCAACAACTTATTAGAGGAAAAACTTGAAAAATCTGAAAAAGACAAAACAAGTTTCGAAGATGGCCTAGATGACATAGTAACCCATATGGTTACACAAGAATACCACGTAAGAAAAACATCTCTTCATAAGTATGTTGCTATATCTGTTTGTATATCTGTTGGTATTTGTTTAGTTTTATCTGTATCTGTTAGTCTTTTGGTATATCTGTATGCCTTGTCATATATGTATCTGTACATTAGTTACACACATAAATCATGACCATATTTGCCTAATTCACTTTATCAGGACAAAGAAGAAGGCAAAGAAAAAATGCAAGAAGAGGAGCAGAGCAAGGAAGGAGAAGTTGATCAAACTATCAGCGAAAGAGTTGAGATAGCAACTGGATTGCATGATGAAATTTTGTCTGACGAAGTCATTGACAAAACAATCTCTCAAATCTTCAAAGACACGCAGGAAGGAGAAAGGAAAGAAGAAAAGAAAAGAAAGAGAGAACAAGATGATATTGACCCGTCGTCAATGGTAAAAGATCTGAAAGGCAAAAATGACAGAACAGTGAAGATGGAGGAAGGATTCATCTACTATAAAAGGAACCAGAAGGAAAGAAAGAAAGGCAATTCTGCATTTGAAATGACAAAACTGTTCAATTACATTTCGGAGGAAGATATGGATCTACTAGATACAATTTATAAATTTGAGAAAGAAGACAAAAAGTAAATGAAATCAGCAAAGCTAGATTTGTATCGAGTAAAATTCACAAATTTCATTCCATTTAATACATCTTTTCTTCTGGCAATCGCAGAGCTTTCGTCTGGCACAATCCAGTCAACAATGATACAGTTACAATCGAAGACGTCCTCAATCTGTTGAACGAGGGTGATATTGGAAACACGGTAACACCAAAGAAACTATTTTTACTTGTATCTGCTGGTTTCTAAGTTGGTTTTGTATATCTGCATGTTGGTAAATCAGTTCGGTTCTTGTAGTTTGAAGCAATGCTGGTCTGTTAGTATATCTGTATCTTTTAGTACACTTGGTATATCTCTTTTAAGCATGTTTGGTACATCTGTTTGGTAGTTTTTGTAGTTTGGAACAATATAGGTTTGTATCTGTTAGTACACTTGGTATATCTGTTTTTAAGCATGTTTGGTACATCTATTTGCTAATTTTTGTAGTTTGGAACAATACAGGTCTGTTGGGAACAACGTATCTGTTAGTACACTTGGTATATCTGTTTTAAGCATATTTGGTTCATCTGTTTAGTACTTTGGAACCATGTAGGTCTATGGGTACATCTGTTTTTTATCAACTTCAATTCTAACATCAAGACATAACTATTGCAGTGCATTGATGGTCTCACTTACATTTTGGAAAGACGGGAAGAAAAGACAGCAAAAACACAGGGGAACTGCTTCTACATTACATCCACCTGTTGGGTATGCAAACTGTTCAGTATTCCATCTTTGTCAACTGAGAACAGATATATGTTATCCCAATATCTGATAATATGTGAAATACATTCTTTTTTGACAGACACTAATAAAAAAAAAAGCTGATGCAATAACAAATTTAATTAATAAAAAGCTGAAAGAACTGGATAGAGTTATCGACATAAATGGTGTTGCATTCTACAAATATCTCATATTCCCGATGAATTCAATGGGAGACAGAAAAGTGAAAGCTCCTGACCATTGGACTCTTCTAGTCTACGATACTTCCAAGCAACAATGGATGCACTATAATTCTTTGACGAAGCCCAAGAAAAAGAAGGATCCTTACTTGACAGATGCCTCCATTGTGGTACATAACTTTACCTTTAATTTGGTAGTCCATCAGTCAATTATAACATTAAAAAAAATTTGCTATTTTTTACAAATTGTAGAAAGAGTACGTGGAAGAGCAAATGAGGAAGTTGACTCTTAGTAAACCACCAAGCTTTGAACTCATTTCTACACCTAAATCAACACTGTTTCCAACCAACACACTCAGTGCTCCAATAAGCTCCATTGATGATGCGCCTCAGCAACAACCTGGATCGTAAGCTTCTGTTATTTTTATGTTGGTGTATCTGTCCCTGTATCTGTCATCGTCGTCGTGTTTCTGAACTCTTCTCTTCTTCGACCTGCTTTCTATGAATTCTACAGGGTTGATTGTGGAATAATTGTGTGCTATATCATTAAACAACTTCAAGAACAGAAACCCGTCCCAATGTATCTCACTGTGGAAAATCTGAAAAAATTCAAAGCTGAATTGGTCCATATATTCTTGAATGACAAGCTCAGAACATGGTCAATAAAAGAATGGAAAAGCAACCAGCTAATGCAAGGAATGGCAGCTTAGGCATATACTTTTGCTCAAGAATTAAAGTTTTTTTGTCCATACCAAGGGTTGTACATATTTTTTTGGTGTCCGGTGGTAAACTGTTATCCTCAAACCGAACGACAAGGGTTATGAAGTAGAATTAGTCTGTACATGCAATGACAAGCCCAGAACATGGTCAACAGAAGAATGGAATAGCAAGAAACTAATGCATGGATTGGCAATTTAGGCATATACTTTCGCTCAAGAATTAAAGTTTTTTTGGTCCATATCAAGGGTTGTACATATTTTTTTGGTGTCCGGTGGAAAACTGGTATCCTCAAACCAGACGACAAGGGTTATGAAGTAGAATTAGTCTGTATATATGAATGCTCGGCTCCAAACAATTGGAATTTTGCATACCAATGGTTGTACATATTTTTTGTTGTCCAAACAGTTGGACCACAATGGTTATGATCTTTACTGAAGTAGAATTAATCTTTATAACTCTCGTTTTTCATTTGTAAAATTATTCTCACCCTAAACCCTAAACCCTATGCAAATCTGGAATGTCTTGCCCCTATGCAAGACATACCACCAACAGATATACCCAAATGAAAGTCAATTACAAAGTGCATTCTGGACAATGATGAAAATCATATGTACGGTTTGAGGGAAATCTTTCAGATACACTAATGCAGCAACAGATACAGACATACCACCAACAGCTATACCGACATACACATATAGATACACCAATATACCAACATAAAGATATAAACAGATACACCAACATAAAACAGATACACATATACCAATATACCTTTTTAAAATAGATACAGTTATACCAACATTCAATTAGATACATAAAGTGACTGCAGTAAATGAACCACCTCGATTTATATCTAAATGAAAGTCAATTACAAAGTATATCTATAAAACGTAAGAATAGCAATTAAAGAATCATCAATCAACGGCCTCTTTGCAAGTCCTTCTGTTGTGTTTGCCTAATTTCTCACACCTCCTGCACAACATTTGCCTTACTTTCTCACCCCTTGATCGGATTCTACCAACTTTTGGCCTCCCACGTGGCCTCCTCGTTTTAGGAGGAAGAATAATGGCAGATTCTTTCGTGATCACCGGAGCTCCAAGAGCGGGGACCGGGTTTATAGTACCTTCATACGACAATTGGAAAGTCTCGATGGTATAATAGAGATCAATATAATCGTACATTTGCTTTTCTGTCTTTTGAATAACCGTAACAGCATGCACACATGGAAAAAGATGAAGTTGCCAACGACAGCACGTGCATGTCCTCTTCTTAAGATCAACCACAACAGTCGGCTGAGAAAAAACCTCAAAAATATCATCATTTGCTGCTGCCACATGCCAAGTTCGACCTTTATTGAAACGGTCAATCAACTTTTTCTCCATTACAGGACAAACATAGCTGCTCCACTTGTTTGATAGTAGTCTCCTGTTACACATCTGCTCCATGATTAGCACCCTTATCTTATCAACCAACTCACATATTGGCAAATGACGGAATTTAAGAATCTGGTTGTTAAATGACTCAGCTGCATTTGAAGTCATTTCACCATATCGTCTACCTTCAAAGTACACGTTTGCCCATCTCTCAAGCGGCAATGACTCAACAAAATTCTTTGCACTCGCTCCACCAACAGTACATAGCTCTTTAAGAGCCTTGGCAAAAGTTATCACAGTAGGAGCATGTGCGCAATCATTGAAAAGATTGACTACTTTCTCCCTAAACCCATTCGAGAGTCGACCTGAAAGCTTATCCCTAAGGTTTCCCTTCAGATGCTGCAAGCAATAAGAGTGATAGCCGGTTGGAAAAACTGTAGGCACATACTTTACAAGACCAGAGTGACGATCCGTAAAGAACGTAAGAGGCCGAGAATACGTAATCACTGTCGACAGCTTCTCCAAAAACCATTGCCAATTTGCCTCTGTCTTAGAGTCAACAACACCGATAGTAAGAGGAAATAATCCTACTCCAACAAAAGGCAATAACAAAAAACAATATCAACTGTATCAACAACAGATATACCAAACAAAAAGACAGATACACAGATATATCAACAAAACCAATATGTCAAAAGACTAAGAGATACAACAAAATCAACAAAAGATACACGAACATGCTGACAGAGATACCAAGAGACTAAGAGATAAAACAAGCAACAACAAAAAAAAGATTATCAACTGTTTGAACAACAGATATACCAACAAAGAGACAGATATACCAACAAAACCTAATCCTTCAACAAAAGCAAACAACAAAATACATTATCAACTGTATCAACAACAGATATACCAAAACAAAGAGACAGATACACAGATATACCAATAAAACCAACATGTCAACAGACACACGAACATGCTGACAGAGATACCAAGAGACTAACAGATATAACAAGCAACAAAAGACAGTAACTAACCTTGATCGGCGTCCTTTCCTATAGCTGAGAGAAGCGTTTCTTTGTATCTCCCCTTCAAAAAGGTACCATCAACAGCCAAAATAGGACGACAATAGTTGAAGCCTTTAATGCATGCATCAAACGCCAGGAAAAACCTTATAAACCGATTAGTCTCATTGCAATATTCCACATCCATAACAATCCCCGAGTTTTTCTCTTTTAATTCCTCAGCATACCAGCGGAGTTTGTCAAAAGATAATTGAAAATCACCAAATAGCTCCTTATTTGCTTTCTCAACTGCTAACCATGCATGGTAATAACCAATCAAACAACCATATCGTCCCTCAAAATGTTTCAAACACTCTATCGGCGTATAAGATGGCTTCGAACGAACCTTCTCAACAATTTCTTTGGCAATAATTTTTGAGGTCATCTGAGGATTTTTTGAACTAAAAAACGTACCAAGACAATTGTGCTCTTTGTGAAACTCCCTAATAACAAAAAAATTATTCGATCTTTCTAAAGTTGCGTGAATAAACCATGTACAACCATCCAGCTTCTTACAGCACTCGGCCGTTACTCTTGATCTGTCATTTTTCAGATATTTATATTTGAAACCAACTTCAACGGCATATTTGGACAGACAAGCCTTAAAATCATCTACACCATCTCGGAACTCTTGACCAACACACTTAAGCAAATTAATCCAATCAGCTGAAAGACGCACTGTCTCATGATGAGGACAAAAATTATCAAGCGGATCTTCTTCCTCTCCTTGAAACGTACTACACTCACCATATTCAAAACTCCTAACACATTCATTCAAACTTTTACCGCATTCAATGGTAGAAGAAGAAATAACCCCAGCAGATACATCAACACAAGTCACACCAAACGCAGCAGCTAATGCAATCATGTTACAAAAGTCTTCATCATTGTCCAGAATGCAATTATGAGGGTCAGCAATAGCATAAAAAAGCTCAAAACTTCCTAAATTCTGCCACTTTTTATGAATGCTTTCCACCAGATCATTGAAACCAAAACCTCTTGTAGCCATGACAACTAGAGTAACTTCACCATATTTGCACATCAATATAACTGAACAAGCCATTGAAATGGAGTAATCCTACTCTGCAAAAATAAATAGAAAACAAAGGTATAACAAGACAAATATAAACGCATATACCAAACAAAACAGAGAGACAAAGGGACATAGATACACGAACATGCTGACAGATACAGAACAAAAACATGCAGAAGCACAGAGAGATTAACAGATACAAACATGCCAACAAAATCACGCTGATAGATACAGATACAAATACAGCATACGAACAAAAACAACATGACAGATACACAGAAAGACTAACAGATACAAATATGCCAATACACAAATGATCATTGTGCCAGTAAATCAACAACAGCATTACCGAACAATGACAGCTTGCAAAACTCCAAAAAATAGTACAATTACAAATCGCACAAACTCAAAACAGATTCAACATCGCACAAACTCAAAACTAAACCATAACTTGCAAAAAAATCAACAACGAGAGAGAGAGAGAGAGATCAAGAGAGAGAGATCCAGAGAGAGAGAGAGAGAGACGATCGCCAGCCCTAGCGTTCAACGCGCCATTTGAAAAACAGGGCGCGATTGGAATGTAAATTGGCCCTAATTTTAAATACAAAAGGCTAACTTCGTAAATTCAAGGACCTTAGACTTCAAATTAAACAAAATAATGGACCAGGCCCAACACGGTAAAAGAAGCTGGGCTAGAATCCAAATGGGTTAGTCCAAAATGGACTGTAGACCAATTTGCTGAAACTCAAAACCCATTCTCTCTCTCCTCCCCCACCAAAACCACGGTCACTCAACAAGCAACTCTTGCGTCGCTGCAGTCGGCGGCGGAAGCTAAGCTGCTAAATCTTGATGTGGGTTGAAAAATCCGGCCGCCACCAAGTCCTCCAGGTCTTCCACCACCAACCCTACTGCCACCATAACAGCCATCGCCCTCGCGTCAACCCCACCCGCCACCGCAACCTCTTCTACCGAACCGGCCACAATCCGTCACCATAGCCAAGACCCAAGAGAGAGGGCACTCAATTGCAGAACAATGCTCAAGAAGAGAAGAGAAACACAAACCCATTCTTGAGAAACACTACCCATTGATAGATAATGCTTCTCTCATAGTATGTACTACTTCAGTACTTGTCTTGTTGTCTTTTGGAATGAAAAGAGAACTCCTTCTCTTGATATAGGCCACGGGCCATCTGCTATGCTCTGAACTAGTCCACTGGGGACTCATTAATGGGGGAAACATTGAATGAGTTTAATTTTGAGAGGGAGAGAGTCAACATTTGAGTTCAAAATAATCCATTGAGTTTAGTATGTGACTAAAATTGGGGGGAAAACCAGTTGGGGTTTTGCATTGGCTGGGTTGCTTCGTGGAAGGGGTGGAGATTGATGAGAGAGAGAGAGAGAGAGAGAGAGAGAGAGGAATGAACAAATCTGGGGAAAAACCAGTTGGGTTTTGCGCTCGCCGGCACCGTAGCTGCTTGGTGAGTGACCCTGCTTTTGGGTCTGGACGTGGACCCTAGTTTCGGTGCGGGGAGGAGAGAGAGAATGGAGTTTCGAGGGAGTGAAATGGCAAATCTACCTCCATTTGCCGTTAAAAAACAAATGGCATCCAATACATGAATGACATTGAAACCAATTTCAAAATGCACGTATATATTTGTCCAAATTGAAATGTGAAGGACCAAAGTGAATTTTTGCTTAAAGTCAATGGGATATAACATAAATTTTCCCGTAAATTTAGGGAGCGACTATTCGCAGTCATGTATTTTCTCCCACAACCCGTTAAAAATTTTCAATTATATTTAACAGTTAGTTACCGAAATTGAGATACATATTCAGCATACAATTACTGAAATATAATATTTTTTTCAATAGCTATTTATCAAAAATGTATGTTCGGCAGTTGTTTACCGAAACTTGAACATATTTTCGACATGTAATTACCGAAATATAACTTTGTTTTCAACAGCTATTTACCGAAATATTATGTATGATTTTCAACAACTATTTACCGAAATGTCGTAGGCTAAGGAAGAAAATACGGAACTGCGAATAGTCGCCCCCTAAATTTAACTAAGCCTCCTTTTAAAAAAATAGGCACAATTGAAATTTAGGAACCACAAAATAAGCTCAATTAGATAAAAATGGTGGAATTAGAATTACATTCCATTATGGCATTTTGTTCAAGGTTGAAAACAGACGACTCGAGAAAAAAAACTTTTCAAAGTTAAAATTTATCAAAAATTTTCTTTGGTCAACTATGTCTCAAGAAAGATTAAATAGATTGACTATATTGTCCATTGAAAAGGAGTTGGAGAAGAAGCTTGACTATGGAGACTTAATTAGTACGTTTGCAACAAAAAGTGCAAAAAGACTAATATTCAAATTATTAATTTAAGTTACCTACGGCTCCGCTCAATCTCAGCCGTCAAAAAGTGTTTTGAATAATCCGAATTAAAAAAAATCTATCAAATTTTAAAAAAGTTCAAAATTTTAAACTTTTTTCTTAGATATTTTCCAAAAAACTTGGGTAAAAGTCATAATTTTTTTCTTTTTCGATTCTTCTTGTCGAGACAAACCTATATCACATAAAAGTTTAGCGTAACATAACAAACGTAAAAAAAAATTGAATAAAGACAAAACCCAAAAGTTGTAGTGCATGAGTTAATCACTAGCGTAAACGGAAAAATATGGTCACATGGCGCTGCAACCCAATTAACCACCACACACCTGTGACGGTTGTTTTTCAACTTACGGAAACCGTAAAGCCAAGCCGATCCCCTACAGTTCTCTATTTTGTAAACCAAGATCACAACAGTAAAACCAGACTTCATCATCCAGATTAATCCAACAATTTTTGTGTACAACCCGAAAGCTGGCCCGACATGAATAGTAGTAGTAATACTTTTCACATCATGTCTTCTTTGTATACATGCAGCCGACTCCGATGAACTGATCATATCTCTTCCATCAAACTTGCAACTTTTGTGTACTTGTGTTGTGTTCCATCTTTGACGCAAATTCCATGGTTGATACTTGCCGGATACGAGCATCCAAAATTTGGGTCCTACTAAATGCAAAACCTGTCTCTGTTTGACGTACTTGGCTGAAAATTGGCAACAAAAGAAGAAAAGAAAAAACCATTACAAGTTTAGGTGTACTTAGACCAAGGATTGGCATACGGGCCTGGAACTCGAGGCAGGTTTTCCACGTCGGGAAGTTTGGGTGTCGTGTGTGCCATAGGGGCTAAAAGGGAGCATTTTCCAGTAAATAATTGCCTGAAGAGGTGGTTTTGTGGATCCCTCCGTATGTCATGTCCCAGTTCAAAGAACAAGGGCAAAGATTTAGTCTTGTTTACAAAGTTTAGACTATTCCAATGATTGCGTGCCAACTTCTACAGCATCAAGTTCCCTTACTACTGGCTTGCCATACTAACATATCAGTAACAATATTTTTCATGCACACTGGCTAAAAGAAGTTTAAACTATTTCAAGTGAACGTGAAATTTCACCACTACATGAAGAAAACCCCGACTGGATCACCATCATCTTACAAGGGGTGGGTTACACATTTTTGGGATTCTAAAGCGTGAAGCCACCCATCGTGAGTGGCGATCCAGTCGATGATGCACGTTCTCGGTGCATCCAGCGAAACCGAGAAAATTAAATAAGACTAGAAGCCAATAGGGGAAAGGAAGCTCGCTGATGGCTTTTCAATGTCTGAGCCAAAGAAGCTTGATCTCCGATAGACATCTCATTGATGCCCACATTTTTCCAATACAATATCATTTCACTTGGGCATAACCCAAAAAAACTTCAGTCAAAAGCCAATGCAAATTAGTGATCATAGCTCATCATTGCAAATTTTGTGCCCCCAACTTTACAAGGGTCAGTAAATTAGCTCATCACACTAAGGTCCAACTAGAAATAATTCCAAAACGGGAAACCAATGAGCTATTTGATTCCCACCTAAGATCTAACTAAAAGAGTAGAAACCAAAAACCAAACCACAGAAAATCATCTCATATAGATGAAAGATCCTCATATATAGTCTTGATACCTGGCCTCTCGGAAACCAATCGGATGCATCGCAAAGCTATTCCAAGAACCTCCTTCATCCCCTTCTCTGCTGCCGGAACGTTCCCCCTCTCTGGCATCAACGCAGCATCAAAACACTCAGGCCCACGACCTTCAGTCACCCTCAGCCGCACCCAATCCGTCAGATCAACTCCTCCGTCTTCGCCAGAGACCACGTCGCCAGCACATTTTCCAGTCAAAATTTCCAACAGAATCACTCCAAAGGCATAAACGTCTGATTTGAAAGAGGGTAGCGGTTTCTTGGAAGTTGTCAGTTCTGGTGCACGGTAACCCAATACCCCTGCATCTAGGATCTGTTCGGTGGTCCCTGCTTGGGTCATGAGGCGGTGGAGGCAGTAGTCAGCTACTCGAGCATTGAGGTCGGGCCCGTCTAAAAGGACGTTGGTTGATTTGAGGTTGCCATGTGGAACAGCACGGTCAAAATGCAGGTAGTTGAGGCCACGGGCAATGTCGACGGCTATCTTCAGCCGTTGCGCCCAGGATAGTGGTGGGCCCTTTCTTCCAGGTCGATCTGCGAATTAAGGTTCATCAGAAATGCAAACGAAGTTGACCCAAATCTAATGAAAGTTGCCTATTTCAGAAATACAAAGTAACCTATTGGGATGATACACAGGCATGATAAGATTCTGCTCTCTGCCATGCCTTCTGTTATCCAACATTTCTAGAGAAAACACACAAACACACACACACACACACAAAGAGGAAGTTCTTCAGAATAAAATGAAACAGTCGGAGAAATTTTGAAAGTCATATTCCCATGCAACTTTAACCAAACAATCGTATGAACTACAAACTACAGGGGCATTGATAGTTTTATTGGTTTACTTTTACAGTTGCAAAGCCATGGCACATTTTCAGTCACGTTGTTTGAGCAGAATAAGGTTGAATTCAATATTTGTTTTTTGTAAGTAAGAATAAGATTGAACACAATGTTTACTCAAATGTTCAAGAATCATATGAAAGGAGGGAAATGATTTTGGCACTCCAAAAATTGATGCAGGCACTCCAAAATCAGTGTAACACTAAAGTCATTTTCCTTTGTTTTTTGGAGTGTCTACATCAATTTTTGGAGTGCCAATATCATTTCCCAAGGGCTATGTTACTTGTTACATGAACTTAGTATGTTGTCTTTTGTGGGCTATGTTTTACGTGAATGCAGTCGGCTCTGGGTATGCATCGACGTGCCAGATTTTATGGAGTTCTCGTATCAAGGGCACTGAGACGGCAAAAAAATCACATTACTTTTCATGGAAATAATGTTCCTTCAGAAGCGAATCAATCTGAAGAATCATGGGGTCAAAGTGAAGTGGTCTGATGTTTGCACCCCTAACAAGGTGGGCTGGGGTTTAAGGTGCTAAAAGAATGGAATATAGCCTCAATGCTGATATACTTGCGGGCTCTTGGCGAAAAGGCACACACCTTATGGGTCAAATGGATCGATATTCGATACCTACATTATAAAGGACCATAGCCTTTGGTATATGCCTCTTCCTCATGATCCCTCATGGGCCTCGAGGAAAATTTTAAAGCTGAGGAATGTTTGCCAGGGTTTTATCAAATATGAGATTGGTAATGGTGTTTCCACATTCCTATGGGTGGACAATTGGCATCCATTGGGGTCATTGTATAAGCATTATGGAGATAGTTATTTATAACTAGGTTAGGTCTTTGAAAACAAGGGTTAGATCATTGATCAGCATGGTAGTTGCGATGGCCTAGAAGGGGGAACAATTGTCCTACTGATATTGAGGCCCATGCCCCATCTAGTTTGGTCCAAATTTGTCTATTGAGGTTGTTTAGTTGTGTACGATGCAAGTCAATTAGATTAAAGCTGCAAGTTTCCTATGCTGAAGGACTAGTCAACTACATATTTAGCGAAAAATTACAAAATCAATTCAGAATTGAGAGAACCCCCTTACTTAGACCGAGTGATCCCTCTATTCAGCTTCATTGTGATGGTTAACAAGTGCAAGTCAGTTATGTGTAGAGTACAAGTCAAATTAGATTCAAGGTGCCAATTTACTATGTTGAAGGTGCTGGTCAATTACTTATTTAGTGTAAAATTACATAACAACTTCGAAGTTAAAACTCCCCTTATTTAGGACTAAGATTTCTGTTAGTCAGAACTAAGTTCCCACCTCTTTGCACTGGGTGATTCCCTAATTGCTATTTAAATAATGGACTCCGAAAAGAAAATACTTTGGCTAGAGGAAATAATAAGCCAAAATATAAAATGAACTTTTGTTGTTTTCTTTGATTGGCTTTTTAAAGAGATCATCTTTTTATCTAGTTTTTCAATCCAAGGAAAAATGAATATGTTAAAATCATTGGACCAGAAGACAAAAAAAACTAGGTACAAAATAAGCAAAATGAAAATAAGACACCCCAAGCATGGCGTTGAATAGTTACCTATGAAAACTACAACATGAGACAACTTTAAACTAGAAACAACAAGAAACCGTCTACCTTAATTTCCACTCCCTCCGATACAAAATTGTAGTCCAAGAAGAAAAGTCATGCAATTTTCGGATCAAAAAATAAAATTCTTGTATGCATAATTTCTCAATTTTTTGCACCAACAAAAAAAATTAATTGAGATCTTTAATTTGGTGCAAAGAGATTCAAAATATTGTGGGCAGATTCAGAAGTACTTTCACTTTTTTATCTCAATATTCCACAATGTTTTCTAGTGGACAAAACATTTGGGACGGACGGAGTATTAACTGTATCATACAAAAAGACTTATGATTAAGTTTGTGGTTTTTGAATTGTAAGAGCTGTTATTTTAAACAGCAAAAGGAAAAGGAAAACGTACACCATGATTGATTGCCTGGCAAAGTACAAGATTTGATTGAAAACAATAGCACAGGGTAGGATAGTCCAACAACATTAAGAGTTACATGCCAATGATATTATTATTATTCTTCCCATGAATTTGCAGTTTGAATACTTAACTTCATAACAGTGAAATTACTAATTCTAAGTACCAATGAACGAAATGCTCTTTGTAGCCGATTAATCGACTAGGCAATGACTAACCGGTGAGGTATATTTTACATTTTGTGTAAGTATATTTTGTTAAATGTGTAATACTAAAAAGTACAAGATGTTAAGTGTTATTATTTAATAAAATATATGATATACAATTGACATATCAAACCCTAAATCAGCCAACGAAATATATGCACAATACGTAGCAAAACACACCAAAACTTTGGGAGATGTGGCAAAATATTTTTTCAGGAAATGAAAAAACTGATCAATCTCCGGTGCCTGTCTTTTGCCCAACTAGCACCTAGTAATTTTTAGAAAATTGACAAGAAATTACACACCAAAAACATAATCATAAAGCAGTTTAAGAATAAAACCAGATTGAACATGCTCTTACACTTCCAATGCTGTACAGGATGTTCTACAAATTAAGTCCTGCAATGTAACAAATGAATCTAGAAAAGGGCAAGTAGCTATACAAAACCGGAATGATTAGAAGGGTATATGCCAATGAACGCCTCATACATTTGTCATCTTGCCACAATCCACATGGAACATTTGAAGCTCTAATATGGGAAAAACATTTGTTCAATCAGGTCAGATAACTAGGGTAAGAATACATATAACAACCATCACTATACTATCTGGTGTAGATGTCTCGTTGTAATAGTTCAATACATTACAGGATGGCATGTAGATAATCCTCATGATCACCCTGTTTCTAGTTGTTCAATACATCTCTTGCAGACTTGCACAGATTTTGAATAGCTGATACAAGTTTTTTATTACTGCATGGTCATCAGGTCATCCAGTTCTTTTTAGTTCCACCCACACATGGAGGTTGGAGCCAAAACTGAAGGTATTTAGAGTCTTAAGACATTATTTTTATCGTGATAGATAAGTTATTACGTGTAAATAACAATATAAATCAACCCTAACACTAGCTTAGCTGGCCCGCTCTTCTATGGTCGCATACATAGTTTAAGAGACGCATAACAAGCAACTGGTGGAAGGAGGAAAAAAAGCGCGAAAATGGAACACACTTTCAGTCACAAAACAACTACTGCAGTGTCGAAGGCACATCATAAAAAAATATGCAAATTCCAATTGGTTCACCTCCTTAGAATTAGTCAGAAAAGAAATTAGTGTATCGGAACAAGGATAGGAAAGAAAATACCGTAGAGAAAACTGGCCAGACTTCCAGGAGAGATATAGTCCGACAAAATGAGCTTCTCATGCTGCGTGGGCCCCCAGTAGTACCCTCTCAAGCCCACCACATTCGGATGTCTGATATTTGCAAACTTTTTAGCTTCCTTCGCAAAATCCTTCCTCTGTTTCGCAACACCTTCTCTTAACCACTTTACGGTCAAGAACATCCCATTATCAAGTGTTGCCCTGTAAGAAGTCCCATGGCTACTCCTCCCCAGTACCTCAGCAGGGGCCCTCGATAATTCTTCTGGAGTCAATGACAGTGCATCATCAAGAAAATGCAGCTCCCCGGCTAGTCTATCAGGAGACCTAACATCCAATCTTGCAAGGTTCTCCACAGCATATGAATCCCCAGACTCGGGTGACCAAGAGAAATGGCTGGTTTTCGAAGGGGAAAGTCCAGTTACTGCAGCCATTTTCTCATCCGGACTGATAATAATCTCAGATGAGGATCCTTTTCGTGGTGCCAGATCCGTAGCTGAAACAACTAATGGGCCAGCACTGTCTCTTCCGCTATTTCTGGAAGGATTTGACGGGGTCTGTCTGTGGATGTCTTTGTTTGACACGTGTTGCGGAAGAGGCCTCTTTGATATCCGGATGTAGTGGATGAAGATAGCAAGAAGGATCAGAATAAACACAGCTACCACACACACAACTATCACCACCACCTTGATTATGTTTTTGATAGATTTCCTCTTGGGATTTCCAGTAGGGGAATTGCCCGATCCAGGGGGTCCATTTGGTATTTCTAATCTGGAATTTCCAGGGTAGAAAGAAGACAAAGGGAACTTCCTTAGATTTTCAGGGACAACACCAGAAAGATCATTGTATGATGCATTGAAGCTTTCAAGACTGTTTGAGAAGTTTTTTGGCAATTGACCAGTGAAATGATTTTGTGATATATCTAATGAGCTTAGGGAACTCATGTTGGAAGTAGGGAGAGAACCAGACAAATTATTCATTGCAAGACTGAGAACTTTAAGTCCAGTTAAAGACCCAAATCCATCAGGCAAATACCCACTAAGCTGGTTATGAGAAAGATCAAGAACTTGAAGGTTGGTCTCAAAGGTGGAAGAAGAAGAGAACACAATGCTTCCAGAAAACAAGTTGTTTTCTAAATGAAGTTCTTGCATAGTGGAAGATGTTAGCAAGGCAGTAAGAAGAGGTCCATCTAACTGGTTGAAACTGAGATCAAGGACCTTAAGTTTTGGGAACTGAGTAATGACTTTTGGGAGCGAACTGTTGAGAAAGTTACGGGAGAGATTGAGGTAATTCAAACGCAGGAATTGAGATGTTACCTCAGGGATGGACCCTGACAAACGGTTTTGACTGAGATCGAGGATTTCGATGTTCGCCCATTTTGCCAACCTGGTTAAGTTTCCTCCGAATTCGTTACGCGATAGATCAAGTACTGCACAGCTTCCCGTAAGCAATGGAAGGTCACCAGAAAGTGCATTTGAAGAGAGATTTAGGATGCTCAAAGTTGTTGATGTAATCAAGCTAATCGGCCCTGAAATAGGAACATAATATAGGAATAATTAAGGGGCAACTTAAACCAGCCCATCAAGGAGCAATTAGTACTTGCGGTGTAAGAGGGCTGCTCCCGGATATAAATCAGTAAAGAGACAGAGCAAAAGCTATTCACAACTAACTGCCCAAACGGAGGTCATTAGTCTCGGTATATGTTTCTAAAACGAGTGTTCAGGCAGACCCAAAACATGGTAAACCACATGCCATAGCTTGTGCTACAACAAGATTAGGCATCTGCATGTATAACATACTTATTCCAAGCAACATACATCCAATGGCAGAGAGTATATCTTCTCGTATATCCATGTAAAAGAAAAGAGATTTTTGGGAGCATTACTACTATTTCTTTTTACATTTACAGATTTCCTGTTGCCAAGGATCCTCTCTTTAGATTTTCGTTTAGTCCGCGTGAGTTTTTCCCTTGCAGAAAATGTTAAGACAACAAATGAGAAATACGTTGGAGAATGCAACGTACAAAGTTTTAGAATGAAGACGTGCATGTTTCAAAACGTAGATTGCGAGGCTATTAGGATTTTATGGTAACAAAGGCCGAAGTGCAAAAAAATATGCGCGAGTGAATAGAAATATGCAAAATTGTGTGGGAAGCCCTGGAATTTCAACTATGTTGGCATTGTTCCTACGTTAACAGTAGCCCACGAGGCTGTGTCATTAGCATGGCCAAGGAAAAAAGAACTTCATCTATATATGGTTATTACACAATTATATTCCCATTGATATACTACTGAGTAAATAGATTCTTGAATAATAAATAAATGAAAGATTTATTACTGAATACGTAATAAAATTGAAATTTCTGCATACCAAAGTTGCCAGTACCAAAGTACCTGAGAGGTTGTTGCCACTCAGATCCAATTCCGTTAGAACCAAAGAATCTCCCTTCAGAAGGCCATTTGGAACAAAGCCAGAAAACCCATTGTGGCTAAGCTTGAGAACTTGAAGATCATAAACAAAATTAAAACTGGGCAATTCCCCAAACAGCTTATTGTAGCTCAAATCCAACACCTTCAAACTCCCAAATATCTGTGCATCACTCCCACTCACTAAAGACCCTCTGAGTGAATTATTGCTAAGATTCAAAAACCTAATAGTCTCCGATATACCTGGGAGAAACTTCTGCTCCAACGTTATGAGCCGATTCCCACTAAAATCAACTTGAGTTGCAGTAGTAAGAAGTAAGAACTCTTTATCTAGTTCCCCCTCCAGCATATTTCCATGCAAATCAAGAACCTCAAGATGGGTTATTAGCTCAAAGCCTTTTGGGATACTCTGTGTAAATCCATTAAGAGATAAATTAAGAGATACCAGAGTTGACAATTTTCTCAGTGAAGCTGGTAGTGGCCCGGAAAAGGAGTTTCGACTCAAGTCCAAAGACTGTATTGAAGAAAGCCCTGAAATTGAATCGGGAAGAGAGCCGGAGATGTTATTCCCCGATAACGAGAGGTTCGTTAGACTACTCAACTTACCAATCTCCAATGGCAAAACTGAGAAAAACAGATTGTTTGATAAATCCAGATACTCAAGGGTTTTGAAATCACCAATATTGGAAGGAATTTTTCCGCTTATCGAGTTGTTAGCCATAGAAAGCTTCACAAGCATGGTGAGGTTAGAAAACACACTCAGATCTGCATCAGCAGATAAACCCAAATTATCAAGTACAACTCCTGCGACGTTACCACCATTACACATTATCCCATTCCAAGACGAAGGGCACCCATTGAAGTCAATAGACTCATCATTCCACGAATCAAGCACATAACCAGTTGGGTCATGCTTGATTCCTTTCTTGAATTCAAGCAACGTCAAAATGTCCTGTGAGGGAAGCTGCCCCATAGCATTGACAAAAACTAGGGTTACCAGAAAAAGCCTAAATAGCTTCATTTCTATCCCAAGTTTTATCTTTCACCTTCAAATCCACTATGACGAACCAAAATGATTTCTAAGGCCTGGAATCCCCAGTTCAAAAGAAACCCAGATGGTATATAGGTGATTTAACAACCTAAAGCAAAACCCACCAACATTTTCCTCAGTAGGCAACAAATTCAGAAGGAGAAACAAGAATCAAGCATCAACACACAAACAGAGAAATCACAGTGTTCATCTACTAGTCTTGAAAAATAAAGGAGAGAAAACCTACAAGTAGTCACAATATGTTGGAGACAAGTAACACAAACTGAGCCCAAGCAATGAATGACTGCAATAACACTATACAAACTGAGTCACTATCAAAGATTCAGACCTTGAACAGCTGAGCATTCTCTTACCATTCCCCTTCCATATGAGCAATGTGCCTCATTTAACAGTGGTCTCTCCAGATACTCAGTGTTTACAGCAAAAGAGAGCTCACTCGTGCTCAGATTGGAGTTTGGGAAAAGTGAAGCTTACGAGATTTGCGTATAGCTGAAACTTCACTTTTACAGTATACTCTGAAGCTGAGCTCAGACCATTCTGGTACCACAAAGCCACTAAAATGAAGCAAATGGGTCTTCAAATCATAGCAGCATTGCATTAAATACAATGGACCCAGAGAAGTTTTGGCCTTCGTTTTACCTACCAACACCACATCTAAACTTTCAGGAACCAAAAGCCAAAACCCCTCCTATAAAACAACCCTAATCTTTCTTTAATCAGAAAATACTTAAAACCATAAAGTAGAGGGGCCCAAAGTAAATGCCCCTGTCTTTCTCTCATCCACTTTCTCTCTTTTTCTTTTATTTTTAAATATTAGGGTATTAAAGTTCATTTGAACTCTCTCAGACTAATCTTGGTTAACGACTCGACAAATTTTCAATAATTTTAGGTCCCGTTTGATAACAGTGATTAATAGATTGGGATTCGTAAGGAGATAGGATTAAAATTAGAATTGATAATGAGAAGAGATTGTTAATAAGAAAGGATTGATAATGAGTATGTTTGTTTGGGATGAGATTAGATGATGAGATTATTAATATTATGTTTGTTTGAGATGATATTAGATGATGAGATTGGATTAATAGAAGAAATTGATAATGAGAAAGGGTTGGAATGAGACTACGAATACCAAGTCCCACGAGATATTGCTAATATCCCTAAAGGCCGAATTGGACATCCCAACGGACTAATAGTCCGAATTTTTTTTTGTTACCAAACAAAGTATTAATAGTCCCATGAAATTAATATTCCAATCCCAACCCCAAACCCGTTATCAAACAGGGCTTTAAGGTTTTAAACATCGGTGTTTGTGAAATTTGATATTGCAACTATGCTAAGAAAACTCTTTAATTTATTTCTCTATCTGAAAAGGACACGTGGGAGCCCAATAGTCTGAAACCCTAATTTGTTTAAACGTGTTGGTTTTTGCATAAAAATACAAATAAACACCACCATTGTTCATTAGGTCCCGTTTAGTTAAATAAGCCAATTGACTTATTTTTTATTTTTATTTAATTTTATTTATATTTGTTAATTTTTTATTAATTTTTTAAGAATTATTGTATCGTCATAACGAGAAGAATTTAAAAAATAAAAAATTATGATCAAAATTTATTTATTTTTAATAAAGACGAAAAAATTAGCTTATTAGTTTTTTTTTTTGTTTTTGTTCAAAAAAAACAAGTTTCGATAGTAATTTTTTATTTTTTAAATTCTTCTGTTCATAACGATGTAATAATTTTTAAAAAATTAACCAAAAAGTAATAAATTCCAAAAAAAATTAAATAAAAATAAATTAATAAATTAATTGACTTATTTAACTCCATTTTGACGGTCTTGTTTTTTAATTAATTCTTGTCTGCAAATACTCCACCGGGATCAGAAGCGGGAAAAAAGAGTGTAGTATTTGGCAGTAACCAGAGCTTCACCCGCCAAAAAGTAGAGAATCTCATGGTGGACGTCAAGGATTTTATTAAATCTAGTTGAGGTTTTAGGGGTCCTTTAGTGGGAAGTGACGCTGTGAAAAGGTATGGGGAAGAGTGGTCACTGCTAGGACTGGAGCCCACACCTGCCCTTTGACTAGGGCTGTGCCTGTGTTTATTCATGATTTCCAAAGTTGTGTTTACTTGTGTGTGTGTCTCTCTCTCTCTCTACTCTCTACTCTCTATAGCCAGAGCCAGAGGTGAAGTGGGTGAGGGCATAATGGTAAGGATTGCGGATGGGAAGCCAAGCAATATCTTTTCTTTTCTACACTTTCACGTGGGGTAGAATTTACTTTTTAAGATCTATATAATCACAACAGACATATGGATATGGACAAGCCCAACCTGTAATCAAAATTGGACCAAATCCGTGATTTGGTTTTGATTTTCCGTTGGTTATTACTCTCATCTCTTATCTAAAACTCTCTACTAGTAATTACTATCCCAAAAATCTCTCATAACTTTTCCCAAACAACCACTTTTTCTTCTTATTATTCAATTTTTCACGTCTGAATGCACGGAAAGAAAATGAAAAGCGAAGGCCTGAACAGCTTTCTTCACTTTAATCAATGGACAAAAGGTGAAATACTATTTTTGCCAAATTAAATTTCTACTCACTTCTGTTCAGTTGCTCCAACGTCTAAGAACAGATGAACAGCTTAATTTAGAGGCTTCTACTTCTTTTCTTTTCTTTTTTTTGGTTCAAGTTTTAAAGGAAAAAGAAATGACCTTAATTACTTACCTCTCTTTAATGGCACTAAGATAATGAGAGTAGTAAACAACCATTATCCTTGATTCTGAAAAACAGAAAACTGCTATTATCCATATCTACACAAAAGGAGGTTAACCATAAAACAATTGAGCAAGTTTTGTTGCTATTTTCAAAAACCATTGTGTAAGACAACTATGAAAAACTACTTTCTTCCAATTCGAACAACTTGAAAATATTCTTATGATCTGATTCTGTATAATGCATTATGTAAAAAATCCTCCCCCAAAACAGGATCCCAAGAACTAGACGACAAAAATTATACAAATATGCCCGAATTTTCAAGAACAATTCAATTGGGCGACATTATCATTATCATTATCGATAAACTAAACCTGCAATCTCAACTTCTTGTCAATCGAGTTTTGAGAAATAGATTCATGGTATTCCAAGTGGCCAACTATAGTAGGGGATCTTTAAGTATGAACAGAAAATAACTACAACAGCAAAACACGATACAGTAAAAAATTTCTTCGTAGAGCAAGTCAACGGATAACAATGATGAACTTGTATACTCAAAACTTCTCAACACAATTCCATCTTAAAAGTTTTAATTAGTGTGTATATCTCACTTCTTCCCACCACCAGACACATTGAACTTGAAAAATATGATGTCTGCATCTTGGACCACATACGTCTTCCCTTCCTGCCTATACTTCCCAGCAGCCTATAGCAAGGAAGAAAGAGACATGCGTCACATGTAAAAAATTCGAGGAATTCTGGACCAAATGCAGAAGGAATAGACTGAAAAATTAAAGGAAAGAGCCAATTTTCATTCTACATATACATAAGTTAATATAGTAGTAACGTGAGTTGGGGCCTATGAAGCATGTGTACTTCACATGTTACTTCTACATGCAGACAACGCACAAGAAAGTGCACCATATGCTTTTCCTTTAGTATATGCCAAACTACACAGATTGCCACAATATTCCAAGCCGTACCCCAGCCAAAAATTATACATCTTGTATACAACAGTGAAATTAGCATGCTGATAAAATCAAAGCTCTGGTCTGTTGGTTCATTATTACATTGAGAGCAAACATCAGTTTGTACCTTTCTTTTGCCATTAAACAATGGTTCAAGGGACACACACACACATATATCACATAAAAAATACTGATTAAAAAGCTTAGTTGTTCTTAACTTAATACGGTAAGGGCGTCCTTACTTGGAAGTTTTGTGTAAATGAGTCCCCTTCAGGGAAGGGCGTCCTCATTTTAAATAAAATACAGACGTTCCCTTTTCTCCCCTTTCCCGATCAAATTTCGATGATCCGAATCGCTCAATGTGTTCAGAATGTGATTTTAAGGGTACCCGCGAGAAATTAACAAAAAAAATGACCGGAAAGGACTTGATTTGAGCAGTTTTTATTTGAACCATTCGATAAAATACAAACAAAAACTGTTCGGATCAAACCATTTCCGGTTTCTTTTTTTTTTGCTAATTTCTCGCGGGTACCCTTAAAATCACGTTTTGAACATATTGAGCGGCTCGGATTATCGCAAATTGGTCAGGAAAGGAACGTCCTTAACTTAATACGGTAAGGGCCCTTACTTAAAGTTTTGTGTGTGTGTGTGTGTGTGTGTGTGTGTATATATGCCTTAGTGCATTTATACAAGTAGAAAACATATATATCTTTAACAGACATATACCAGCCATACATAAACCCCAGTAACCCACCATTTTGGATTTTGCGATATCAATGTACTTGTAGCACCCATATACGATACTCCTGGACGCCCACCCAAACACTTCTTGTGTGAAATATAGAGGTAGCCTTACCCCTTCTCCATGAAGGCAGATGCTCGATTCTCATAACCCACATCACTAGGACTGATAGCACTTGCCATCAATCAGTCTGCTAAAAGTTAAAACCATTACGAATCCCAGAAAAGTTTTTCCTTTGAACTTCCTTTGTCTAAGAGGTCATATCACATGACACATCCAAGGAGATGACAAAGTTCCATATGAAACTAGCTCATGTACATCTCAGGGCAAGAAACAGCTATCATTTCATCCTTGGTTCTACCACTTCAATAAACTGGTCAAAATATGAATTTTTCATTGGTCCAGAAAATTTAGCAATCAATCGATATGCTATTTTTCCATACCAGTAATAATAGAGGTGGAAGAGAGAGAGACAAATGAAGCAAACAAGCATCAGAACCTCAGTAGCATGGACACTTCATTGGAGCTCAGCTCACATACTGGTGTTAGAAACTGACACTCTTTGAACAAGTGTCCGACACTCAAATCAAACGTCTCCTATTTTTCTCAATATTTTTTGTTTGGACACCAGCCCAGGACACTCTAGGACACTCGCAAGACACATCAACATTATTAAACGAAATTGTAGATTCTAGATAAAGCACAAGAGCAGTTAAAAAAAAATAAAAAATTAAAGCTTAAGAAAGTCTTTTCTTTTTGAGTAACAAATGACCTTGTATTGACCATAAAGACACATAGACGATGTAATGCCTTTGTCAGAACACTTTTCTGAAGATTTTTCATAAATAAAAGTAAAGGACATTATTCCAACAATCATAATTAGAGCCTCTTATTTTTTTTTGGTTCTATTCATATCGTAGAACACAGATTATTTTAAAACGTGTCCCCAAAAGTGTTTATCCTCTAATTTTATAATTTTCCGGCCGACGAGTCAGTGTCATATCACATGTCCATGTTGATGCTACTTCGATCAGAACCAAAGATGCCACAACCAATATAAGGATGAGTTCACACTATACTATTTATCTTCAGTATTTTTTGTCAACTTACTTTTCGAAATTTAAATTTTTGTCGACATTTTATAGCATTGGTTGTTTGTCTCTGAAGAATCGGAAAAGTATGAAAATGTGGGCCGAAGTCGAAAAAAGTTCATCTAAGATGACACTGTAGACAAAAGGTACCAGCTGTTTGGTATTTTCCTTTTGAAGTGAACATTTTTTAGCATTTGCTCATAATTTTTTTACTTTTCAGACTTCTCTCCTCGAGATGGATGATTAATCCAAAAAATAAAACATAAATTCAACAAAAATTCAGAAAACACGACGAAAATACCAAAATATTAAGGTGAACTCACCCTAATTGCCCCAGGTTATGACATTGATTAGGTCAAATCCCTTGAATTCAGTTGATTTATTTTTTGAATTTTTGAACTGGAGTCATTTTCTGAAGAACAATTTCAGTTACTTTTTGCCAAAGGGTTGATATTAGTCAATACCGTGTCATTTTTGCAGAACTGCAGATTATTTCTCTTCTAAGTAGATTACAGGTGAACCTGCCGATATGAGCATTCTCAAACCTCAATTCAGTTGGGGAAAATTGGAAGGTTTTCGGCTACTAATGGGGTGCCACATCACAATTCAAGAGCTAAACCCACAAACTTCCCATCCAACAAATTGCATAGGACCTAGAAATGCAGCTATTACTTAAGCAAGCAGAGAATAAAAGCACACCTTAACAGCCCCTTCAGTGCCATGTTCCTTTAGATCATCGAACTTCATCACCTGATTATCATTGTTAAGACCAAGTAAGCACTTTCGAGCAGTTCCACAGAAGTATCAACTAGAATAGATGAAAAACCAAAGCAACAACATTATTGGTATCTTTAATAAGAAAATAAGTAACTCATCTTCAGTTATGCACTTTGAAAAGACGTTAATGAGCTAGATATTACCAAGTAAACATTTGCAAATAGAAAATCAACATTCACCAAAGGACCTTATGAGTGTCTCAGTGAAGACCGGAAGTAATGAGGGACAATCAAGAGGCCATTTCATACGAGGGTTGGTGGCAAGTTAAAAGGAGCAAATGGAAGAGTACAACAACCAAAATAACAGTTAATTAAATAAAATATCAGAACAAACACTCCTTATTACACAATCAGATTGATTTCCAGTATTAGTTTTTCAAGCAGTCTCTAATGGAAAACACTAGGAAAATGAAAAATCAATAAAAGGCATAAAATATCTCTTGATTTCAGTACTGATAAAGCAACAACAGAAAATAAAGAACAAAAAACACAATCAAAACACATCAATTAAACCACAAAAAAATCACGAAAGAAAGAAAAATAATAAGTCAAAAGGTGTGCATTCTAAAAGAGGAAAAATATCGTTCAAGGAATTACCTCAGCACAGATGAAGCCTTTTTCAAAATCAGTATGAATTGTGCCTGCAGCCTGAGGAGCCTTTATCTGCCGTCGAATTTGCCAACATTTGACCTAGTAAAAAGGTCAACAGTCACATTCAGAGATCAAACTATCATATTCCGTATCATTGGTCAGCTGTATTGGACACTGGAAAAATAAAAGTTCAATACTGCAAGCGTAAGATCCAAAACCACAAAATGGTGCTTTGGTGGACAGTCTTCTATGGTGCATTGTGAAAAAGAAAATACTCAACAGCGGACCAGATATTCGAAAAACGGAGAAGGCTATACATATTCATGTCATGCCTAGGGAAGTACTTTAACATACTTTCGGGACCTGATAGCCACAGACTCATTCCAACTTGAAGAGTTACTCAGTATGGACGCCCAAGAGAGAACACTAGCCACTTTTCAGCACGCATTCTTTCCCTTTATAAACTAGCAGGTCTGTTAGTGAAGACACATAAGGTGATTTAGTTTGGCCTCGGTCGAGCTACCAATAATCAACTTGGTATCGACGGGTAAGTGACATACAGTGATGTAGGGCCAGTTTGGTGTACAGTTAATGAAAGCTCTTCCAAAAAACAAAAATTGAGCCCAAACCGGTGTTTGTTGGCAGAAAAAAATAGTATGATTCAGGGGCTAAAATAGGCTTTTCTGTAGGAAGCACAGATCCAAATGATCCAGAATGAATCAAATCAACCCTCGCCCAACCCAAAAAGTTTTGGGATCAGGCACCATTTCTTTTGAGTTAGGGTCTGTGCTTGAGCTGAACTGATTTGTATATTCACTATCATTGAAAGTCCTTCTCCCACACTCCACTCTCATCTTGTGAGGAAGAAGGGCTATTCAAGGGTTAGTGGAGAGTCATGCGCTATGAAGCAAGGACACATCGCTGGAGGTCTCATACTGGTGGCAGACATGAATGCTCCTCGAACACCTACCTGACACAAATCAGAAGCGTCATACTTTATTTTAATATTTTTCAATTGGACGCTCTGGGTACACTCTAAAACATGCTTGGGACATGCTAGTACACTCTCGGGATACATTGGGGTGTCCAATGAAACAGTAGGCTCTATTTATAGCTCAAGGAACTATTCTTTTGTGTGCAAGACGATGGTTGATAGTTTAAAATGACACGTTCGAACATAAAATACTTTTTGTTGGACCACTTTCATAGATAATCTAGTACCAGACATGAATAAAGGTACAGTGGATAGGGATTTTTAATTTTTATTACAATTAGGGCCTCATTTCCTATTTATCATTGTGATTTAAACATCTACTGAGTACTGTATAATACGCATACAGAAATGTAACTTTCCAAGTGTTCCCATTGAGCCATGACATCCTTTTCTTGTATTGGTGCAACTTAGGTCACTCGTTTACTCACTAAACCATCCTTCTAAGGCTCACAAACATGCCGACATACATACAAATTACAACGTTACCGATTCTGGACTTACATGCCTACCAAGATTGTTGAAATGTACTTGGGGAAGGAATTGGATCAAAACGACTCAGATAATGGCAATTACACCAGACTGATCATGCAAGGCATTTAGCAGCATTTAAGGTTAGCAGAAAGCAACATAGGCAAAATAAAACAAATAGAAACTGAACAAGAACTGTTCAGGTTAATTTCATACCTCATCAGGGCCAGCTGTAAAAAAGTATATGAGGTTTATAGCTGCGAATCCAGTCTTTATGATCTTTGGAAGGGCACTGTAGCAAAATCCATATATAGGTTAGCTCAGACTTTTTAAATTAGAAATCTACTTTCAAAATACTCTTATTTCAGATAACTTACCATTCTAACTATCTTTTAGAAATGCAAACAATTAATTATCAACAAAATAAAGATTTAGAATTGTATAACATCATCAGCAAATACAGAAAGTACTGATCATATTGGCAAGAAGATGGTTAATGAGAAAAGAACTACTGCCCCAATAAGCCTTAGATTCTCTTCTAGATATGCATATCCATACGCCTATAGTTTTCATACAACTTGGTGTCTGTAAGGATGGCAAAAGAAGAATAAAATATATTTAGGATGTCATTTCTATGTCGTATTCTAATACATATAAATCCAATAATGTCGAGTGGCAACATTAAACCAAAAGCATCTTGGATTTTATGTAGATTCCCATTCTATTATTACATTCCATACCTCAGCATTCCCGCCTTGCCTAGATGAGAAATGCATACAGGTACCACAATCGGGAATATTCTTCTAAATTGTGACACAATTGTTGCAATTTGCAAAGCAGAAGAAAGACAACTTGTAACAATTTTGAGTGTGAACCATGACAGTAATTGCAATCATCAGTGCTAGGAATTACGCGCGGGGGTACCATATGCACTTTTGGAAAATCAGAAATACAGAATATTCATGCTCAGAAATTGTCCAAAAAATGTTCTAGAGAACTTTCTGAAAGTACCTAATACACCCTCACATAATTCAGACTTGAATCTTCTGAATTCCTTTATTCTAACTGTTGAAGTTCAGAAACCCTTTTAAAGAAACAAATTTTGCTATTTACAAAAATATTGAAACTGCTGTATCCTGTGTTGCAGAGTTTGCCACTGCTGAATCCTTCTCTGCCTTTTCTTCCCTTTCATCCCTCTCTGTGATTCTGTTTCTGCTGTTGTTGCCGTTTCTACGACTGCTGCGTGTATCCCTGTCCCCTAATACTTGGTGTCCCATAGGGTTCGAGTAGATTTTATTATTTTAAGATGTAATGAATGGTTATCCCCTTCCCTCCTCTGTGATTATTTCAAGGTTGCACTGTTGTTTAATTAAGTTAAGTTGATTGGTTAATATGCGATATCTTGCTCATTACATGGTTTTGAATGGTTTATTGATTGTCTGTTATCTATGTAGTGATGCTATGTATGCTGAATTCGAAGGGGATTTGGCTAAATCTATAAATTTTCTGCGTTTATTATTGTGGTTCATGTCTAACATATAATAATACAATAAAGTTTGCGTGTCTGTCATGTGTCTTGTACTACATTTTTCTGAAAATGCCCGTGCTGCCATGCCCGAGTCGAGTCACGTGTCAGCCCATTTTGGGGTGTATCATGTATGGATTGCAAGAAAGTTCATAGTTAGGTTTGAAGATTCCCATTATCCGAAACCTTTTTATATATTACAGGAAATATTCCGAGGGCAAATTTTCCCACAGCTCTGGTGGAACAGTATACACCACACCTCCCAAACAGACTTACATAAAATTCCAGCACCCTGAAACAGCATACACCTACCAAATGTCTCTGTGGCTAATGGAAATTAACGAAGACCACACGCACCAGAAAACAAAAAGAAGCAACACCCTAAACAGCTGAGATTGCTAGAGTTGCAAGGTTCCCAAAGCTGGAACTTACCTTTGTAGTTTGTTCTCCTCGCAATACTTTGCGGCTTCATCTGCAGGCATATCAGCAAGATTTCTCTCTAACGCACAGCTGAAAGGGATAATTGGCTCACCTCCATGCTCCTGCACCCTAAAAAAATGAAGCAAAAAACCCTTCACACGTAGCCTTACGGAAGAGAGAGCATAATACGGTCGTAAAATGCCGAAAACATGAACTTCATAGAAGCCCATCACAGTCAGATGCAATAAAATAGGTAAAACGCACTCAAGACCACAAATGGCATAAAATGTCCATTTTGTTATGCAGTTTAGTACGATAGAGAATTTTCTAGAGTCAAGTACGCAAGACTTGCAGTTTAGCCAAATGGAATTGTTGAGTGAGGGTCTAGAGCATGTGGACATGACAACCGAATAAAAATTTAAGTAGAGGAGTTTGTAGTCCTCGAAATATAGCTTCCGCAAAGGATACACTTGGTTCAAGTGCAAGTCCTACAAAGGCACAGTCAAGGGAGCCATATTAACTGCAAAAGCAGTTGCAGCAGGATCGGACAGCATTGACAGCTTTATACAACTCAAACACAGGAGAGAGTAGTAAATAAAAATAATCTATTCAGTAGAAGCCACAAAAGAACCTTCAACATTTAGGTTCAATTCTATTAAACGCTAATCATTACGAGAAGTAAGCCAAAATGGGCTAAATCGAAACTGAACAGCAAAATATAGAATTGAAATGTTGAAGAAAGCAACAAGCCATAGTTCTTACTATGATCGAATAACCGAAAGTAAGAGGGTCACTTTTCAGTTATACAGTTCCAGTGAAACTCAAATGAAAGTGGCAAGGCAATATGACATTACCGATTTATTAGTTACTTGCCCATGTCCAAAATCATAGACTCCAAAGTTCAAAGCAACGGCAGGAAAGTAAACATTATCAACCACACTACTCAAGACGAATATGGTGTCCCAAACATGTATTCTACCAGTCAAGCAATTGACAGAGAAAAAATAACTTCTTCCCACTGAAAAAATTATAACTATAGCTAGCTAAATTTCAAAGAGCAAATCCAAAAACCATAGATCTTCCTTCATAAAGATGAGTATGTATTACATTTACAACATTCTTTGATGAGTTTAAACAACTATACCTGATTGTGAAAGTCATTCTTGTCTACACTTTGTAACTGTCAATATTATGGAGAGTTTTTCCTTACAAAGCATGAATTACGACCAGAAACTTGATCTTTTTCCTTCCATTATTCTACAAGATTATGGAAGGTGTTCTAATCAACACATTATCTATTTTTCCTTATGATCCACACACACAGATGCCTCAGAAGTGCATAATTATTCAATTTCAGACATAGCATCAAACTTACCATGTATGAATTTTTGGAAGAAACTTGTTCTTTTTTCTTTGATAATCTTTCTCATTCATGTTAACCTGCATGGCATATGTATATTCTGGTCAAAATCTCCACATCAACACCAATCTTCCACAATCCATAACGAAAACAAACTCCCATTTTTTAATTTGAAGTCCAAAGAAGCAACAAAGAAATTTGTTCAAATCAAAAGAGAAAAACAGAAACATGTGATAGGAACACTAGACGTTTTTCCTTTTCCATACATAGCAATACGAAAAAATATTAATGTAGCAAATTATGGTTTTAAGATGTCACTAGGATTGCATTTACTCATTCTTAGAAAAAAATTCGAACTACAGTGATAGGATACGTGAATACATTGCAGAGCAAACAATGTTCATGGTATTCATAAGATCTCATTTCCACGCCATACTAAAAGGAAATAACAAAGCAGAGTATCAAGGCCTCATCTCGATATATCCGTTGAGAAATAATCATCAACCCTAATTAGATGCAATGGAATAAACATTACTAAATCATTTGATCCGATGTGTCAAATTGAAGGTGATGCAACTAGTGGTACCCTAATCTGAAGCGCCAAACAGAACCAAGTCCCAAATTTTGTAGGTAAGTTGCATCAAAGTTTGAATATAGCTTTCAGTGTTGATAAAAACTTCTATGTGGTCAAAAAAGCCCCATGATTCCTAGCTTTCAGTTGAAGAAGACTACTCAAATAGATGAAGTGTTGTGCAATTGACCTTTCTTTCGCTTTCAGTTTGTTGATCTCTGGAAGCGTAACGGCTTGTCCACTCAACTCGGATTACCTAGTCCTATTTGGAACTGCTTTGATTTGGGAATAGAATGGGACAACTTTTCAGTCCTTGGAGTTGTCAAAGTTGTCAAAAGGACAGAAAAGAATAAATGACTTGCATTTGATGATGGAGCTGATAGGAGTTCTGTTTACCTATTGAAGCCGCATTGTTAATTAAACTCATCAACGAGACGAGATGAAGCAATATAGTAGACAATTTGCTGCCCTCAAAGAGGTTATGCACTGAAGTCTCTCACAGCAGGTGCTAGTATTTTTGAGGGTAATGGATTTTATTTTTTTGGAGTTCCTAAATTGGACAGAAAAGCCAGGTGTATGAAATACATTGATCATGTTTTGCTTCATAAGAGAAATGCCAAGTGGGTGGCTTTCTTGCACATAAACATGGCTGAAGTGGAGATTACAAATTGGACGTCATCTACACATCAAATGGAGTTGATTTGAGCCATCTTCTTACTGCCAAACTTGAGGTCAAGTTTTTTTTAGAGGGGAGTTGATAGTTGGTATTCTGGTTGAAGGGAACACAGAATAGTCTAAGATATAGAATTGGTCTAATTATGAAAAATACCAGCTCCGTCATCAAAATGCACCTAAAAGTCCACATGACTTATTTACAGACAGAAGGGGATAATTGTCTCTTAAATCCACTGACAGAACAATTGATAAACTGAAGTCTATATAAAAAATAAATGCAACATAGAAATGTTAATTCTACTGCATCATACAGATGGCCTCCATTTAGTGTAAAATCCTTCAGTATCACTTCATGTAATTAAGCAACATACAAGGGATATGCAAACTAAGCATAAACTGAAAAGAGTAGATATCATCAAAAAAATGGTTCTACAAAATCCCATTTACAAAAAGCACAGTGGCATGACAGGAATGTCAGCAGGAAAGTTTTTTTCAGATGACTTACCAAGTAAACAACAGGCTTAGCAGAAAGCAATTGAAAAGTATTCAGTATCTCAATATCCGCAGCTTTCCAGTCCCCCAGACGGACATCTTTTCCCTCTTCAAGCCATGTTTTGATCTATGGAGACAAGCATCACCATCATTAAACTTCTTCCAACCCAGCAAAAGTATGCCCCAATTACCTGGGTCAGCTACATGAATCTTGTTTTGCCAGTTAGACTACCTCTGTAATACGTTGAGCGGGATGTGCAGAAAGTGTATTGTCCTTTTGAGCACATAATGGTGCTATGTGTCAAATGGCCCATGAAGAATAAATAAAAACATACAAGCATAATTCATAGTTGACAATTGAGAACATCTTTAAAGATATAGGAGTAGCATGGACAGGCAAGGCACATATAGACGTCGGTTAATTTTGACTGAGGCTATAAAATCAATACCAATCAAACCACAAGTTCATGCTATGTTCACAAGATCATCACCTCAAAGTACCTATCCTCTTCTCACATGCAGTTATCCACATGATTCTTAGCATCATCCATGTAAATACACCTACTCTTCTCTTCAATATTGTTCGTTTTTATTTCACATCATATGGTGTTCATTAAATATAATGCGCAACACTGTGTAAACCTTTTACAGATTCATGCATCATTTGCTTCGCTTTTGTATACTATGTACCCTTCTAGCACGTTTCGAATACTTATACATGCAGTTAATGTCAAAAACTTCAATGCAAAAAATCGACCAACAAAGACTGCAGACTGAAAAAAGGAATCAACAAACATAAATATCATAATAAAAATAAATTGAATTGCACAAGGCAACAGTGAGACCAAAGCAAAAGTATTTCCAAAACAAATAATCCGCATACCCTTTGACACAGCTCAAGCTCTATCTTCAACTGCTTGTCATTGCTCCTCTTCATGCTCTTTTCAATGTCCTCAATCTTCTTTTCCATGAACTCAAGGTCCTTCACACACACAAAACACAAAACAGCCCATCCTTGTTTAGATGGGTTATCACTTCAAAATATGGAAATGAAAGTGGACATTAAAGTACATGCCAACATCTGAAAATCAGAACCGCTTCTTTATTTCTTTTAATGGCAATTGATGCAATGCCCCCAAAGCAGAAAGAATGGAAGATCTATAAATAAAAGTAGGATGTTGGATAAACCAATTTTCCTGGCAGCAACTAGCAAGAAATCTTGTCATTGGTGTTCACACGCTACAAATCCCATTCAAAAACTGAGGGGATGGAACCAGAAGATTTATTAACAATGATCACATGCCACATAAATATAATTTGAAGCCGTATATCTATATATTTATTTTGTTTTTTAAGACTTTTGCAACAGCAGCTCTTCCATAGAAATGGGAAGTTCAAGTTGTTACTTGGAGAGAAATGTATTAGGGTGTTAATATCCCCTAATAACCATTGTTTATCTATTTTATAGAGATAACAATGCAAAAGAACAATCGTATTTTATCCAAGAAGAGATTGGATGAAACTGTGATCATCAACAACATAGTCACTGATGTTAAGGCTTGCTTGCTGTCTTGGAACAAGATGTCCAAATAGGTTAACGTGTACAGAGTGGAACATACGTAGAAGGTTATTGGTTGGTTAGTTTGGCTGTCTGCAATACATAGGCAACAATTAATCTGTTTTGGTTATATGGGCTCTCAAGGAACTTCCCTCGGCCATGTCTTTTGCGTGGTTCTTTTATAAAATAATTATCTTACCCTATGAAGCACGGATACTCTATTTTGGCCTCTGTGTCACGTACCGTACGCGTATCAGATACGGATATGCTCCGGATACGTATCCGATACGTTTTTTTTTAAAGTATCCGGTTTTCAAATTTATTTTTTGGTGTCCCGATACGTTTTGGATATGCTCGGATACGTTTCGGATACTACGGGATACATTTCAGATACATTCGGGGGTAAATTTGTTATTACTTAAAACATATGGGTTTGAACTGTAATTAGGGTCATATATCCTTTATGTCCCCTCACTGACAAGAAAAGGCAGAACGAAAAGAAAAGAAAAGGCAGAAACGAAAAGGGGGAAGAAAGTGATGCATCTCTGTCTCTCATCTCTCGATCTGGACTGGACCGTAAGTTCTCTCTCTCTCCTCTCTCTCTTCTCGTCTCTCTTTTCTCTCTCGTCTCTCATCTCTCTCTCGCTGTGTAGTTACAATAGTATATAGCGATAATTAGATACAGAGCTATAAGTCTCTCTCTTTCTCTCTCTCTCTCTCATCTGTCTCTTCTCTCTCTTCTCTCATCTTGCTGTGTAGCATATACAGACACACACACACACACACACACACACACACACACAACGCTGTATAGATGTTGAGGTTGTGTTGTCATCTGATTTTTTTTTTTTATAACAGTATATTGAATCCGAATGGATTCTGCTTCTGCTGGTACTTGTAGTAGCTCTGTTTCCTCATCCTCACAAACGAATACAGTGGATACTAATAATCCTATTTGGAGTTATGTTACAAAATTAGAGAAATTGGGTGATCAAGGGGGAAATACTTTGTGGCAGTGTAATTTTTGCAGTGTTGTCAAAAAAAGTTCATACACTAGAGTTACAGGCCATTTGTTGAAGTTGTCGAATGGAATTGGACCTTGTCAAAATGTTACAAAGGAAGTTCTTGCAACTATGAAGAAATTAGATGAGAAAGCTAAAACCAAAGAAAGTACCTCTACCCCCTTCTACTAGATCATCTGGTTTTGTTCTAGAAGGTTATGAGACAAAGAAATAAAGAACAAGTGGGAGTAGAAGTGAAACTATATCACCCATTGAGAAGGCATTTGACAAGGCTAAACGTGATCAATTGCATGCGGAAATTGCTGGATGTTTTATTCCGGGGGTTTGCCATTTAATTTGGCAAGAAACCCTTACTATGTGACCTCTTATCAATTTGCCGCAAACAATCCTTTGTTTGGATATTTGCCACCGGGATATAATTTGTTGAGGACAAGTTTACTTCAACAAGAAAAGACAAATATTGAGAGATCGCTCCTACTGATTAAGGGAACATGGAGAGAGAAAGGTGTAAGCATTGTGAGTGATGGATGGAGTGACTCGCAAAGAAGGCCTTTGATCAAATTCATGGCGGTGACGGAGGGCGGGCCTATGTTCCTCAAAGCCGTGGATTGTTCCGGTGACACAAAAGATAAGTATTTCATTTGTGAGTTGTTGAAAGAAGTGATAGAGGAGGTTGGCCCTGAAAATGTGGTTCAAGTAATCACAGATAATGCTAAGAATTGTGCCGGTGCGGGACTTCTAATTGAAGGATTTTATCCTAATATCTCTTGGACATCATGTGTGGTCCACACTCTCAACCTTGCCTTGCAAAATATTTGTGCAGCAAAGAATGTGGAAAATAATCAAGTAACTTATGACGAGTGTTCTTGGATCACGATCGTTGCAGATGAAGTTTCATTCATCAAGAATTACATCATGAACCATTCCATGAGGTTGGCTATCTTCAATGACTTCGTTCCTTTGAAGTTGCTCTCGGTTGCAAGTACTCGTTTTGCATCTATAATGGTTATGCTTAAAAGATGCAAGCTTCTTAAAGCTAGTCTTCAAACCATGGTTATAAGCCCGATGTGGAATTCTTATAGAGAGGATGACACGGGAAAAGCAAAGTTTGTGAAAGAGAAGGTGCTAGATGACATTTGGTGGGACTCCATTGATTGTATACTCTCCTTTACCTCTCCCATGTATGATATGTTAAGAATTTGTGACACAGATAAGCATTGTCTTCATTTGGTCTATGACATGTGGGATACAATGATAGAGAAGGTAAAGGTTGCAACATATAGGCATGAAGGAAAGCGGCATGAGGACTCATCTACCTTTTATGAAGTTGTTCACGCAATTCTTGTTGATCGATGGAACAAGAACAACACTCCACTTCATTGCTTAGCTCATTCACTAAATCCGAGGTGACTTCTAAGTTCTAACTTCATTAGTTCACTTCATAAATAGTGTGAATATTATGTATTCTATTATTCATAAATTATAAAGATGTTGAGGTTGCATGAGAAAGAATGAAATGCATGAAAAAGTATTTTTCTAATTCGGCTGATCGCTCAAAGGCTAACATGGAATTTGCCAATTTTCCAAGCAAGGTGGGAGAGTTTGGGGATAGTGATTCCATCCATGATTGCTATGCGATGGACCCTAAGAGTTGGTGGGTTACTTATGGTGCAAGTGCACCTTTGCTTCAAAGCGTAGCCTTAAAGCTACTTGTGCAACCTTCATCATCATCATGTAGCGAGAGAAATTGGAGTACTTACTCATTTGTGCATTCGGCTAAAAGGAATAAGATGACTCCAAAACGTGCGGAAGACTTGATTTTCATTCATGGCAACCTCCGCCTCTTATCAAGAAGGACTCGGCAATACATGGAAGGACAAACGAAGATGTGGGACATTGCCGGAGATGCTTTTGATAGAGCTTGAAATTGCACAACTCTCTCTTGACGAACCGGAGTTGGGAGGCCTTAGTTTTTACGGACGATGGTGATGACGGTGAAATTGGCGATGAAGCAATGGAGGTTTAGCAAAATGCAATGATGATTGCAATATTTTGGATGGACAATGAGAATCTTTTGACTTTTGATGATGTTAAATGAACTCTCTTTTTTGCTTGGCATGTGAATGGTGAACTTGTGTAAAGGATAACTTTAGTCACCAATGGAATATTATTTTTATTTATTTTTATATTCAACGTATACCCAACGTATCGTATCCTACGTTTTGGAAAAATCATGTATCCGCGTATCCGTATCGTATCCGTATCCGTGCTCCTTAGATCTTACCAAAAGAAATAGCAATACAAAAAGACTCAGAGACCCGCGAAATTCTATTTGCTCCCTTTTCCTCAGTATCCTCGACAAACTCATTTATTCCTTATTAATACCCAAATTACCCCCTCATTTCTCAATTCCCCCATTTTAAACCTCCAAACCTTAACTTTTAGACAATCTTAACCACCAATGTTTACCTACTTCAACCCTGCGCAACCATTCACCACCCTCTCCTCTATCACCTTCAGCAACCTTGCTGTCTCTAGTGGTTGCTTCTCAGGTGGTTTCAGTCGTGGTGGTTGGGAGTCAAGACTCAGGAGAGGTGGTCGTAGTTTTAGCCGCGAATCTGTTCGAGGTGGCCGTGGTCGTGGTCATGCTCTTAGACATTGCATTTTCTGCAATGGCGATAACCATGCTGTTGAGTGTTGTTGGGATCTTCATGGTTGTCCTTATGCCTATCATTACTGTTTCTGAGGATGATTGACACCTACTTAGCTCTTCCAGATCAGCTCCTACGCGATTACTATTCTAGAGGACAAGTACCATCGCATAGTTTCTATGACTTCTCATATGCCATTTTCCTCCATTGATGCGTTCGCTCTGAAAGGTCCTTTTGAATCTTTGATTGATTTGCTATCAAATTATCAATACTCCTTGGGTTATTGGTAGTTAGTGGCAATATTGGCGGTTAGTGGCGGTGATGGCAACAAAGGCGGAACATGGTGAGATAGGGAAGAGGTAAGGGGGTTGTGGCCTTTTCGGAGCTGCTTCCTTCTTTGTAATAGACACATGACAACTAAGCAAAAGAACCCTACAAATTTACCCCAAGAATAGCCTGAGCTACCGAGCCAACATGAGCTGAGCCTTGACTAACTCAAGCTTGGCTCATTTACCAAATGAGCCAAAACTCTCAACTTGAGCTCGTGCATTTACGTCACTAAACGAGCTGAGCTGAGCCGAGCCTCGAGCTGCACATGAACAGTTCGGTGATTCGTTTGCAGCCCTAAGCACAGTAGGTTATGCCCATTGGTCTATTCCTTAGTAGCACGAAGGAGGAGTGGAGCCACCTAAAAGCTCCTAAGGTTGGGAGCGCCTAAAGAGCGTATATAGATCATATATAAATATGTATATAAAAAATCTTTAAATACTTAACAATTGCAGGAAAAGTGATACTTATTGAGAATTTTCCCGATCGTAAATAGTAATTATCAGAAGTTAGATATTTTTAATGTGCAAAACTTCTTGACTGATATGATGCACATAATCTTATTTCCACGATGGTGGAACTTCCTTAAAAGTAAGAGAATAACTGTCTAAACTGCTCGATAAGCTCCCATCTTAGTTAGGGGCGAGCTCCCGTCTCGGGAGCACATCCATTTTAGAAGGATCCTGCACTAAGGTCTATTCTCTAATACAATATATTTGTGGTTCGTAAAACAAAATTACTAGTTATGTTTAGTTGCATGATCATAGGTAACAGAAAAGAAAAGTGTGCAGAAGATGTAACTAATGCTGGATCTTTCCACAAACAACTCAAGTTTATCAAATATGGCGTATACCTTGAGACGCAATTCTTCGGTAATAACCTCTAAATCTCTCACAGGATCCACAGAGTCGTCAACATGGATGATATCAGGATCTTCAAAGGCACCTAAAATACAAAATACAAGTGAATTATAAAAAAGGAACACTTGATAGGCAGCGCAGAAAAGCAAAGAAACTTCTAATTAGTACCTAACACCTTTGCTTTACCCAGCACACGGGGACGAGAAAATTCAGTAAAATTAAGATGAAGAGATTTCAAGGAAATGCCATGGCAAAAGAAAAGGCTGCAAGATATACTCAAAGATTCACTCTCTTTGGAAGCTCTCGGGGTGAAATGAACAAGGGTTGAAACCATAAGGTCTTAGTAGCAACACAACCAATCATGTATGATTCTCACTCCATCCCCTTTCGCGTGGCATGGTTGACCAAGCACATAGCTTCAGAGAAGGTCCATTGAATAGAAGATTTAAAAAGATTTCGTCTTTAGTTTTTTTTCCCATTTGAGTAACTTTTTGGGAACTGTGAATGTTCTTGCATATGAATTTTAAGAAGGACAATAACGAAAGGAAGATGATTTTTGCACTCCACCTTTTCATAAATGTACTCCACAATTTATCTTCTAGTGCTTGTGCTGTGTGTAAGTTTAAGCAACAAAATCTTTAGTTTTTTTTCCCATTTGAGTAACTTTTTGGGAACTGTGAATGTTCTTGCATATGAATTTTAAGAAGGACAATAACGAAAGGAAGATGATTTTTGCACTCCACCTTTTCATAAATGTACTCCACAATTTATCTTCTAGTGCTTGTGCTGTGTGTAAGTTTAAGCAACAAAACAGTGCATTTATAAAAAAGTGGAGTGCAAAAATCATTACCCTAACAGAAATTACTGAGAGATTACAAGATTCTGCAATATCGACATCTAAAATAGGACTGCCGGTGCCAGAAATGGAAAGTGAGACACAAAATAGAAGAGACAAGTAGAAACTACTCCAAAATCCACATCACTCGAGGGATGTACGGAGCTCAATCCTATTTGTTAAGGTTCAGAAAACATACACCAATGGACGGTGAGGTAAATAAATATGACGGGTCTACCAAAAGCAGTTCATTCATGTTTTTAACTAAGTCTTGCAGGGAATAGAAAAAGATGAATTCTAGTAATCTAATATCCTAATCTGGACACATATAAATAGTCTTCTACAAGAAAAAACAGGATGGCAGATAATAATTTATCATGACAAGGACAGAAGAAAGAAAACTATACTATGAAATTGACTCCACAAAAATAGGCCTTGCAGCAGACCACTCAAATAGAAACCAAGATGTAATTTCTAAAAGAACAATCCAAGAAAATCCACAATTTTAAGGCCCGTACTGCAGAAAAATGACAAGTGTCTCACGTAAAACATGGAAAATGCCGTCAACTGCACGAATATGAGATAAAAAGCTGTTCCCCAATCCTTGTCCTTCATGAGCACCTCGAACAAGTCCAGCTATGTCATGGATTTCTAAGAAAGCTGATACCTGTCCATAACCGAACTAAGTCAGAAAAGTAATAACTCTGAAAGCAATATAACCAAACCAAACCGAGCCTTATGTCCCAATCACTTGGGGACATTTTTTGCAACTGAGAGAGAGTGTCCTACAGCAATATTGATGGAGACAACAAAATACCAAAAACTTAATAGTTAATATGAATAACCTGTCAGCCAATTGCGAAAATTGAAGACCAAGATAAAATAAATTTTACAATCTTCATGGTTGTAAATATCCATAGGAAATGGAGACTGTCAAAACTTTAGCAAGACTCTCTCCATTTCTTATCAAAAGTTTAGCAAGACTCTCTCTCTCTCTCCCCAAAAATAGCATTATTATCTACCTTTTGTGAGAATAATAGACTTTAGAATCGCACCGTCAGAATAATATTGGTATAACCAGACCATTTCACTGCCCTGTAATTTGCAATAGCTAGCCATATAGCATGTCAAACGTGGAGATGCTCTGAGCGTCTCCATTTGTGGGCTACTCCCTCTGTCCCATATGGCTGTTCCCGCAGGGAAAACTCAACTTTTTACAGAGACATGCAATGAATGCATGTCTCCTAAGAAAGTTTGATTAGATTTTCAATAGTAGCCCTTCTTTTATACTCTTAAACTACTTTTAGTCATTTATGAGGGTTTTAATTTATGGGAATTTAAACAACTTTTCCTTTGACTTTTCAAAGAGGAGAAGTATTTTAGGGCATCCCAAATTGGGAATAGTCAACTAGCAAAATAGCGCGGAGGGGGAATATTTTTTCCATACTTAATGTGGGTATAAAGTTCCAAATTTCATCCTCTAATAGTGAGGTACAAACACATACTATGTTCATCTATAGCTATTTTAGGGCATCCCAAATTGGGAATAGTCGACTAGCAAAATAGCGTGGAGGGAGAAAGTTCTTTCCATACTTAATGTGGGTATAAAGTTCCAAATTTCATCCTCTAATAGTGAGGTACAAACACATACTATGTTCATCTATAGCTATAACTCCAAGCCAAATTCAGTAAAAGATACACATATTACTGTAATTTAGCATGTCCATTTGTTTCTACCTCTCCCTCGTGGAATCCACATATCGACATTGCACTTGCCATCTTGTGAAACAGATATAAGAAATAGTGTTACCAGATTGGAGCAAGATGGCTAAATGTTGGCTTTTTGACACACTTCTTTAAAAAACAGCAAAAGCTAACCAATTAGAGCAACCCAAATGCAATGGCTAAACCAATTGCCAAACAAATAGCCATCATTCAATTTTAGAGCTCCAATGCACAGCTAAAGAGACGGACAAAACTTGCCAATGGCTAAATCATGGACCATATTGGCATTTTCTTTGGTCATCTCTCAAATATTGAGCATATCTTCTTTCTTTTCTCTTGATGTGGGACCCACAAATGCAGTGTGATTTTTACTTTCAGCATGAAAATTAACGAAAAAGCATTTCTTGCAGTGGAGCAAGGTTGCTAAATTTTAGTAACATTTTATGTACTGTAGCATGCCAACATTTTATTCCACCATGCCTCTTTTAGACATAGTGCATTGGATTTGCTCTAAAAATGAATGCATGCAACATCGAATCTTAACCATCTTTCAAATACTCTGTCTAACCCTTCAAAAACGGCCAAAAGCCTGTATCTTATGACATAAAGTCATAAACTCTTCAAGATGTTGAAGAATCACAGAACACATGTAACAAACAGATATACAAACAGTCCAGTCACAACAAATGCCTAAGATCCAGCAAATAGCAGGACAAGTACGGCAGAAAAGGGTCTTTCTTGAGCATTACGAAACTAGTTAAGTCCACTACTCCAGATCTCCACAACACACTGAGTAATTGCAAAGCAGACTATCTGTAAAAGAAAAATAAGATTTTAAAGTGTAGTACGAACCTCGCTCTTTGGCTTGTACAATTGACAAAGCCATTCAAATCGCTCATCAGGAACATAAACTCGAGCCTCATTGGGCTCAATGGTACAAAAAGGGAAGTTCTCTGCTGGTATCGACAACTTTGTAAGTGTATTAAAAAGAGTAGATTTTCCCACATTCGGCAATCCAACCTGAAAATTAATAAAAACAAATAGTTCAGCATTTTGATTATAACACAAATGAACTATGGTGAACGAAAGGCAAGAGATCGCAAACACAAAATGTTATGTTGTAATCAACTGAAATTTAGGTGCTGTACCAGGCAAAAAAGATCATGTAAGATGGTGGAGAATCTAAAAAACCATTCTAAGGATATTAACACGAAGGACAGCACTGGAAATTTAGACAAGGGCTAAAAAGTTATGGAGTATGTCATCTCAGTTACCCACGTTCAGAGTGAGACTGTGAAAATGAAAATGAATTTCATTCTCTACAATGAAACCATTCGTCATGGGATAACTCGTACACCAGAAATAGAAACATAACAACTAACTCAAATTCCAGTAGGCACACACAGGCATCCTAATTCCTAAACATTTCAAGTTTGAAGAACGCATGATGCGTCAACGGAACAACTAATTTTCAGAGTATGGGCCACCTCGAAATTAGTTTGTAGAAACTCATATCCAATCGACTAATTTTCAAAGAGTACTCCGAGATGGATACCCGAAATCTAAAAGGAACAAGAATATCCACGCCAACATGAATATCCCTGCCCGACCAGTACAATTGAACCTTCAAAATTCAAACACATCAAACTGGGATTTACAAAATATCTTGACATCTTAGGCACTACCTAACTTGCATGCTACATAGATCACAACACATCCTGCATTCCTTCTAGCGTCTTGACTGTTTTGAAGGTTTATCAAAACAAAATATAGTTAGCAAGTGTCAAAGTTGAGACCACGATGAAGTTTCACCTACGCTTCCTTGTGGAACATCATCAAAGGGCGGGAGGAAAACTTTATTTATAGAGTGACACCACGTTTATATAGAGCCACATGGTTAAAACTTAAATATAACAATTATCATTTAAGGATTACGTAATATTAGTAAGACGCATGCTAAATTGTACAAGTAAACTCATTCTTTACATACAATTATATAATCAACTAAAACAATATGGACTTCTATGAATTTCAAAAATTAACGGCCTCATGCTCGCACAACCGTTGTAGCTATGGCACCACATATTTGTGACCTAGGGTAGGACTCCTAGAGCCATCATAGCAAGAAAACACCTTTCAAGCAACAAATTAAAAACGAAGTTACTTCCGGATTTCATGGGGGGAAGAGCTTACACAGTCTTAGGTGTAAACGAAACAATGTTCTGTTTTCAAAGCTGAAATGAAGATCTCCTTTTCTTCTCACTTCACAAACACCATAACACACAAAGGAACCACCTCCCAAGCCTTCCTAAACCATCTCCTAGGGCAGTCAAATCTTGAAGCTGAAAAAAGCTGGGCTTGTTTGGTTTGGGTTTTGAGGGAGGTTTTAAAGTGCAATGAGATAGAGAAAATTTATTGGAGACCATGCGCTGGAACTTTGAGTATCCCAAACGAACAAGCCCTTAGTGACTGATCCATGCATCACCCAGGAAACTCCAAAAACAAAAACAACCAAATACCAAAAAGACCTCGTGACAAAACTATGCCAAGGAAGGTGATTAATAGTGCCCCCACAACAGCAACACCAGCCAGGTAAGAATTTACCTCTCTTCCTTAAGTATTCACAGTCAAATGTTGGCTTTCAATTCCAGAGAATACCTATACAAATCCAGGGGGCTTGTTTGATTAGCCAGACTAGACATGTGAATGGATTACAAATTCCATGGCATTGCATTTTCGGAATCTGTGGGCAACCGTTGCTAGAGGTATTGCAAAACAATTGGACAACGAAAGCCCACCACACTATGCACCACAAATACAGGTACCAGTGCAAATATGGATACGAATACAACAAACTATAAACAAACGACATACAGATACTGCTGGGACATGCTTGTAACACTTGGTTAAATACATTATAGCCAATGTTGTCAATTCGGGACACGTATCATTTACCTGTTTTTCATTTTATGAATTGTATTGTAGATGCCCATATGTGAACGACAAGATAATAAATACACAATTAGAAAATAGTTATACCTAATAACAAACTAGAAATCTATTCATAAGAGAAAAAAGAAGTTTTTATGACGCAAAATTCCAAGTCTCTCAAGTGAATCTATCGCATTGACGATTTCGAGTGTCTTAGGCAAGGGAAGGGAAGAGAAGAAGAGACCTCATCTGATTTCTTGACTTCTTTCTTCTATTCGAGCCCCAATGGATTGAGTTCGGTGTTTTTTTTCAATGGGTTTGAACAACGCCACAATTAGATCAAACGACTAAGAATGCATTTCGGGTAATAAGGTCTAACTTTTTCTCAATAACTCATCGGAAGATATGTACTGAATTGGGACACACATACATATCTAGGATACATCATCGTATCGTCCATCATGGGATTTATACACACACACAAAAAACCTAGATGGGATACATATCTCCAACAGTTTGATATCATTACACCAAAGGACCTACAAACCAAAGTTTAATTCCTAAAATTGCTAAGCATAGAAAAACTTTCATCAATCTAACCTCGTGCTTCTTTTTTTTACTTTGAAAGCAATCTAACCTCATGTGAAGCATCAATTTAGGATATGTGGTGGTAATCCCCTCACCACTAATGTGGCTCCCCAAATTACCAGACCGCCCAAACAAACATAACTTAAGGCAAAGGACAGATTGGAATTCACAAGTGTTCGAAAAAGTAAGTCCATACAATTCTAAAATTTCATAGAATGGGTGCAGTTCAAGAATCATATCAACTTGTGCTTGCGTCTATTCATAACAAAAATCAGAGAACTTACTTTTTAATCTAAGCAAGCAGTGCAACAGACTACATTCGACAGAAACTCACCAATGAACCTCACAATCTAACACTAGATTTTTCGCAAATAATGTTTTCAAAAACGAAAGAAAGCAAGAAAGAAATAATCAAACGAACTGAGCTATGAAACGTGAATTGAATCCCACACGAAGTAGGATATGAATCACTAATTCTTGATGCAATTTTAATAAGATTTTCATTTCACTTCCCACAGCTTCTGAATAACCAAACACAACGTAACCGAATTCGACAATATGTGTGTGTGTGTGTGTGAGAGAGAGAGAGAGAGAGAGAGAGAGAGAGAGAGAGAGAAAGTACAATCCCAATCTTGAGGTGAGATGAGAAGCGTCCAAGGATGGGCCTCTCGGCAGGTGCTTCCTTCGATTTAGCAGCCTTCGGAGGCATTTCTATGAGAGCGATAGAGCGGGAGGGAGAGAGAGATATACACTGGAAGCTAGTCTAGGGCTTGAATTGCTTTGTTACAGTGACTGTGTTCAGCAAAACATGGACTGAGGAAATGGACGAAACCTTTTTTATACCCACTGCCCCTGGGTGTCATCAACCCTAAAAAGATGGGACTGAGCTCTCGTCTAATATGCTCTCCCGTACGATTTAGTTTGGGCCATTAGTGTGTTTTTTCTTGTCCACGATAATGATCGGAGTCGTTCATTGTTTTAGAATTCGGCATTGATAACGTAAAAAATAAAATCGATCAAATACCATTTAATATAATTTTGAAATGCATTAAATATTAGATAATAGTATCAAAAGGGTTGCAATTCAGTATTGCACATTTTTTAAAAACAAGTTAATAATAATTCATTTCGAAATCATATCAGAAAACATCCGATCAACCTAGTTTTTATATAGTCAATATTCTTGTCGAATTCTAAAAAGTAAATGGTTACAATTATTATTGTGAGAAAGGAAAAAGCCCACAAATTACCTAAAACTGAACGGTTACAATTATTCGTCCAACAAGATGGCATTCATGCGTCGGTTCAACGCGTCATCGTCTTGCAACGGCTTTGGCATTCAGTCGAGAGGAGGCCCAGAGAGGGATTTAACGCAGGCTATTAGGTCCAATCTAGTACACATTATTTTTCTCAGGACTTGGGCTGAGGTTGGGCCTGTAGAAATTTTCACAATGTGAGGAGGACGTGTTTTATTTTAGGGGCGTGATAAACGAGCCGAACAAGCTGAATGATTGATTGTTTAAGTTTGGTTTGAAAACTTAATGAGTTTTAAAATATGTCCAAGCTTGGCTTAGTTAAAAAGCAAGCTGACCTCAAAAAAGTTCTTATTGAACTAATCACAAATCGATTTTGAGCTTGAGAGTTTTAAGCATCGTAAGTTGAGCAAGCCGAGAAGTGTCTTATTTGAGCTTGGGTTGAAAGCTTAACAAGGTTTAAAAAATATTCAAGCTTTGTTCATTAATGTAACGAACCGATCTTTTAACGAGCAAACATGATAATGCTATTTGCTCTAATGTTCAAGCTTTGTTCGTTAAGGTAACAAATCGCTCGTTAATTGTAACGTTCCGAATTTCAGAACGTTAAGTAAATACTAAAAGACCAATTTCTCCAAAGATAAATTCGATTTACTACGTCAGACGTTCCAAAAGCATACGTCACAATATTACAACCATATCGAATTTAATTTAAAGTTTTCAAATGAGTCAAGTTATTACACTTTCCAAATTTAACGTTTAAGCTTTCAAAATAAGATGACCAAATGACTGTCAGAGCATCTAAGCATACAGCAACCAAGGTTCCTCGCCTCTGTTTTGTAGCAGGGTTGAAGTCGGTTTGCTTGAACGGCACTTCCGTTCTGTCTTCAGTACCTGGCGTTCGAGTTACCAAGGCAATATAGTACCGTGAGCGATAACGCTCAGTAGCCAAAACCCACCCGAACCCATAACTTACAAGCAACAAGATATATAATAGGAATGCATTAAGAATAACATCAAAAGAGAACAAATCCATTATTTCATTACTAATCTTTAACCTAAGTGAAATCTCGGATCTTATCTACAGATCCGTTCCTATCCATAACCTCTGGCACAAACACTGGTGTGGTCTGACTCCCCTTTTCCAGATCCGGATGAAAGATACCTAAGTTATATACCCGGTATCCCATCCGCAATCATAAGTTCAGATAAAACTTCACCGGATGCGCACGCGAGCACATTCGAGCCCGGATTGTGACACAAGCACAATGCCTCCCTTATGACCCGCCCCAATATCCGAGAGCTGACCACCACCATACCGTACCCAAGGTTTCGTAAACCAACAATTCACAAATTCACCACCAATCATTCTCCAATCAATACATCGCCACGGGTTCCAAGCCCAGAATCCAAATCTCAGACTCTCACTTTATTATCCTTTCCATTAAACCTACTTTCACGTCTAATAAGTTAAATCCGCACATCGCAACCAACCCCGGAAACCTATTTGTCCATTCTATCAATACAACAACTTCGTACACAATTTAACATTTTAACTAAAAATACTAACATGCTAACAACACATAAGCATGTGATACAATTAATCATGCCATAGAATTTATCATGCGAATAAATTAATCATGCGAGTAAACTAACATTGAAACGAAACTATTTAACTTAAGGGCTTGTAATATATTTTCCTTATTCACTAGGGGTTATTTATAAGTTATTTAAACTAAACAAGATTTCAAATTTTCAGTGTCCATTTTTTTTCCGGGAAAAACACAGGGCTTAAGCCAAAATCGATTTACGATGTCGAGTTCGAATATGAACACATCGAACTTTAGAATCGACATATATACATGATAAATATATGTAGGGAGGTGAGTTCCGGACTACCTCTCGTTTGGCAAAATGGTATTTCGAACAGGTTTTGGTGGCGAGTCAGGCGGCGGCGGGGGAGCTCGGTAGTTGGTGATGGTGCTACGGCTGTGGTGACCCAGCTGTAACCGAGGAAGGAGGCGGTTCTCCGGTGGTGGTGTTCAGGTGGGACGGAGGAGGCGGGTGCTACGGCTGTGGTGACCCGGCTGTAATGGAGGAAGGAGGCGGTTCTCCGGTGGTGGTGTTCAAGTGGGACGGAGGAGGTGGGTGCTACGGTTGTGGTGACCCGGCTGTAATGGAGGAAGGAGGCGGTTCTCCGGTGGTGGTGTTCAGGTGGGACGGAGGAGGCTAGGTTCGGTGGGAGGTGGTGATGAGCAAGGTGAGAGGAGTGGAGCTATGGTGGTGAGAGGTGCACGGTGGTGGCTGGAAATGGAGGCCCTGCTGGCTGCTCTTCTCTCTCTCTACCGAAGTGGCAAAACAAATGGGAGGCATGGGTTTTAAAAATTGGTTTGGATTTGCATGGAGGGTATTAACCCATGGAGTATTATGTGTTGTCTAATAGAGAGGAAATTAGGGAGGAGATAAGGGATTTGGTTCCCCCCAATTTCTCAGCCGAAAGTTAAAAAAAATGGTGAGGGTTTGGTCTGGAGCAACACACGCACATACTAAAAAAAAACGCTTGCCAGATACGCACGCACACGATCGATTATGAAATTAAAATTGGTGTGATGACAAAAATAAGTTTCCGCATTAAATAAACTAAAAGAAATAATTTTTTTAAAGTAATAATAATTATTCTCTTCTTTTTTTTGTTAAAAATACTGGGTCTTTACATTAATGCTCAAGCTTTATATGTGTTACTTTATTTTTTGTATCTACTAAACAAACAACAGGTAATGTTATTTGCTCTAATTTATTCTCATTCTCCTTCTAAAATAAAACAACTAATAATGTTATATGTGGTAGTATAATTCATGTAGTAACATATAACTCTATCTTGCAAATTTTTTTTTTTTGCTAATATTGTATACATCAGGAGGGGTTAGTGGGAGAAGTTAGTGAGTTATTCCACATGGAGTTCAGAGACTATCCATAGCCATGAACCCACAAACCGCTCACGACGGGGCTCGAACACCGATCTCCCATAAGGGAGAGCCATGAGTTACCAACTGGGTTACAAGCCCATTTGTCTTTGCAAAATAATTGACAACCTGAAAACTTCAATAAAAGTTCTCCAAGAGATAAAGTTATATCTAGTGTGAGACAAATCAATATATAATGTTATTTGTATCAATCTATTTTTTTTCTCACTCCAAAAATAAAATAATAGATAATGTTATCTGCTCTGGTCTAATATATGTATTTATTTATTATAAAAACAGAGCGATTTTCTTTAAAAAAATGTCTAGGCATTGTGGGCTACCCACCTGGAAGGCTTTCGGATGGCCCGAAAAAGAGAGAAGCGTTTTGAAAATGAAAGAGTCGCCACTCGGATTTAAAGTCCGTCATCCAAGAAACTGTTCTGATTGAAAATGATTGTTGGAAATTGAAAATCAGAGATTGTTTTGGGTTTGGAAGCCAGGTTACAAGAGGGGAAAGGGTTTTACAGCACCTTTCTCGCCCGATACGAGATCGGTCTCTACTCAATATTTGTGGGATTTATCTAAAATATCTTATTTCATAAAAACAGTTAGCAGGTATTTACAAGTACCAAGGCTGGTAGTGCATGCATGTGCAAGCTGTACAAGATGTAATAAGATGATGATGCAAAATAACAGAAAATGAAAGTGTTACTAGAATCACTCTTGGGTGCTCGGGAGTGGTCTTGAGTGCTTGGGAGTGCTGTCAAGCCACCCTGCAAATTTGGTTAGATCCAAACATACTCTAATACTACCAACAGATACATAAAGCTATTAATGTACAAATGTGCTCAGCAAGAGGTTTAAACAGCTAAGAACTGGTCCTAACCATCTAAACTTTGCTTCCTTGAAACTGAAAATAAAACAAACTGGGTTCAGGAAGGACTAGTGCACACCTAGTATCTACCAAACTCACATGAATAGCAACAAAGAAGGAGAAACGAGCTGCAGCAAAATGACAACACTCCTGAGCGCTTAGGAGTGATTCCAGTGCACTGAAAAACTTTTTATAACCTTTTGCTTTTGTTGTTAAACCAAGATTAGGTGGCTCACAATCAGTATGAGGAACTGGTATGAGCCACTAATCTCCCTCAAACAGGGAAAAATAGTAGGCTTCTAAGTATAAAATGAGATTTTATACCTTTGTGCTTGAACAAGACTTCTTGGATTGGTATAGTAGCTTGAATAATGGCTGAAAAATAGTAGAAGTAAGACTTCAAATGCTTTTGTGATTTTTGGATTTTCTTTGAAAATTATTTGAAAATGGAAGTTTGGAAAATGTTTGAGGGTGCTTGAGAACTAGGATTTTCTGAAAATATGGGAGTGAGAGAGTGAAATTTCATGGTCCTTGCAAGCTAGAACATGGGGGTTATATATAAGGGAGAAGAAAATAGGTTCGAGATTTAAAAAATAAAGAAAATAAAATGAAAAATAGTTTTGGGGGGGAAAAATGTGATGATTGCACCTTCTGCTGGCTTAGATGGGCCTAACTGTATTACAGAAAATACAAGTTTGAATGTTGAATGAAAAAAGTGAGGTGAGCGGAGAATCTCTTCACTCATTGGGTGTGACAGAGCTCTTGAGCGCTCAAGAGTGGTCTTGAGCGCTCAAGTCCATCACTCCTGAGCGCTCGAAAGTGCTTCCAGTGGTCCTGGGTGTTCAAGAGTGGTCTTGAGTGCTCAAGAGTGGTCCTGAGTGCTTAAGAGTGGCTGCCCAACTTCAGAGGGGCACCACGGACACTCCCGAACTCGATTTTGGGTGTTTTTTGAAGAGTTGGAAATGGTTGAGTCCTCTTTCTAACCCAATTGGTTTCATTCAAAAATATTTTATATGTTGAAATGTGTGCCCATTTTACCCTCAAGGTGTCAAGAAAAAAGGGTTTTGGTTTTGAAAAAGACCAAGAAACATCGTTCAAGCTTTAGCCAAGTCCTCTTTTGATTCTGTTTCATCATCAGGGAGTCTCACTGGCACAAATTAAAGATAATTAATAAGTTCAAATTGGGGTGTTTACAGGCATACAAATAAAGTAGCATTTATAGCTGTTTAATCATACTTTCTGAAAGGTTTTAGTCATTGGATTGAAAAAAATAATATTTCCTAAGAGCATCCCTATTGTAATAAGCAAATGGGTGTAGATAAGCAAATTTAACAATAATGTTTAAAATACACCCCACATTGTAATAAGCAAAGTTACAAATTTTTTAGCAAATAACCAAATTACACTTATTCCATAACCAAACTTAACAACTTTTACCAATAACCAAAACTCAATAACCAAACTCAAAATTCAATAACTCAAAAATACCCTACATTGGAATCGTCTAATCGAACTGAATAATTTGGTGTGGATGGGTATGTGATTAGAACTCGTTTGCGATTTGGAAAAATGTGCATTGTGTATTATAGGGTTTTTTTTGGTTAAGGATGCAAAAATAACCAATGTGGAGGTAAAGGTTGTTAAGTTTAATTATGGATAAGTGGATAATTAAATGTTGATGTGGCACATTCTGATTGTTGGTTTTGATTATTACCATTGTTGATGTTCTAATATATAAACCTATACTAATGTTAAAAAAAGAAGAAGAAGAAGTCACACGTGATATAAAATAGAGCGGTTTTCTTTAAAAAATGTATAAAATAGAGCAGTTTTCTTTAAAAAAAATGTCTATGCATATAAACAAAGTAGCATTTACAGCCGTTCGATCGTATTTTCTGATAAGGTTTTAGTCATTAGATTGAATAAATAATATTTTCTAATATATAAATCTACACTAATGTTAAAAAAAGAAGAAGAAGAAGTCACACTTGATATAAAACATAGCGATATTCTATAAAAAATGTTTAGGTGTATAAACAGTAGCATTTACAGCAGTTCGATCGTATTTTCTGATAAGATTTTAGTCATTGGATTGAATAAATAATATTTCCTAATATATAAACCTACACTAATGTTAAAAAAGAAGAAGAAGTCACGCGTGATTATAGTGATCTCATAATTTGTGCTAATTATGTTGGTTGAAATGGAAGGGATGACAATAAATCATTATTGAATAAAAGACTTACTAATTCATCGATTTCATTCACATCCTCATAAGTAACATTTACAGCCGTTCGATCGTACTTTCTGATAAGGTTTTAGTCATTGGATTGAATAAATAATATTTCCTAATATATAAACCTACACTAATGTTAAAGAAGAAGAAGAAGTCACACGAGATTATAATATGATCATAATTTGTGCTAATTATGTTGGTTGAAATGGAAGGGACGATAATAAATCATTATTGAACAGAAGATTTACTAATTTATCGATTTCATTCACATCCTCATGCCAAACTGACCAATTACTCTTTGAAGATAGAATGTTCAAAATTGATTCTACAATTTTGTGTAATTTTCTTACCTTACACTCTAATTAAATTAGGAAATGTCTCGAAAGGAAGGATAATAAGTCATAATATTGCTTAGTGAGTTACTTTTTGTCCAATATTCTATATATCTTTCGAAATTTCAAATTTATAAACCTTGCTCAATTTTATATTTAAAATCTCTCTGCTCATTTATTTGTATTTGATTGTTCAAACATAAATGCATATTCAAAATCAACAAAATTTCATGTTCAGAGATAGTGAAAAAGAGGGGGGGAAGAAGTAGATTCAATGGCTCCTCTACAATAAAAGGTGAGATACTAATGATATTCTTTTATTTTAATATTTTTTCCGTACTTCAATCAATTGGATTTTGTTGAGTTCAATAAGCATGTTAAATTTTGGATTTTTATGTTCGGTTAATGCGTCACTGTGATAGATTCAATCTTTTCTTAATAGTATGAGTGTTCTAACTACTAGATAGTTTCTTTTAATTTTAGGATATGATCCATCTATGGATTTGTAGAGAGACAATTAAGAGGCAAGAAAAATGGTATGAAAACTAAGTACATGTTTTTATTTAGACTATGTTCATAATGCGTTGTGTCGTACCTTGAGTCACGGGCATCCACTAGTATATTTATAAATGTGAGGTATAGATAATGTTATTTTTTCAGCACAATAGTTAATGCCCGTCTTTCTCTCTCCCCCTCTCAATCTCATGGGATCATGTCTCCTCTCTCTCTTTCTCTCTCTCTCTCTCATTGGTCATCACCCACCACCAGGCCGACTGCCCCTTTCCCCACGCCAGCAACCTCATCTTTGGTGACCTAATCTCCGTCTTTATCTGTCCCCCTCTCCATCTCCTCACATAACTTGTAAAAATAAATGGGTCCTTCAAATTCGAACCTAGAAAGATTTGTTTGAGTTGGTTTTCTTGAAATTGTGCCGAAAACAGAGACCTTGACGCATTTTACGGCCATTAGAGGCGAAAAACAGCGGTATTTGCAGTTGGGTTTCTTGGAATTGAAAAAAAAAAAAAACATACCCAAAACTTCATTGGCCAATCATTTCACCCCTAAAACCAGTCCACCCCATCTCCACTGTAGGCATCACACACACTCCTCTGCTTGACCTCCTTTAGTGGACCCTCTTCTTCTTTCTTCCTCATCATCCCTCTCTCTCAATGAAATTGTAACGCCCCAATTTTTCCAAATAAATTTCCGGAGGCATTTAATAATAAAATTTTATTGAAATAACTCCAAAACCACTCTAGTCTTGATTCATATCTCAAGCAAGCTCGATCTCTGCCATTGGTATTCCTCTTGTGTCCAACTGCTTCTCCATTAAATCCTGCACCCTTTGGCAAATTGATCGTCAAAGCAACCGATTTACCAAGACACAGACGTATCCGTGAGTGATAAATCACTTAGTAGAATAATCCAACCCAACTACCCTTCTTACTTTACAGCTAGCAGGTAACAATATAATATCAAAGCAGGATAGTAGAACAGAAATAGCACATAAACCGATTCATTACTATCCTTTTGCCTGACGTGTAATCTAAGATCCCATCCGCGAGATCTTTGCTCCCCAACCACTAGTCATGCTCTGTCTCATGAGATCACTTCCTTTTGTTGTCGCAGATAAACCTAAGTTATATACCAAGCGTGTATCCCAACAACTAAAAACAAAAGGAAAGCTTATTATGCCATAACATAACTAGGGTTCACCTATCTTAATCATCACTTCACAATCATCACTGGACTTCCGCCAGTTTCAAATCATCACTGGACTACTCGCCAGTCAATTCAAATCATCATTGGACTACCCGCCAGTTTATCAATTCACATCTCACAATCCGTCTGCAAGCAATCTTTAACATCTTAAAACTTTCCAATTTATCAATTACCTAGCACCATCAAGGTGAATTATATTCACATATCACCCCATATCTCTAGAGTCCAATCTAGCATATAAATCAAGAGTCGGAACAATATACAAATAATCTGTAACGCCCTGATTTTTGGACACATTTATTAAATCATTTTTAATTAATTTAATAACTCATAAAACTGATTTAAGAAATAAAATTTTATTAAACAGAGTTTGGGAGCGAAAATCTCAAATACTAATTTTAAAACTATTTAATTGTCTTACAACTCAACAAAATAAAACAAGGGTCCTTCTATTCTACGCTTAGTGAGCTGACACTAAGAGAGACATTATTAAATGCTTTTCAGATGATTTTCACGTAGCCCAATGAAATTAGGTCTTAGTCTATGTTGTCACTTTTAGCACCATAAGTGTCAGGCATCTTATTTTGTAGATGGACAAGTTTAACCCTTATCTTTTTCACCTTCACATGGAGTTAAAGGAACAGTAATACGACTATGGGTAATCCATTGTCTACCAAATCAATAAAGCTATGAGAACATATGAGCTTGTATATATAGGTTTTGTGGGATTCACTTTAGGTTTCATAAAGATAATTCGAACTGTCTATTATTTTTAAAATATTTTTTTATGAAGTATTGTAAAAATCAACTCAACTCGAAATCAGTCTTTTTCTGAATTTGTGGGAGTGAAATTACTTAACTGCTCAGTTTTGCCCCTCCAAATTCAGAAAAAAATCCTTACCGATATCAAGTTGAGCTGATTTTTTACAGGATTCCATAAAAAAATATTTTTAAAAAAATGGGTGATTTGAATATTTTTTGTGGGATCCGAGGCGGATCCCACAATATCCATATCTACATAGTATGCGCATTGCATATGTACACATAGCAGTGCTCATACCAAATATATAAAGCATTGTGTAGAAATTATTCCGGAGTTTCGTATAAATAATTAGAGTCGCTCAATTTTGTTTAAAATATTTTTTTTGAGAAAACTTGTAAAAAAATCGGTTTAGATAGACATCGTTAAGCGCTTGATCAATTCTCCGCTCAATTTTGTCTTTATTTCATTTTTTTTGCATTTATTAGTTTTGCGCAAAATTTTTGTGGAATATTCATTTCGACGAGAGGAATCGGCAGAGTAAAAAGATTTTACTTTTACCCAAGTGTTTTGAAGAATAACCACTTTTCTGCTAAAAAAAAAAAGTGAAATAAGTTGACTGAGTTCTCCTAAACTTTTAAGAAAATATTTTGTCCTTAATTAAATTTTTTTTCGCATTTGTTAGTTTCGCGCTAAATTTTTGTGAATTATTGATCCATCTCGACGAGAGGAATCGAAGAAATAAATTTTTTTTACTTTTACCCAAATATTTTGGGAAGTAATCATTTTTTAGCAGACATAATTTTTTTTTTACTCTTCCGATTTCGCTTGTTGAGACGAATCAATAATCCACAAAAGTTTGGCTCAAAACTAACAAGAAGAAAATTTAAATAAGGACAAATCAACTAATTTTCTTAAAAATTAGGAAAACTCACCAAAGTAGCTATTTTTAAAAACGTTAATAAATGTACTATTAAAAAAGGAAAATGGTCGTGCTAAAATTGTTTTTATTGGTGTCAAAATTCTAGTGCACAAAAAGTATGTATCATGTGCAGTGTACAAAACTTTTATACGCGAGAATTTTGACACCAACAAAAATAATTTTGGCATTATTACTACCTTTAAAAAAAATGTTAATAAGTGTATTGTACAAGGGATTTAAAGCCTAAGAGTTATGGGGTGTAAACGAGCCAGACCTGTTCGTTAAAGAAAGAAAAAAAACGGACTTTTTTTTGAACTTCAAAAGAAAAAGACTTGGATAGGTTGGTTTCGTTTCGTTATTACAAAAGGAGAAAGGGTTAGTTTGTCCAACTGAATAGATGCTTTATATCAGCTCAGATTTGCATTTGATGTTTGACAGAAATGGAAAAAGCTGGTTGGGGGGCCCACTTTATTCAATATAACAGAACGGCATACTCTCACCAATGGGTGCGTGAATGACACTATGGTAAGCCCTATGGGTTGATGGTAGCATTCTCCATAAAACAAAGTTTGACAATTGTAATAACACTTATGGAAATTTAATTAAAAGTACATTAAATTAACAGAGCTTCTAAGGGTAGAACATCCAAGGCTCAACAAACTCCCCTTCCTCAGCTAATGGGTCCTCACTCTGGTACGGATCGTCTTATAGCGGATTCTACTCTTCGGTCTCTTGATTATTTGGCATGAAACGCCAGTCCAACTACACTATAATGAGTTTTGAAACTCAATAGATAATCTCAACCCTACTAATCCATTACCTTACAATTAGCAGATCAACAATATAATAATTCATAATACACAAAAGGTATAGATTAACAGCACATCGTCATTTTCTTGACTATCCATCGACTTACATGAAATCTAAGGATCCTCTCCACAAGGTCTTTTCCTCCCACATCCACCAACTTTGACCGTCCCATAGAATAACTCTCCCTTTATTTGTCCTGCACCAGGGTTCTAAGCGAATACTACTAAATTATGTACTTAGTCTAGATTCACCTACAACCATAATAAAGGAACAGCCACCATGACAACTCAGCATTAGGGATCGTACTATCTCATTGTTAAGATCCTTTACTGTTTCCCAACTCTACGCACTGGATACTTTACCATACCCATAAACTACACACTGGGTACTATACCATATTCAGGGATCCTTTACCTTTTCCTAAAATATTGTACCCAGCGTTCTTTACCATTCTCCACACACACATTGGGTACTGTACCGTATCTTAAATACTGTACCCGTAGTCCTTTATCGTCATCCACACACTCTGAGTACTTTACCAACTTTGAGTACTTTACCATACTCGGGGTCCTTTACTATTCCCTAACTCAACTAAAGGTACTTTACCGTACCAGGGTCCTTTACCAACACCCAACATCCTCAAACAACTTTACCATTTTTATTCTTTACCTATCCACGTCTCTGTGTTCACTACTCGAAACCACCCATGAATCTAACTCTATTCTAGCACGTACAATATGATACAATCAATAATAGCTCAATTCATAACACAATACATTTCAATGAAATAACAATATAACAATCGATGTGTGTGAATAATCAAACATGTAAGGAATTTGAATTGGGCCAAAGCCTTTTGGATTATTAAGTTTTATTGAACAAGTATGTTCATTTATAATTAAAATTCTTAAAATTATTATAACTAAGATAATGTTATCACATTTATAAACGGAATAAATCTATTATTTGTGACTTGTAAATATTATACTAATATTAGCAAGGACAATATTATCATAACATATTCAGTTGCCAATGTTACACCCTAGTGGTAATATAAAGAAAATATTATTGGGCCAAAATTGGTGCCGATTGTAACTTAATATATTTATTTAGGCCAAAATAGTACACTAGAGTAATTAGGAGGGCCAAAGTGTGATTTTAACAAAAGAGATTTGAAACCCAATTCGTTGGTTTCACCGGTCACGGCGGAGAAAACCAGAGGAATAACGATTCCGGCCACGAAATGTCGAAATCAATTTCTTTTGTACGGGAACATAAAAATCAATATGTAATCACATACTCCCTCCGTCCCAATTTACTTGTCATTTTTAGGAGTTCATGCCACTTTTCAATTAATTATATATTATAATTTATAATGTTTTAGGTGATTTCGAAAATATTGAATTATAGAACAAATTGAGATCTATCAAATAAGATCCATATTGAATATAAAATTCATTATCACTTTAAAGATATAACTAGTTTTTTAATCCAATTAGAATAGAACTGGAACAAGTAAATTGGGACGTAGGAGAGCAATTATTCTACCTATAATCCGGATAAAACGATTCAGTGGAGTCCAGTGGGTTTTTGTTTGGTGGCGAAAGTTCGGTATTCCAGCAGCAACTTCAGAGTGAAATAACCCAATCAAACCTTGTCCGTTTTTGGCAATCCTTGTGTCTAACGCGTAGATCTCGAAGTGTTCTACAACTTTTGTGAAGGAGTCCGAGCCAGGTAACCGCTTTTACTAGGAGAATAATGGCGATTTGTGGACGGACAATAAGCTGCCTGGAATTGGGAATCCGATATTTCTATTGAAGTTTGGACGGCGATAATTCTATCAATCCTTGACCATTTCGGATGATTCTTGTGTCAAAATCGAAGCTCTCGACGCCCTCTATAGCATTTGTGAAGAAACTCGGCCTTAGAAGGACATTACCGAGGATAAAAATGGACAAGAACATGGGTTCGTGGTATGGATGAAAAACAAAATGGCGTGATCTCTGTTTCCTTTTTTCTTTTCTTTTCTTCTTTTTCTTTCTCATGCTTTGCCTCCTTCCTTCCTTCTTCTTCTTAATTAGCCCAGCACTTCTCTCTCTCTTGATCAGGAAAAGATTAACGCAACAAAGAATAAAACAAAAATGGCCAAAGAAGAACAAAACAAGGGAAGAACAAAACAAGGAGATAATGATGATGATGATTTACCTCCCTCACTCTCTCTCGCTCTCCGCTTCCTTCCTACCAAGAATGGAGAAAAGAAATGGGGTGGGTTTATTTTGTGGAGAAATGGGTGGGAGGTGGGGAACTGATGAAGTAGTGGAGGAGGCTGGGAGAGTTAGTTCGAATAGGATTCTAGTTGGGATTTAGATAGAAAGGATAAGAGATGAGTATGGATGAATGTATATCTAAATTATAATATATCTCATATACATTTAAATGGGTAATATCGATTATACATGCAATCATGTATTTTAATTATTTAATCTAATTAGTTATTGAATTAGTATTTAACATTAGAAATTTGTATTTAAAAAAAATAGGGCAAAGATCCAGGTCGTTACATAATTAAAGTGATAATTGAAATAAATAATAAGCGTACAGATCATGTAACTTTTTATGAATGGACCATTGCCCTTAATCTTGTATGGCCAAAAAGTTAATCATATTAGCGGAAATCTTTATTTATAAAGAAAAATAAGTTTGTACAATTACTAGTAAGTCTAGGCTTATTTTTATGAAATTAGATTGATTAATAACTAAATTAAATACATTAAATAGATAAAAATATTATAATAAAAAAATGACGTTATTAGGAATCCTACGGTCCAACACGACATGTTCGGCATCAATAATTGGGTTCGGAGGGTCGCGAGGTTATACTAGTAACCGGAAAATACGTTGTCAGGTCGGTACATTAACTTTATTTAATTATAGGACTAAACTGTGATTGTGTTAACATTAATAGGGCTGAAATTATACATTAGAAAGTAAAAAGGGGTTTTAAGTGATGAGCTTACTATTAGTTGGGCCATGCGACGTTCAATTCGATTTCTTTTCATTTCGGAACATAAAATTCAACTTGTAATTACTAAATTACTTAGGGAGAGGTAGGAGAGAGATTATAATACCTCAAATTCGATCAAAAAATACGGTGAACGGTTTCGGTGTATTTTGGCCGAATGGAGAAGACGAACGGAACGATAGACTTTAATTCTGGACTGACTTCGGACAAGTGGGTGACATTGCTAGGATGCTTCGGAACTTGGTGGGCGCAGTGTGAATCGAATTCGGGTTTGGGTGAATGTGAACCGGAAACCCACCTGACTTTTTTTTTTCTTTCTCCACCTCCATGGGCGGAGCTCGAACTCCCACTATTTTTTTTCAATGGCAATGGTTTGTGTGTTTTTATTTCTGGAGGGAGGGAGAGGTATTTATAGAAATGAAGTGGAGTGGGGTGCAAGGAATGGGAGATGATAAGGTGACAATTGAATGGTTGGAAAAGATAATAAGGTTAGCCGAAAAATAGAAATATGGGGGATGTTTGGCTTGGTGACTTGGTGTGGAGAGAGAGAGAGAGAGAGAGAGAGAGAGAGAGAGAGAGAGTTGGCAGGGAGATGAGAGAGTAAAAAATTTGTTTTGGAAAAAGTTATGGTGCGTGTGGCCCACAATACACACATGAAATTGGAATTTATACTATAATAAAATCTTTATAACTAATTTACAAAAAATAATCATACTGGAATAAATTTGTAAATCTTATAAAAAAAATTAGGTTGAAAATCAAAGTTGTTACAACCTACCCCCTTAAAATAATTTCGTCCTCGAAATTAGGGTGTATCTTCTAGTGGAAACAAACGAGGGTAGTTGGCGTGCATAGTATCTTGTCGTTCCCATGTTGATTCCTCAATTCCTCGATGTTGCCAAAAGATTCGGACGAGTTAAATGATTTTTCCTTGGATGCACTTCTCAATATAGTCCTGAATCTCTAATGGTTGTTCTTCGAAAGTGATGTCTTCGTTAAGTTCCACATTTTCCCACTCTAAGAGTCATTGGTCTGATCCTTTTTGTTGGTGTAGCTCTTTTGCTGACTCGGCACAACCAAAAGTCGATAGCGACTGATCTTGACCCTATTTTTTTTTGGTTGTCTCTTAAACTAACTCTGGTCCTACTAGGCTTACTTCTCCCAATTTTGTCCAACAAATTGGTGATCGACAGGGTTGCCCATACAAAGCTTTGTATGGTGTCATCTCTATGTTGAATTGATAGCTATTGTTGTAGGCAAACTGAACTAGAGGCAGGAGTTGTTCCTAGCTTTCTTACAGGCATAAAGTATATCTTCTAAGATTTGGATCGTCCTTTTGGAATTCCCGTATGTTTGTGGATGGAAGGTAGTGCTGAGACAGAGATCGGTTCTCAACATTTTCTGTAGGCTATCCTAAAAAGGGTTGACATAAATCGTGAATCTCAATCACATATAATGGATACGGGTACATCATGTAATCGCACGATTTCTCGAATGTAGAGTCAACTAAGAGTGTCCATTGAATTTGTCATCCGCATTGGTAAAAAGTGAGCGGATTTAGTCAAACGGGCGACTATCACCCAAATGGTAGTCCTGTCACAAAATCCATGGTGATGTGTTCTCACTTCCATCCGGGTACAGGCAATGGTTGTAGGGTCCCACCGGGCTTCTGATGTTCCGCTTTTACTTGTTGGCATGTAGAAACGTATTCGGCCACGTCCTTCTTGATTCCACCCCACTAGTGTTGTCGGTAAAGATCTTGGTGCTCCCTTGCAAAATTGGATTGATCAAACTCCTCAAGTACTGTTTCCCGAAGGGTACCGATGTCTGGTACAAAAATTCTTTCCTAGAAGCGAAGGTACTTATCAACGTGGATTTCCCATCATGCTGCTATTTTTTCAATTGATATTTGATGAACTCACATTCTTTCTGCAGTTGCGTGAAGTTGTAATCCTCCAAGTATTCCATCCATCTCCTTTGCCTCATGTTTAGCTCCCTTTGAGTAAACAAATATTTCAAACTTTTGTGGTTAGCGAATACCTCGAACCGCTCTCCATATAGGTAATGCCGCCAAGACATTAGGGCGAACACTACAGCTGCCGGCTCCAAATTGTGAGTTGGATAGTTCCTTTCATGTGGCCTTAATTGTCAAGATCCGGATCCATAAGCGACGAGCTTTCCATTTTGCATGAGTACAGCTCCCAATCCATCTTTGGATGTGTCGTAGTACACTGTATACCCCGCTTCTCATTCGGGAATGAATAATATAGGGGTGTTGGTAATCTTTTCTTAAGTTCTTGAAATGATTTCTCACAGACTTCGTTCCATTCAAACTTAACCCCTTTTTGGGTCAGTCGAGCCAATGGTTTACCCAAAATGGAGAAATCATGGATGAACTTCCTGTAGTAGCTAGCTAGTCCTAAGAAATTTCTAATCTCGAACATCGTTGCGGGTCTTTTCCAGTCCATAATCGCTTCAACTTTATTGTCATCAACTAAGATTCCTTTCTCTGACACTACGTGTCTTAGGAATTTGACTTTTTTCATCCAAAATTCGCACTTGTTAGCTTTTGCAACAAATGGATTGTCCGGGAGTACTTGTAGGACAATTCTCAAGTGGTTTTTTTGTTCTTTCTCCATTGGAAAGCATATACAAGAATGTCATCAATGAACGCTACCACAAACTTGTCGAAGTACGGCGTGAAAATCTTGTTCATCAGACACATGAAAACAGCAGGAGCATTGGTTAGACCAAACGACATGACTACGAACTTGTAGTGTCCGTAATGTGTGCGGAATGTCATCTTAGATATGTCATAATCTTTGATTCACAATTGGTGGTATTTGGATCTTAGATCAATCTTCAACAAACAAGTCGACCCTCTCAATTGATCGAACAAGTCGTCTACTCTCGGTAAAAGGTATCGGTTCTTGATTGTGACTGTGGAAGTCGATATAAAGTTGGAGTGTCCCCTCTTTCTTCTTGACAAATAGGGCAGGGGCTCCCCATGGTGAGGTACTGGGTCGGATAAAACCCTTTTCTGAAAGTTCCTGCAATTGTGTTTTCAACTCTTGTAGTTTTGCTGGAGCCATCCGATATGGGGCCATTGAAATTGGGGCTGTACTCGATGGTGAAATCCTAATATGAAATCATTATTTATAAAGAAAAATAATTTTGTACAATTACTAGTAAGTCTAGGCTTATTTTTATGAAATTAGATTGATTACTAACTAAATTAAATACATTAAATAGATAAAAATATTATAATTAAAAAATGACCTTATTAGGAATCCTACGGTCCTATACGACATGTTCGGCATCAATGATCGGGTTCGAAGGGTCGTGAGGTTATACTAGTAACCGGAAAATACGTTGCCAAGTCGGTACATTAACCTTATTTAATTATAGGACTAAACCGTGATTGTGTTAACATTAATAGGGTCGAAATTATACATTAGAAAGTAAAAAGGGGTTTTAAGTGAGGAGCTTACTATTAGTTGGGCCGATATAATATACTAATGAAATTAGAAGGGTTAAAGTGTAGTTTTTACAAAAAAAAATGAAACCCAGGAGACAGTTTTCACGTACGGTTCAATGCTGGAAAATAGAAGAAACGGCCATTTTTGGCCGTGCGACGTCCGATTCGTTTTCTTTTCATTTCGGAACATAAAATTCAACTCGTAATCACTAAATATACTTAGGGAGAGGTAGGAGAGGGATTATAATACCTCAAATTTGATCGAAAAATACGGTGAACGGTTGCGGTGAATTTTGGCCTAACGGAGAAGACGACTGGAACAACAGACTTTAATTCGGGACTAACTTCAAACAAGTGGGCGACGTTGCTGGGATGCTTCGGAACTTGGTGGGTGCGGTGTGAACCGAATTTGGGTTTGGGTGAATGTGAACCGGAAACCCACCTCATTTTTTTTTTCTTTCTCGACTTCCATGGGCGGAGCTCGAACTCCCACTATTTTTTTCGGCGGCGGTGGTTTGTGTGTTGTTATTTCCGGAGGGAGGGAGAGGTATTTATAGAGATAGAGTGGAGTGGGGTGCAAGGAATGGGAGATGATAAGATGACAATTGAATGATTGGAAAAGATAAAAAGGTTAGCTGAAAAATAGAAATAGGGGGGGATGTTAGGCTTGGAGAGAGAGAGAGAGAGAGAGAGAGAGAGAGAGAGAGAGAGAGAGAGAGAGAGAGAGAGAGAGAGAGAGAGAGAGATGAGGGAGTAAAAAAAAAGTTGTATTGGAAAAAGTTATGGTGCATGTGGCACACAATACACACATGGAATTTATACTATAATAAAATCTTTATAACTAATTTACTAAAAATAAACATACCAGAATAAATTTGTAAATCTTATAAAAAAATTGGGTTGAAAATCAAGGTTGTTACAGAAATTCAATTCCACAACAGAAATTCTGTAGCCTCCAATTGATTTCTTCAATTTAGGGTTGCCTTTCTCTATGTCTAACCTAGGAATACAAAATGATAAGTAGGAGGTGAGAACAAGTCCAATGGGGAAATGGTTTAGGGTTTTTGACAAGTAAAATTGAAAGCTAATCAATTGACATGGTTTTGAGGAGCAAAATGACCAAATGAGACTATACTTAGGGTTTGAAGGGGAGTCCTCATGTGGCTAAGAAAAATTGGTGATAATGGAGACAACGATGATAGGGAAATGGTGATCAATTGAGGGTGGAGATTCGGTTTAGGTGAATGCAGTTTCAATGGAAGTTTTTCAGAGTGGGTGTAGAAGCTAGAAGGCAGTGGGTCACGATGGTTACAGAGTGAAGGTGGTTTGGTGGCAAGTTTGGGGGAAAAGAATGGTGGTATGACAATGGTGGTGTACGGATTGGAGAAGTAGATACAATGAGATGATGACGTGGACCGGGTTTCTTTTGTTAATATGCGTTTTCTGGGAGGAGGAGAGAGAAATTTATCCCAAAATGTATAGGGGTATTATAGTCATTTAGCATTTTCTATTAATAGGAAGAGTTGTACTTCACTCCAAAACCATAAAGAGGCGAAGTGGTTATTAGTAAAACACAAGAAGATTATCTGCAAAATGGTCAAACCATAGGAAGGCAATCAGTACTTTGCCCCTTTAATATTTGTGGGATAAAGCACCCAAAAGTAAAGCGTACTGTTAAGGAGAGATTTTGCCAAGGGTGGATTAAGGGTAAATTACAGTTAACCCCTCTAACTATGGTTCAGAGACACTTTATCCCCTCTAACTATTATTTTTGTCACTTTATCCCCTCTAACTAAAAAAAACCCTTATTCCATTTAAATTCTGTTAGAAATTGGATAGCGAAAGTCATGTGCAAGTCACATGCCCTCTCATTTAAAATTTCCAGATGTTATTGCCATCCCCTCTTCCAACTCTACAAACACGTCTATCCCCTCTTAAGCCCAGACCAACCAAGCCTCCTTACCCTGCACATCCACACAACCTCCCCTCCCGTGCGCCAGATCGACCAACAAAGTTAGCTTGGAAATTGAAAGCCGTCCACTCTCTGTCTCTCTCTGTCTCTCTCTCTCTCTCATGGAAATCAAAACACTTCGCGATGGCAACTTTATCATCGATGTGGAGTCACTTCGCGACGGCAACTCTGCCGCTACCATCATCGTGGCTTCGATTCATCTTCTTCGTCGTTGTTCGTCAGATTTTGCGTCGTCGGGATCTAAAGGGTCTCAACTGAATTGGACCACTGCGGGGAACCAGCCTAGGTTTCTTTAGCTGTAAGGTCAGCAGAGGAGATAATGGTAGGAAATAGGAGGTGAATCGGCAGCGGCGACAGGCTGGAAAGAGGTGAATCGGCGGTAGTGGGGGGCTGGAAGGAGGTTAAGGTGAATTAACTGTGAGGTCAGCAGAGGTTTAATTGATGGTGGGTTTCTGGCGAAGCTCTGCATTTGGGGATTTCCGGTGAGGTTTGTGGATAATTGCAAATTGATTTGTGGATTGTATGATTTGTTGCTTTGTGAATTTAATTGGTGGGTTTTTAATCTAAATTTGTGTGCTGGTTGTTTGATTCTTACGTTTCAAGTTTGGATTTGTGGGTTAAATTTTAGAGCGTGAGAGAAAGTGGTTTCTGATTATGAGTAGAAAATTCAAGGTTTTGTTGATGAAAGAGAAGAAATGGCTTGGGACAATGCGTATTCTGATCGAGGGCAATATGGGAATCGAACGGTTTTTGTTAACGGTGTCTAACATATTTGGGATTTACATAGTTAGAGGGGGTTAAGTGTTGAGTTTTATAGTTAGAGGGGGCAAAGTGCTAATGTGTGTTAGTTAAGGAGGATTAAATGTAATTTACCTGTGGATTAATTCCCGCCCATAAAAGTTTGGGCGCTGCTATTCGCAGCCCTCTATTTACTCCCATAGCCCGTTAAAAATTTTCAATTATACTCAACAGTTAGTTACCGAAATTGAGATATATTTTCAGCATCCAATTACCGAAATATAATATTTTTTTCAACAGATGTTTACCGAAAATGCATGTTCGGCAATTGTTTACCGAAAGTTGAACATATTTTCGCATGTAGTTACCGAAATATAATCTTGTTTTCAACAGTAATTTACCGAAATGTTATTTATGATTTTCAACAACCATTTACCGAAATGTAATGGGCTACGGGAGAAAATAAATGGCTGCAAATAGCGACGCCCAAAAGTGGCGTAAGGTCCCCCACTCGACTATTCGATCCATTCTAGATCAGCTAACAATTTAATCATTACGGCATATTTATTGTTTTGGAGTCAAACTTAAATAAACTAGTCATGGGACTATTTACATCTATTTTTGGCCAAATTCTAAAAAGGAATTTGTTAATGGATTAATGGCCCAAATTAACATTTTGGGCCTTAGTTGAATTAGGCCTCGATTGATTTAAGCCTTTGGTTGAATATATAGTGGGCCTATTCTTAGGCCTTTTAGGCCCAATTGAGTTAAAGCCCAGATTAGGTTCAAGCATTGACCCAACTAATCAAAGCTCAGACTAGTTTTTTTGGCCTATTTAGCCCAATTAGGCTAAGATTTGTTTTTCAGGTTTGGGCCAAGTTTTTCAGATTTATTCAGGCCTGAAAATGAAGAAGTCAAAAAGGTCATAAGCTGCTTAGTCATGCTTGGGAAGCAAGCTACTCACAAGCAACTCAAAGGCCTAGAAGGTAGGGATGATCATGGTTCGGATTGGTTCGGTTTTATAGTAAACCAAGAACCAAACCAATACCTATGGATTATGTATTTGGAGAACCAAACTAACCCATAAAAGACAGAACCAAACCAATCCAAACCATTAAACTACGGTTCGGTTTCGGTTTTAAACCACAATTTGCTTTAAACTAAGCTATCATCTTCAAAAAAATATTAAAAGTACTTAAAATTACAAAGAAAATCACAAGAAAACTTATATTGAAACCAATTCCATTCAAATTATCAAAACACACTAACATCAACAAACTAATTACGAGTAGAATACCAACAATTGCCTTAAATTTTAAACTAAGAAAATAAAATACTGACAAGTTACTAAAATGAACCAACTAAGAATACCAATTACTAAATATCTTAAGATAGTTTAATCAAATAAAAGGCGAAAGATAATTCCTAAAATTATTTTTGAATTGAAATGAGGTAGCATAAGGGCTGGGGAGGAAAACTAAATATGTTTCGGTGGATTTAATAGGATCAATAAATTAGGAAAATATTTGACTCCCATATTTATTTGGTGAATCATAATTAAATTATATACATATAATTAAATTATATATATATATATATATATATATATATGTATTGTACAGTCGGAATGGTTTAGAACCATAATCGTGAACGTGAATCCATAAACCAAACCATATAACGTGGTTTCTAATTTTTTTAAACCATGACCAAACTATACTCTAACTAAACACCGAACCAAATCTTTCAGTTTGGATTGGTTTGGATTGGATTCATGATTTGATGATTTTTTGCGCACCCCTACTAGAAGGTTCTCTCTAGCAAGCTGTTCACAAATAACTCAAAGGCCTAGAAGGTTCTCTCTAGCAAGCTGCTCACAAGTAGCTCAAAGGCCTAGAAGGATCTTTGTAGGCCTACACAAGTAGATTACAAGCAGCTCAATTAGGCCGGTTTGGCCTTTGTTGCATGAAAAAAGAGGGCAAAAGTTTCAAAAATGTCTTTTGTCTTGAATCTTCTTACATAAAGAACCAACTTAGAGCCTCCAAGGGACGAAAAGTAGCTGAAAAGTCTTCTCTTTTACAGAAAAGTTTCAGCTTTTAGCCTTAAAAGGTATCAAAAATCTCTTTTTAGTGAGTATCTATGCAAAAAGAGGCAATTTCAGGCATGAAAAAGTTGTTGCTAGGCCTGAAAATGCAGCTGAAGGTTTGGAGTAAGGAGCAAGGCTTGGGGCATATGACAGCCATGCATGAAGGCCTGTGGAAGCAGTTCAAGTAGCTCAAGGCCTGAAACTTTGCCTATAAATACGAGAGTTGAAGGCCTTGGCAAAGGTCCCCAACCAAACAAGCCCACGGCTTATCCAAATTACATTTCAATTGTCTTAACATTTCTAGCAAATGTCTTTATCTTTCATCACACTAGCCATGCCTAGTTGATGTTTTTTTTCCTTGTAGCAACTTCGTTAAACCGTTAATGAAGTTCTTTTAATTTCATCGCACCTTGTTTTTTTTTTCTTTCCATTTTCAACAACGGTTAGAAAATTCTAAGTCCGTATCCCGACAAGGCAAACCACGAACCACTTACAGCCTCACCCCTTAGGTCGTACGCAATCGCTCTAATAGAAGTCAGATTTGAGGCATTCAGACCTTGATACGAATTTGGACTGCAATCCAGTCTTGGCACGCCCACATCAGGCCTAAAACTGCACTACTCGCTGTTCCTAAGCCAATTTTTACTTTTTGGGAACAAACAGGGACTCAATTCAGAAGTTAGGCGTACGGTTATGGGAAGTTAATTGTTAGAAACCCCTACATATATGTAATGATATTTGAATTGTACGTGAAGTTATTTAATTATTGGAAATTGTTGATGGATGAAAAAACTAATTATTTATATGTCAAAGAAAAAAAAAACATTTGAGTGCATCAAAGCTAGTTTTGTACTCTATATGGTTACAAATATATGATGTACTAAACTTTTGGCATTAACAAAAACTGCTCGGATGAAGATCTTATCGGTCATTTTTTTGCTGATTCATCGCGACTACTCTTAAAATCACGTTTTGAACACATTGAGTGGCTCGGATCATCGAAATTCGAACGGAAAATGAGGAATGGAGAGGTCCTTATTGTAACAAAAATAAGGACTTTCTTATTTGAAAATGAGTATATATATATATATACGGGGCGGTTCCGGGGACATCCAAAAAAACACCTAAAAAAACACCTCATAGTTCCCGATCAAATTTTGATGATCTGAGTCGTTCAATGTGATTAGAACGTGATTTTAAGGGTATCCGTGAGAAATTAGCAAAAAAAAATAACCGGGAAGGGCTTGATCCGAACAGTTTCGAATAGTTTTTTATTGAACGGTTCAAATAAAAACTGCTCAAATCAAACCTTTTCCGGTCATTTTTTTTGCTAATTTCTCGCGGGCACCCTTAAAATCACATTCTGCACACATTGAACGGTTCGGGTCATAAAAATTTGATCGGAAACTATGAGATTGAGATTATAGGTGTTTTTTTAGGTTTTTTTTTAGGGTGTCACTTGAACCGTTCCGATATATATATATACATACACACAGAGCGGTTCCCTTGAGGGATCCCGGAAATTTCTGTGGTGCGGGAGTCTAATCTGAGCCGTTGGATTTAATCCAACGGCCAGGATAAAAGATGGGAAAAAAACCCCAAGTAATTGCACTTTCCCCCCTACAGCCTCACACTTCCCCCCTTCTTCGTTCATTCCACGCTGAGAGAGAGAGAGAGAGAGAGAGAGAGAGAGAGAGAGAGAGGCGACGAGAGACGAAGAACGAAGCAGCGATCGACGATTGAAGCCCGACGAACGGAGAGGAGAAGAAGACGAAGGAAGATCAACCGAGACCGAGGTATCTCTATCTCTCTCTCGGAAAAAAAAACAAAAATTCTGGAATCGGAAGAAATTTCTCAGATATATAGATATATATATTTTTTTTAGGACGACGAAGAACGAAGACGAGAAGAAGATCAAAGACGAATGAAGACACGGCCAGCATCCACCGAGACCGAGGTATCTTTGTCTCTCTTTCTCAAGAAAAAAAAATCGAGTTGATTGCGAGATTTTGGCCGATTCTGGTTCAAAATGGGGGCTTTTTTTTGAATGGTCTGGAGGTTCAGCTAGGTTGGGGCTTCAACTGGGTTGGGTAATTTGTAGTGGGTGGGAGTTTCAGGTGGGTTGAATGGGGGAAAAAATTTGGCCGATTCTAGTTGAAAGGGGAAAAAAATCTGGATCCTCCGAAAAAAAATCTGTCTTTTTTTTTTGAAATAGAGAAGAAATAATGGGGCTGTAATATCCACCACAGCCTTTGCCACCATTGTTGTGTGCAAAGAAGGAATGAAGAAATAATGGGCCTGTAAAATCTGTTCTGTTGCTATATTCTATGTTCTGCTGCTGGATTCCCTTTCCGTGTAGTATTTTCATTTTAGCCTTTGGCTTAGATAAATGTAGGCACTTGGCTTAGGATTGAATTGGGGCTGGCTGATGTTTCAGGTTTCTTATAGCACTTTTGTTTTGTTATGAGAAATTAGTGTAAAAGAAGGAACCTTCTGACCTCATTTTCTGCCATTGCTACATGCAGTTGCTCTATTTACCCAGTGTGCAAATTCTACAAACAAATTAGATGCACGATATTTGATTTAGGTTATTAGTTGAACTTTAAAGCCCCACAACCCCCATTCCGTCCAAAAGGGAAAGAAGAGAAAGAAGTTCTAGTCAACCAAAGTAAAAGAAAATCTTAGTCATAGTTTCACTTTGTGAGTTTCGGTGTCAAGGAGACAGAATTCCATTGAGAAAAATATGAAACTGTTGATTTGTTGTTTCATATTCTATTTTCCTAATGATTCAGTTGCCATATGGTAGCGTCAGACTCGAAACTTAGATCACAGTTTTCTTGTGACATTAGATCACAGTTAGAGAATGACTTTGTGAATATTGGAATGCCACTGTTAGTTTTTTTTTGTTCATTTTCCTTCTGCTTTTTTCTACTCTGAAATTTCGTTTCTTGTTCTATTTGCACCCGACATGATTCAACTTGGAATTGCCTATAATAACTCAAAACAAAACAGAAGAACATCTCTTGTTTAGTCATTTGTTATCAATATTAGGAAAAAAAATTAGAAGTTTTGTCCATTTGTTGATGTCAATTTTTGGGCTAAGTTCCCATTTGGACTATTGGTTATCCATTTTCTTAGTGTAGGGGTTGAGATTTCTCTTAAGAAGGAACGAATAAGAACAAATGGAAGAAGAACAAATTTTCAATGTCAATCCAACCCCCTTGTTTCCACCACCACCACTGCAAAGGTATATTTCTCCCTTTCTCTCTCATGTAGAAAAATAGGGTAGTTACAATCACTATGGTTTATTTATTGTTTTGTCTTTTGGTGGTTAGAATGCAGTCTGTAGATGATATACAACTACTCTCACCGTCACCTTCTCAACCTTTTGAGGAGTCTGCTAATTCTTCTGAAGCACTTTACACTCCTGAAGTTAAAAATGAGCTGATACCGAAAATTACACAACAATTTAAAAGCTTGGAGGATGTTTACAAAGCTAAAAAACAATTACGCATTCAAAGCTGGTTTTAATGTGCGAATCCATTCTAGCAAGACGGATAAGAATCATGAAACCATTAGGAAAGAGTACGTTTGTTGGACTTCAAATAGGTAGTGAAATACGGACTTGAATGCTAATTTTATTTCTGTTTCAAGAACTATATGGGTTTGCGGATATGGAGATGACATTGGCAAGGTACCTGATGCATGATAGGTGATGCATGTTATTTCTTTTTTTGAATGCTAATTTTTTTTGCATGATATGTGGCAGTTCACTATAATGAAATCATTACTTCTTTTTTTGTATAATGATCCCAATTAATAGGTCTCATCTCTGGGAATGCCGTGAAGGAGGACATTAGCATGTGATTTTTCTATGTAAATGAGTTTTTGAGGATGTTATCTGCTATTGGATCTGTTTTCTTGTTGTGGTTGCTGCTACTGCTGCTGTTGGTTCTCATGCTGTTATTGAAGTGGTTCTGGATGTTAGGACAGATTTTTGTGTAACATTTTGTTGAAAAGATCTTTAGCCTGCTTTGGCGTTGGTGTGTTCTTATTTTTTTACATCAGAGGAGAAATGGTTATTTTGATCTAACCATTGATGTCAACAATTGTGTTTTACTATATATTTATCTCCTCCAAAATGTAGTTATTATCAACTCCAAGGGAGTTTATTTGTGGTCAAACGCCTAGCCTTAATCACAGAAAATGGATACCCATTGATGTCAAAAAAATAATGGAATGCTACTAGCTAGCTATATATACTGACCCAGTTTTATTACATGTGCTCAAACTAGTCACCCTTGGATTTGCATTCACTGCAGACGAATAAGATCAGCAAATGCACAGAAAATAGATACCCATTGAGCATATGTCTTTCCATTTATTTCCATGTCTGAGAGTCAAATGTCATTTTTCTTATAGGATAGCATTATTTTCATTTTCTTCTGAAAGAATGAGGAACGTAATTTTTCAATCCAATTATTTTCATTTTCTTCTGTATGTGTGATTCTTCATAGTAGGTACTATGATGCAATGTGCTTTTTAAAGCATTTTATTTCTAGATATCCATGTCTCCATCTTCATGGCAAGTAGTTCATGTACTGGAAGTGTGGTAAGAAATACACTAATCTAGAAAAGAACAGCCGGTATTGAATGGAGTTTTCCCATATTTCGATCAGAGAATCTAACATAGACTAACACAATTGCACATCTTTCTAATGAAGTTAATTTGTCTCTGTCAATTAAAGCCCGTGTTACCAACCTGAATTTGCAAACCAGAAAAATCTATATCGATCTGGAATGCAAGGATAATCACAAAATTCAAGATCAAATTGTTCTTTGGTCAACTCAGAAAAAGATTAGTCCATTACTATCTACTACAGGTATCCAGAAAGTTTTGAGGAGACAAAAAACTAACATATGGTAATCAAAAAAAGGAAGAAAGGAGGATCTGTTTGGCAGAAAAGACAAGCTTAAATTTTAAGGTCAGGGTGTTGAAGTTACTCTATATCTGTTGGACTGCTAGAGCACAAGTACAAAGCAAAACTTGACCAAATATACAACCATAACATATCCTGAGAGAGGTCATTTACTCAATTTTACTTCAATCAGATACATACAAAACTCACCATACGTACAACTACTACTACTACTACTACGACCACTTGAGATCACTGGCTGCTTTTGCCACACATGTACAACACAACACAAAAAACAATAATCCAAAGGTAATTCCAGTTCATTTTCCCCCCATTTCTCATTCTCAGTTGCATTGCATCAATCTCCTTTTGCATGGCTTTAATCTTCATCTGCATTGTGATTGTTGTCCTTTGCATTTCTTCATTAATACTCATGGATGTTGAACTCTCACATCGTTCAACAGTCCTCACAGCCTTCTTTTTTGTTTGAACCATCATTGGCCCCAAATCAGCCCTTCCTTGCAAAATACAAGGCTCATACCAGCAAAAAAAACCACAATCCGAATAACCTTCGACCTGGGTTTTTTTGAACACAATAGTCCAAATGGGAACTTAGCCCAAAAATTCACATCAACAAATCGACAAAACTTCTAAATTTTTTTCCTAATATTGATAACAAATTCTTCGAAACTCTCATAGTATGCAACTAATTCTTTGAAACTCTTGAAAGTCCTAAATTCCAAACAAGAAGGAGCAACAAGATAATCCCAGGATTTAGTGATTCCAAAGGAAATAGAATCAGCAGCACCAGACAAGTACATTAATCTAGCAACTTAAAATAGCAGCAAGGTTTATATGGACAACGTAAGGGAATTCCATTAATCTAGCAACGTACAAGAGTGAAATGAGCTTTTGTCTCTCCTTCATGTAAGAGAATTCCACTTTTTTTTTGTTGTTGTTAGAGATTGGAGAGCAGAGTGCTATTTCCAATTTTAACCTGCTCATACGGACCACGATTCTGTAAATTGACTACAATGTCATTTAGCAATCAGAACATAAAATCGCTCCAAAACCCTCAAATTAATGTTAATTGTTAAATAATTGATCAATAGAAGTACTGATAGGAGATTCACCATCCCACGGATGTTAATTCCCTATTGTCTAATTAAATCAGTTCATTGCTAGGATATAGATGAGTTCACCAGATTTTCTTCATAGTGCTTTATACGAAAGAAACTCAAAGCTACCAAACGTAACCTTAGTCGTGTCTACATACAGGTGGTCTCGGCTGCAAACCATCAACCTCAAAATAAAAGAATGGATTGAATGAATGGACTGTTCATTCAACAAAGGACATTCAACCACCATGTAGAAGAAATCCAATATCTTCTACATGCAGAAACTTGTGTGAGTATTACATTTTGAACCAAAAACAAAATTTATCCTTGAAGAAAAACATACAAGAGTGAAATGGGTCAGCACTTACAGCTTCTCCCAGCACTTACAGATTCCGAATCCATTTGGGCCTATGAAAGGAACAACCAAAGCCAACAACGAAGGGAAAAACAAGTACTTTACATCTCCTAATCCAGAGAAAGCATTAATTGATAAATAGCACAAATAGCTCAAATAAGGAACAAAAAGGATGGATAAGCTGGTAGGGTTTGCAAAATCACATTTAGTAACCAGACTATTTTAATTTTCTTTTCTAGAGAGGTACCTTGGTGGATCTTTGTTCGTCTTCGATCTTCTTCTCCTCTTCGTTCTTCGTCTTTCAGCCTAAAAAACAAAAAAACCTAATTTATGAAAAGAGAAAGGAATAAAATCATGTTCTACGGTAAAATCATACCAGAACTTAAAGAGAAAGGCATAAGAAGAGTAATAACACGAATTTCGAATACTACCCCTAAAATCAAAATCATCGTTCAAAAAAAAAGCCCTCTTTTTCGTTTGAGTTCCAAAAACCCTAAAACCCATTCTATTTTTTGCTGAAAATGCAGAGATCGATCTCTCTCTCTAGAGAGAGAGAGCTAAGTTCCGATCGACAAAAAAAAGCCCTAATTTTTGCTGAACCAGAATTCGCCAAAAAAACCCTAACCAAATTTTTCGAGAGAGAGATACCTTGGTGGCTTCAATCTTCGTCGTTCATCTTCAAGCTTCTTCAATCTTCGTCGTTCCTTCTTCGTCGTCCTAAAAAAATATATATATCTATATATCTGAGAAATTTCTTCCGATTCCAGAATTTTTGTTTTTTTTTTCCGAGAGAGAGACAGAGATACCTCGATCTCGGTCGATCTTCCTTCCTCTTCTTCTCCTCTTCGCTTGTCGGGCTTCAATCGTCGATCGCTGCTTCGTTCTTCGTCTTGTGTCGCCTCTCTCTCTCTCTCTCTCTCTCTCTCTCTCAGCGTGGAATGAACGAAGAAGGGGGGAAGTGTGAGGCTGTAGGGGGGAAAGTGCAATTACTTGGGTTTTTTTCCCATCTCTTATCCTGGCCGTTGGGTTAAATCCAACGGCTTAGATTAGACTCCCGCACCACAGAAATTTCCGAGATCCCTCAGGGGAACTGCTCTGTGTGTGTGTGTATGTGTGTGTGTGTGTGTGTGTGTGTGTGTATATATATATATATATATATATATATATATATATATATTGTAGGCCATATTTGGAAGAAACAGAGTTTTCATTCTCAATAACCAGCAGTTCAAATTTACAAATTCCGATCCTTAAACTTCATTTGTTTCGGTCTTTGAGTGACAAAGTTTTTGAGTAACTATCAACAGGAAATTAAGAAAATGATGATGGTATAAGGCAACTAGGATGGTTGTTCGGCTTTATAAGCCAAGTAGATTATTATTTTTTTGTTTTTATTTAATTTTTTTTGTATTTGTTAATTTTTCTTTATTTTTTTTGCGAATTATTTCTTCTTCATGACAAGAGAAATCTAAAAAGTAAAAAGTTACTATCGAAATCCATTTTTTTTAATAACGACAAAAAAATTGACTTGTTGGCTTATTTTTGTCTTTATTTAAAAAAATTGGATTTTGATAACAATTTTTTACTTTTTAGATTCCTCTTGTCACGATCAAACAATAATTCACAAAAAATTAACGAAAAACTAACAAATGCAAAAAAAAAAAAAAATTTGAATAAGGATAAAAAATAAGCCACTTCACTAATTAATAAGCCGAACAACCCAATAAATTTTACTCATTCATTCTCTCTCCTTTTGGATCATGCATGCATGGACTCGCGAAAGGATTTCTGGACCAAAAGAAAAATTTAAACATGATGATAAGAGTATGATGTATGATCTAAAGAAATTTATTTCCTTAATTTAGTAACAGTTTCAATTTATTTTCCAAGCCCACCCACGAAATTGTAACCCAAACACGGCCTCATAGTTATCAATTCTTGTGAATTAAAACATCATCCTTGTTCTCCTCCAGCTCAAAAGCCGAGACCGGGAAGGAGCGGGCTATCCCCGCCGAGGTCTTGAACGAGATCTTCCCAGAAGCAGGATCTTCCATGAAAATATCACTTACGGTTACAGTAATAAACATGTCCTTGCCTTTGACCCCCACGACCTTCCTCATCTGGCGCTCCTCGATGAACGAGGCGACAACCACATCGAGGATCACCGTCTGGCCAATTGCCTGGAACTTGTGCTGCTTCTTCACTTTCTGCTTCATCCAATTGAACCCCGTGGTGCGATCAAAACCCATCTCTTCAATCTGGTCTAGCGGCATTAGACCTTTTGGGAGAGAGAATTCTTCAAGCATTTTATTGCATCTCTCTTTGCAAGCAGCGTGCCCGTAGAAAATCTCAGCGTTGGCTTTGTGCCTCTCTATCAGCTCCAAGGCAGCCATTTTTTTGTATTGGTGCAGGCAATGTACGTGGTGGTGCGAGAGGAGTTAAAAGATAAGGATGGAAGAAAGGAAGAGTGACTGGTAGGGTTTATATAGACCGTGTAGAATTTACTCTCAATTAAAAGTGGCTGTTTGGCATACTCATTTTCACATTTTATGTTTCTCATTTTTTCATTTTGGCTGTTTGGCTGAGAAACAAATAACTCATTCCATGAGAATGGGTTTTGAGAATTGAAGAAAGGAGCAGAGAAAAGTAAAAAAGAGGGGAAGAAGAGTTTTTTCCATTCTCCTTTTCCCATTCTCGGAGAGCAACCACACCAAAAGACCCCATACCCTCTCTGATTGTCAATAATTCCCCAAAACCCCTCACATGCATGTAAACGTTATCCCTCTCCACAGTCTGATACTCATCTTCCACAAATCCTTCATTGAGGAGCCGGCGCTGGAAAATTGGACTTGAGTGGCGCGAATTGTTGTGCCGAAGATGGTCTCTTTGCGGTCTCCGTACAACTGGGTCATACGTATCCGGTGAAGGGGTTGGGTTCTCCATGGGTGGAAGAGATTGTTGGTGACTCGGTGGCCATTCTTCATTCTCTCCGTGGAAGAGGATAGAATCAATAGATACAGAAAGAGGATAGAATCGATAGATAAGGTTTGGGAGTCTCTTTTCGCACCCCCTGACACACCCCTCCCCTCCGTACCCCACCCCCTTTCCTCCCTTGCCCCTCCTCTTCCCCCAGTTTTGTCTTTTTTTTTTAACTTATACTAGGTTTTTTTTTAAAAGACTTTAATTATTGTTTTGTCTTTTTTTTTACTTTTAAAAGACTTTAATAACTGTTCCTTTTTTTTTTTTAACTTTTACTAGTTTTTTTGTTTTACTTTTAAAAGACTTTAATTATTGTTTTAGTTTTTTTTTAACTTTTACTAGTTTTTTTTGTTTTACCGTTAAAAAACTTTAATTATTGTTTTAGTTTTTTTTCTTATTTTTACTAGTTTTTTTTGTTTTACCGTTAAAAAACTTTAATTATTGTTTTAGTTTTTTTTCTTATTTTTACTAGTTTTTTTTGTTTTACTTTTACTAGTTTTTTTTGTTTTACTTTTAAAAGACTTCTTACTATAATTTTAATTATAAATAAATAATTAAAATATAACTTGTATTAATTTTAATTAATAAATGAATATTAAAATATAACTTGTACTAATTTCGTAGAAGAGTGAAAATAAATGAGTGGTTATAGTTGAAGATAAAACGATAAAAGGAAATCTAAATAAGTGGTTAGAAATAAAAGAGATAAAAGATATAAATAAATACAAAATTAATAAATTCAACAACATAAAAGAATTATAATATTAAAAAAAATTACTCATGTATATAATACTAGTACTTGTCCATACCTACGGCACTACGTATGGACATTTTTGTAATATATTTTTATTTTTTTATGCCAATACCGGAAGCCAAGCAGTGGGTAAAAAAAACCCGATGGCATTTTGTAATATATTTGTAAGAGTATGGGTGTTTTTTTTAAGAGAGTTGAAAAGTACACATCAGTCATTAGATCAAATGAATCTCAGCCTTCTTTCAATTTATGTTTGTGTGGTCCTCACACCATTGTGTTTTATTAAGTAGATTAAATAATTAAAAAATATATAAATAGTAAAATATATAAATAAAAAGACCTAAATAAATAGATAAATGAATAATTAATTAAATAACGTAAATGAATTAAGAAATTAAATAAAAAAGAAAATTATGTAAAAAAAAAGTATTCCAATTTTGAATTCTTTTGAATCGGTGAGAAGATTTTGTTTTTCTTATCATTTAATCCTAAATGGTTGTAATGAATTTTTGGTTCTAAGACCTTTCAATGAGCACCCTAAGAGAGACCTGAAACTAAATAAAGAGCCTTAGGGTGCTCGTTGATAGGCTTTAGAGCCAAAAATTCATTATGACCATTAAAGATAAAATGATAAAAAAAATAAGATTTTTGCACCGATTCAACCGGATTGTAAATCGGAACACTTAAATAATGTTAAATAAATAAAAATGAAAAAAAGAGTATAAAGATTATTTAGTAAATAACAGAGAAATATGAGAAAATGAGTTGTATTTTTGGGGGATATTTTCGGGAATGGGAGAGTGCGGCCGGGGGGTGTGTGTGTCAGGGGGTGCGAGAAGAGAATTACATAAGGTTTTTGTTATGTGGGATAGTTATATGTTGCTTTAATTTCACAATAAAATTTAAAAAATGATTAAAATATTATTCATACACATTATACACCATTATAAATAACCAGGGGCAACATAGTAAAAAAATAATCATAATTCATTTTCATCTCATATCTCTCAAACACTACTTATGTTGCAAAATGTATTATGCACATATCATCCAAACACTTTACCAAATTCAAAATACATTTTGATCATAATCCAAAAGAGTACTGCAATGAGTTCCATAAGTTTTCGTAGGGAAACCGTATCGATGGCCACGCCGGGCCGTCTCGGACCACCGGACTACTGATCCGAGCCGTCCAAAAATTATAAAAAAAAAACCCCGAAGGGCCTGGCATGAGAATCAATAGCATCTGATATGTGTAGGGTGGTTGGACCAAGCACTTATACACATTGGATGTCGTTGATTTCCGCTTTGGGCCCTTCGATTTTTTTTTTAGAATTTTTGGATGGTTCAGATCACCGTCCGGTAGCCGGAGATGGCCCGGCGCGGCCGTCCGTACGGTTTCCCTACGGAAACCGTCGATACTTATATCATTTTTGAATCCAAAAAGTCAAAAAGGTGAAAATAAAAAGCCAAAAAGTAAGTTTCAAGTGATCCAATTTTCAATCCGTTTAAACCATTACAAAGATCTTATTATTCTAATCATATTATTCTAAAGGGTCGTAATTAAATTTTGTCTATACGGTTTTTATAATCAAGTATTTGCTCTTTATTTGGAATCCAATAAAATATAAACTTGATTATGAGAGCCCTAAAGATAAAAATTAATTGTGACCATTTCGAATAATATGATAAAAAAATATATATTCGTACTACTTCAAACGGATTAAAAATTGAAACACTTAATTTTCTTTTGACTTTTTATAATATATAGTTAAAAAATAAGTGCTCCAATTTTTAATCTGTTTGAATTAGTACATATATATTATTTTTCTAGTTATATTATTTTAAAAAAATTATAATTAATTTTTAATTCTAAAACTCTCATAATTAAATTCCTACTCGACAGAATCATAAATGAATTTGACTTTTTGCTAGTTGCCGACTTTTAGCTTCAGCTATCCTATTCTCATTGATTTGGCAGGCATTGCTTCCTACTTTAGCTTGAGTTGTCCTATTCTCATTCATCTGGCAGGCATTGCTTACTACACAGACCCTCCGTGTAGAATTTACTCCCTTTTACTTTTGGGGGTAGCCCTGCCGTAGCCAATGTCCTTGGCAAGGACTAAAGGAGGGTAGGAGGGGATACAATTATTACAAGCCTTGAAATTAATGTAGCCTCTAGCTAGGTAGGTTTACTTAACATGGTAGACTAGCCCAATGTGGTTCAAAAAATACATTATTCTTTTTTTTTATAATTAGATGTTTGGACTAGCTTGTAAAAAATACACGTTCTTTGTTGAGCAAATAAAAAAAAAATCCGCACTCCTTTGGTTAGCTGTGAAAATGCACAAGTGTTGAAATCTTATCAAATCCACACTCGGAGTGGTTAAGTGAAATCTTCTATGAATGCGATGTGGTAATGTGTTTATTTATTTATTTTTATTTTGGTACAAGCAATATTGCGTTTTCATTTAATATCACTCGATTGCATTAACATATTGCGTGAGATTTGTCTCTCCCATATTTCATGTCACAGGTGCACATAAACGGCATGTTTCATATTGATCACGTCGTTTCGTGTCAAAAATAAATTTATAAAAATTTAGAGTTAATTACTACACCGTAGAATAGTGATCAAGACCGAGTGTCGATCCGTAAGGACATGTTGGTTAAGTTACTTTAATTTTGATCAACTTCTAGATTAATTTGAAAAATTAAAGATTGATTGATTGGATTGTTTTGAAGAGCTAATTAAACTAAAAAGCAATTTAATTAAAAGGCTTAGAAACGATGGAAGAAAATATCTAGGGTTTCGAATTCACCCGACGGCATAACAATATGCATAGGCTAGGTTTATTTATTCGAATCAAAAGAGATTATCGCTAGGGCTTGCAAACACTTTCGATAATTGTAAGGAAATAATCAGGTTGTTAAAAGGCATAGACTATCCCATAGCACGGAACCACCTAATAGCACGATCCATCTTATAAACATAATCTATCTCAGAACTCCAACCATAATCAATGAAAACCATTGCAAAACTAAGTATTTGAAATCGCGAATACAAATACTCAATTGATAGGAAGATTTAAAATCAATTTTATTCAATTGCAATGAAAAGGGTTATGAGTTTTACAATAAACTCGAATAATAATCCAAAACCTAGGCATAAACGAAGTTATTTGGCGCGAAGTTTCATTGTCCCCTAGCCGGCCATGGAAACGCAGCTTTTTCTTTCTAATCTGCTCTCAGCCGAATGGTACGCAGCTTTTTCTTTCTAATCTGCTCTCAGCCGAATGGTCTCCAAGCGTGGTCTCGTTATGTGCGTATATTGCTCCTTTTATATGCTGTCCCTCAAAGCAAGCCCTCTTCTTTTGGTTAGATTTGTTGCTTGGAAAACAAAGCCTCCTTTTCCTCTTGCCCACGCTCACGATTTTCGCAAATAATGGAGTTAATGCACTCCAGGTCCTCAGAGCTTAGCACATGCTACGAGCGGGCCCCTAAGCTTATTAAAGTTTGCACTTTAACTCATTAAAATGTTAAACTTACAAACACGAGAAATGAATCACTAATCTCCAAGTAACAATATAAATGAACTTAACAAGGATAATTAGAGGGCGCTAATGTAAACATTTAGGCGCCTATCACATGTCACAGGTGCTCCTGTCGTGCTTTAAGCACACTAGGCTCCCATGTTCCTGCAAAACCATCATGAACTGGCCAAGGATTTTCAAAATTCCAAGATCTTCCGTTTGCAAATGAGAGAAAGGCAAAACACTGCCAGGAATCAGCAATGATACCACTCTGGAGCAACGCTGAAATAATTCTATTGTGGTTCAGACTTCAATTACAGCTCTGGAGCAACGCCGAAATAATTCTGTTGTGGGTCAGAATTCAAATAGTACGTAGCAGAACTTAGCTACCGAATGCTTGTGAAATAGAAAACCATTTACAACTGAAAGCAAACAAAAGGAGAAGAAACCAAGTAGCGAATAGACAATGAATGAGCTCGCTTTGACAAGTTTAGAGTCGGTAACCCTGCCATATATTTTTCTCTATTGCATTCTTTTGACATCTTACGACACTCCATTCTTCAATATACGACGTTTACCTCGCTTGTCTATCTAATCTTGTCCCACCTAACCCCACTTGATTGCCAACTAATTCGCACAAGTATTCAGAATCCATACCTTCGGCTTTGTATCTCAGTGTTGCGCCAAAGGTTGGAATAGAAGCCAATGTTACCCAACAAGAAAAGGGCCAGAACAAACACAAACGTTAGAAGTACCAAAATGTGCTGCATAATCCTTCTTCTACGCCTGTTGTGAAGAGGTGGAGAGAGATTTGTCTTGCTCTTAGTGAACTGGAATGTTTTTTGAGGCTGTTTTGTTATAGTCAAAGGACTATCTTTGATTTCCAGCTCCTTGGTATTTACAAATGGGGATTTTGCAGCAGCTGCCTTCTTTCTCTGCTTCTTCTCCCCCTCCGGCACAAACGCTATTTTCTTCATTTTTAAAGAATATGAAAACAAAAAATAACTTCAGGCAAGAGTGACATGCATGTGCTTCTTCCTCGTTACTGCTAGTGCTTAAATAGATTAAGGCTTCGTTTGGATTGACCAGGCCTTCAAATGAAGGGATTTGATGTCTAATACTAACAATAATGTCAGAAGTGTAGTTAATACATGGTTTGTGAAATCAGATTGGAAGATGATTAAAAAAATAGAACAGATGTATTTTTCTGGGATCATTGTACGACTAGCTCCCTTAACACGATAGATTCAAATCACAATCAAATCTAAATTTGAGCTACCCAGGTCGAGTCCTGATGTTAATTCTGTTCGTTTGAAATCCACAGCCATCAGAATGAACCTAAAGAGCATTAATAATAAAGTTTACGGGAGTCAACTTCTCTTACTGTTCAGCTTACTTTTGTGGTGGCCTTATTTTGGGCCTTCTCTGCAGTTCTCCTATTCCTCTCTAATGCCCCATTTTCTCTGGCCTTCTCCTCCAGCCAATGTAGCTCTTTCAACTTGGCTCTGCCTGACATCATGTTCTACAAGAAACAATTGCCAATTAAGCTAGTCCTACACTTAGGCTTCCTGGGATTTTCAGTTATTGCAGTCTGATCTTTTACGTACCCTCTGTTTGTTCACCTTCCACAGTTGACACTTTCCTTTCTTGTTTCAGAGTTCGAATTGGAAAATTTGAAGTTATTCCTGCAAGGGGTAGAAAGAGACCCGATCAATTATTTCATACACATCATTAGGCCAAGTGCCCAACCATCCGACATCCTAAATCTCCTCAGCATAAATGAGGAGAAAAATCTAGAGGTCACAGAAAAAGTAGAAACACTCATTATACTACGTAAAAGGGAAATATAGCAGCTTATAGCATTTCACATTTTCAATTAAAATGAAATTCATCAGTTTATCATAACGTGAAGTGTCCATTTATTCGTCTTTCCACTCTTTCCGCAGAGTTATGATTCTTATATTGTACAGAAAACCAAACTATTATGTTTTCCATTGGTAAGTATATCGGATAAAGTTCGAGAACAAACATCATGGACATGAAAATCTAATGTATGAGAGCTAAAGTGATTCATGACCATAAAGCATGTTAGGGTTAGGACTTGTATGTTGGATTGTCTATGTCGCATTACTCATACGACTCTACGTCTGAGTAATTTTTAATAGCTTTATTTTCCGAACATCCTTAATAGAAAGAAAATAGAACGTCAAATTAAATAATAATACTCGATCTATAGATTTAAGTTTCTTTTAGTCCTGATATTCACTGTTATCTCATCATACACATGCTGTGCGGGCAAATCACTAGTATAAAAGTAAAATACTCTGCACTGAAAAGAAACAGCAGAAAATCAGCTGTCCTGAGGAGCCTGCCTGAGTTTGTTGAAGATGTTTGGACTTTTCCATTTTTTTTTTTTTTTTTTGGGGGGGGGGGGGGGGGGCGGGGGGGGGGGGGGGGGGGGGGGTTGTGTGTGTGTGTGTTCTTTGGAAGGTTGAAGATGTTTGGACTTTCACCAATTCACTTTTGTAGCAATATCGTTAATGTTGAGTTTGGATGAGGGCCTGCAGAGGAAGTTATCAAGAGAAGGGGCATGGCAAAAGGAGAGAAGATAATGAATTGCAGAACCGATGTTTATTTTCTATGTTCCTCACAGTTTTCCTTTCCCTAGTAAATCTATCCACAATTACATAATCGAAACAATGCTTAAAAGAACCTCTATTCTGGCTGTGTGTGTGATTAGCTAAAAAGCAATGGTTTCATGTTGGGTTATACTTAAAAACGAGTACAGAAAAAGTAGCACTGGGCCTTCAAAGAAGTAATTTCAAATCAGCAACTAACCCAAATAAGCTATTACGATAGCTAAATGAAGGGCCCAAATATGCAGATCAGATATTGTTCCAAGGCATGGAAACAAGTGTCATGTTAAAGGTGTACAAATTTAGAGAGTTAATTGCATTCTGCGGATTCATCTCGAATATTCAAAATACAAAGAAGCTATAATTACCTCAATTTATTCTTTGGAAACCCGGAGCTACTCAACATTCAGAATCAGACAGTGCTTTTGGAAGTCCATTGCTTCTTGCATTTGCTTCCTTTGCTCTTTTTCCTTTGCTCTAGGCAAGAAAACATCATTTTCCTTCTTCCATATAACAACAATAAGCGCACCTCTCTGTTCATCACTTCCCTATAAATTCTTTGCCATTTGTTCAAGCTTTTTACTAAGCTTATGTTTCCACATCATGAACTGCAACTTGCTCTAGCGCCTCAGCCGACTCATCCTTTATAAAGTTTATTTCCATGCTTTTTAGAAACTATAGAGTTCTAGTAAAAGGACCTCTTGCTTTAATCTTTCCTCCTCTTCAATCCACAATCTTCTTGTTTCTTTCTTCTTCTTTTTTTCCCCGTTTTGGGAATGGGAATAAAATTAAGACTGCAGGATGGACCTGTTTTAAGGCCAACCTCCATAGATACAACAGATGACAGGGCCGTGTGGCTTAATGTCATACTAAATACATTGAACAAAGTTGCAACAATCAGTGAAAACCTAAAGGTGTACAATAATACTAATTTTGAGAACACACAAGCAAATTTATTTGATATATTCATAATACAGATACAAATAAAAAGTCTTTTGGAACTAGAATTACCTCAAATTATTCTTTTGGCACCCTGAACCTCAACATTCAAAATCATAACTTAGAAGTTCGTTATGTCTTGCATTTGATTCCTTTGATCATTATCTTCCCCTCTAGGCAATAAAACATGATTTTCCTTCGTCCGTGTAACAGCAAGAAGCATATTTCCCTGCTCATCACCTTCCTATAACTCCTTTGCCATCAGTTCAAGCTTTTGACTGAAATTGTTTGTTTCCACTTCATGAACTTTTAACTTGCTCCAGTGCCTCAGCTAACTCACCCTTCCACGCTCTTTTAGAAACTAAAATTTCTTGCCAACTTGGCTGGTATTTCTAATGTTGTCTCTTGAGAAGCTAGCTCAAATCTCTCCTTTTCTTTAGCCATCGCAGCAGAAAATTCTAGGGCTAAGTGCTCCTTTTTGGCCAGTGATGTTTCTAGTAAAAGGAGTTCTTGCTTTTAATCTTTTCCCTGCTTCAATCAATAATCCTGATTTCCCTTTTTTCTGAGGTCAAAGGAATCTCCAATTTCATTTTCACGCAATAATTCGCATTCGAGCCGTTAATCTCCACAAGCTTTCATATGCCTACTAATGGAGAATTCCACCCACCCACCCACCCCAACCAAATCTTATGATATCGATCTCTTTCTCGCGCGCTGTCACTACATGGTGATTCTCTCATGTTCCACTAAAGCATCAGAACACAATCCTTTTCCCACATTCCGAGTAGGCTCATGGTATATTACCGAAGACCCTAATAATGGGTTATGTTTGGAATGTCTAAAAAGAAAGTTTTACGCAACATGTTTTTGTCTTTATTTAACTTTTCCATAGCTTCTGATAAAAAAACTCATTACTTTCCGGTTCAAAATGGACCAGATAAACATATTCTCTAAAAAGTAAAAAATAGGAAAGTTTGGATATATTTTTTTACACTTAATCGAACTAGTACAAAGGGTGGGGACTATATCTCTTAGTTTTTTCGGTTTCTATGGTCAATACAAGCAGGAAAAAGAATTTTTTTTACCAAACACTGAGAAAAGCTAAGAAAAGACAAAAACAACTCTAAACAAAAGTCAAGCTTTCTATATTTTCCAAACATAGTCTCGCATTTATCAACATGCAGTTGGAGAAAATGCAATTTCTCCTTTAGGACGGCAACCTCCATTTCTTTGGCGGTGATTTCCTCGGCCGCCAATTGTTGAACTGCTTTTACCATCCCCTTGATAACAGAGTCATTAACCATCCTCGAAATTGTTAATCGGTCGTTGATATCCTCTAAATACGAATCTAAATCCTCAAGAAGGTCTACACCCACCTCTCTCACTCCCTCCATAACTTCTTGACCCTCCATTCAAATACGAATCTGGTAAAAAAAAAATAGCAATGCAACGGCGGAAATCAGAAAACTAAGCTCAATTTCATAAATCAACGATTACAACCCAATATTCCTAATTTATATTACTTTTTTGACACTTGATTTCATATGTTTCATTCAAAATTCTCTCTGTAAGAACACCAAGACTTCATATTTTGTTTCTCTCTTAATGTCTACAAAAATCAAAGTAATACTCAAGGATTCTAATGATGTCACCATTCCTTGGTAAAAAGAGTCACTCCTTGAAATGGTTCATCGTCGTTCATAAGATATGAACGTGAATCTAAATCCTCCAGGAAAAGGTCTACAGCCATGTTCTGATTTTTAACAGCACAACTAAATTCTGATTTTAAACAGCACAACTGAATTGTCACTCTAATCTATGGCTACTTGAACTGATCCCACCACCCACGTCTCTCAGTTTAACGGTTACAGTAGTGGTGTAATGGTATCGCAGGAGAATTGAACAATCCGTGGGGAATCGGTTGTAGCTGTCGTGAATTTTTAAAACTTATTTTTGACTTAAAAAGGCTTAAAGTGCCTAAATCAACCGCTGCTGCCATGAACTATTCCGTGAATAGGAAAAGGCCTGATACGTAGAGGAACCAGCCAATATGCATCTGATTATTCATCTCACCAGTATTAGAATGCAGAAAGCATGGTTACGTGCACATAAATTGATTTGGGTCTCTAGACCTACCCTCTCTGATACCTTTCGGCTTTGATTTGGGAGTATAATTCTACAGCAAGACATCCCTTCAGCTTCTATGATTTTGGACGTGTATGGGGCCACTGTTTCAGTAGTATTCTGAACCACTTTATCCATATATTATCAAATCACGGGATTAGATAAGTTCTGTTATTGTTATTGTAAAGGCCCAAAAACCGTACCGTAAGGTCCGATAGTTAAAACCTTGTCTCAATAAAACTTGTTGGCCCTCCATCTATACACAATTCAAATAAAATAGTAACCCACCAACGAGAAATCGGAAAATTAAGCTCAATGCGATATAGAACGAACTACGAATACGATCCAGTTAATTCTTCACTTCCAACGAAAGCAGACATGCAAATGAAGTTCGAACCTAAGAAATGAGAACTTACAAGCGGAAAACGACGAACCAAGAATCTCTCTCTCTCTCTCTCTCTCTCTCTCTCTGTGTCTCTGACTGTATTCGGTTTTTGTTTTTTGTTTTTTTTTTTCCAGGGTTTTGGGTTGAGATAGGAAGTGACTAGAAGATACGGGAACAGGCGCAATTGTAATCAGCGCAGTGGTATGATTAATGGACCTTTCATAATCGGTCAATTAATTCACTAATGTTGCCAATGTTGACTTTATTGCATGGTAATTACGGATTGCTAGCATGTAGCCTACGATAAGACACGTTACCAAAAAAATGTGGGAGGATATCACAAACCGAAATGCTACTGGTACAAAACTCAAAAAAGTGTAGGAACAAAACTTTCAAACATAATTTCGGACAATCGGTTCAAGGATGTTGATTTATACACCGGCAACGGTTTCGTTCACAATTGTGTTCTGAATTAAGGTAAGGGTTTTTTTTTTTTGTTTTTTGTTAATCATAATCTATTCTATCTTATGGGACTAAGAGCATCTACAGTAGACTAATCAAAATTGAATAATCAAAAGTTGCCACATCACATTTTGATTATCCATTTAAGGGGTTGCTAAGATTAGCAATGTAAATATCCACAGTGGCATAATCGAATATTGAATAATCAAAATTTGCCACATCACTTTTTCAACCTATAAAAATCTAAAAATTGTCACCATATAAAATGTTTTTTAAAAAAAAATAGTTTTCAAACTAATAAAAACATGTTATTCGAAATAGAAAATATTTTTTTGAAAACTATTATTTTGAAAAACACTTTTCCAAAAAAGTTTTTGAAAAAAAGACAGTTTTTTTTAAAATAACATTTTTGAAAAACGGTTTAATTGTTTTTGAAAAAAAAAAACTTCTTTTAAAAATATTTTTCTTACAAACATTGTTGAGAGAGAGAGAGAGAGAGAAAATTTTGGTTATTGGCAAAAAGTTGCTAGTTTTGATTATCTAAGAGCCAAAATTTGATGAGTTGCTAAGAGGTTGTTCAGTTTGGTTATGTTACTGTGAGCACTTTTTTGAAAAAACATTATTAACTTTAACAACCTTATATTTTGATTATTCCACTGTGATACTCTAAGGGACATGAATTAATGCTTATGAGAATTAAACTTTTCCCAAATGCATGAGTGCAATTGATGCCCTTGTGTATATTGCCAATTGTACCCAGCCAATGGCATTCTAATTTACTCCCTCTGTCCTACTTTGTTTAATTTATTTCCTATTTGGGACGTCCAAAAAAATTATTTATATCTCACAATCTAAAATATTTTATATATTCAATATGTATCTTGATTAATAGATCTCAATTTATTTTTTTTAAACAAAGTTTTCGAAATCATAAAAAACATTATAAATTATGAGATATAGAAATTTTTTTGGGATGTTCCAAAAAGAAAACAGGCACAACAAAGTGGGACGGAGGGAGTAACTTATTGGCTAGATATAGTACTTATCCAACTAGTAAACATTGGAACGAGATTAAATATATCCTTTGCTATCTTTGGGACACAATGGGCATGGATCCGGATCCGTTTATTTTATCTAAACGGCTAGCTAGAAGGCAGAATTAGTTGGATATGCAAATGTTGATTATCTGTCTGATTCACATTGAGCTCGATCACAAACAGGGTGCGGTGCATAATTACATGTGGTGAGACTGTGATCATATTCTAACAATCTGTAGACTGTAAAGCGAATATTGACTGTCACCTCCTCCAATCATTTGGAAATTCGAAAATGCATATGGTTCAGATCCTCGATCCAAGATATTAGATGTAAAAAGTGGATCATCTCAATTAAAGATAGCCCAACAATATTGTACGAGATAATTTTGCTTGTATCGATCACACTAATCAATGTGGCTATATCAAGGGTGACATGACTAAACACATCTCTTCCAAATTTTTTTTTGTATGCATATATATAGGTATCCACTAATAAAAAAATTATTTAACGGATAGACTCACTTATAAAAAACTTTAAAAAAAAGAAGGTTTACAGCAAATCATTTCATTCTTAATTTATGAAATTTCTAATAGAGAGATGATTAGTTTGTTCTTAGAGGCATTCAACGGGGAGATCATATGCAACCAAAATAAGTGTGATTTACATAACTTTTCTATGATTTTACTTTCTTACGTATCCAAAAAAAATTCATGGATTTCTGTGGTTTTAGACGTCGTTTACAGATTTGCTAAGGTTCTTCTGAGCACACCAAACATCAACCAAGGTAATGACATGAATTTAATCTATTGTAATGTTTGCTCACGCGATGTGTGATTTTTCCCTAATCTTAATTTGGTACAAGCTTTTATTAACTGGGAACGGGCTTTCTCTATTATCTATTGACAGATATCAATGTTTGGATTGCCCTAATCATAATCGCTTTCTAGGGACACATCGTAGGCAATAAATGTAACGCCCCGAATTTTGGAAACGTTAAAAGGAAAATTTCATTGATAAACTAAATAAAGTCTGACTCAATATTACAGAATAATCTCAAAAGAGTAATCTGATTCAACAAAAGGAGGGTAGACTAAGATTCCTATCTACTGCTTCACTTCTTCCTCCATCCTGGCCAGCTCCTCGGTTCCAAAAGCCTCCAAGGTGTAGAGTTCACCCTGTTCGTCTATAGAATCTGACACATTATACCGGCGTCGCCACCAATATAATATGTCAGGATCACCAAAGGTAACGTGAGCTACAAAGCTCAATAGAATAATCCTATACCCACCAACCCTTAACTTACAAATAGCAGGTCATAGATATAGCACACAACTCATGATTGTCACATAACTCATGCATAAACGGATAACAATGACACATCCACATTCGTTATCTTCCTATCGTTGGTGTCCATGATTTTCTGAGTTTTTCCTACACGACTCATCATAAACCGTGTCACCATTTTTCATTATTTCAAAAATCCGTTTTCAACACACCCAACCTCGGTTCCGCTGTTCCGGGTTCCCGAGTATCCTCACAATGGTTCCACCGCACCGGGTTCCCATTGGCACACAAAACTTGCATTGGCTCCTCTCCGCGGATAACCAAGCCACATTACCAATGAGACTACCACGTCCGGCCCCATTGGCAATCTTCACAATGGGCTACCAAGTCCGGCCACATTGAGATTTTCACAAATCCACGTAATGGGCTACCAAGTCCGACCACATTGCGGGTTTTCATTCACACAACGGGCTACCAAGTTCGGCCACGTTGCGGTTTTCACAATCCACACGATGGGCTACCAAGTTCGGCCTCATCGCGGGTTTTCATACACACAATGGGCTACCAAGTCCGGTCACATTGCAGTTTCAAAACACATCTCATCATTATCCACACCCTACGTGTTACATTTCTATTTTCTCGATTTTCGTGTCTCGTTCTCAAGCATAGATTTCGCGGTAGGACTTGTTACAAATATAAATCATTCATTGTAATCTTGAAACTAAACTAGCAAGATCATCCAATTCTATGTTAATAATCATGCTCATAAACATCAAAATACGAATACTTATATTCAAGTGTCAAATTCCATCTTTCGAAGGCCGTTCTTTCTTTCTTTTTGAGAAATTCAATACAACATATGTTTATTTAAGACCAAGTCATTTATCTAACATGCTCATACCTTCATTAGTGAGATGAACTTATCGACAATCATGCATTTTAAACGATAACCTTTTCTACTTGAAACCAAACAATAGATAATCTTATCTACGATATCGATACTTTGAATCAAGAACATTCTACTTTCTAACGTACGATTCTATATTATACCTAGAGTTATTGGACTAGGATTCCTACTTATACTTTAGGAAAGTGAGTAGAGAAAATCTACCTTGATCCGAAACTTAGTCGGGGCCGAATGAGCTAGTTGGAAGGTTTCTACGGGCGGTAAAACTTGCAAATCTGGACCAAACTTTGGATGGCAGTAACTCGGTCAATATTTGGCCGAATCTGATCGTTCTTGGGTCGAAAATGAAGCTCTCGAAGTGCTCTACAACTTTCGTGAAGGAAGTTGGTCCTAGAAACTAATTTAGGTAGGAGAAAAATGGTGATAAAGGCAGAGACAGTATACTGTCTGGAAATAGAAATCCGAGATTTTTACTGAATTTCGGATGCCAATATCTTTGTCATTTCTTCACCGATTGGGATGGTTCTTGGGCCTAACTTGAAGGTTTCGAAGTGCTCTACAACTTTTCCGAAGGGAGTTGGTCCTAAAAACTACTTTAAGCAGGAGAAAAATGGAGATTCGTGGAGGGCAGTAAGCTGTCTGAAAAATGGAAATGGCAATTGAGTAAGGGTGTGAGTTGAATGGAAGGCATGAGGTGCTATTTATAGCCAACACTTGAGTTCCTCCTCCCTCCTCTATGGCCAGCCATATCTCTCTCTCTCTCTCCCATGGATTTGCTCAATTGAGTGGTCATTTCAAGTCTTAAATCAAATCTTAGCCTTCCTTCACTTGTCATTTTCATCCTAGGCCAAATCTTAGACCATCATGAAGGGTTTTTGACTTGTCAAGTCTATGGGGAGGTTGCTTGCAAGAAAAAATAAAATCATTGTACTTTGGAAGACTAAAAATGGGTTGGCATGGTCAAAAATAGGCTTAAGGCTATAAAGGTTGCTTGTGTAAGTAATCAAAACACAAGCACACACTCCACCTCACTCTCTCACTCTTGGCCTCTCTCTCTCTCTCTCTCTCTCTCTCTCTCTCTCTCTCTCTTGTTCTATGTATAGACATATATTGGTATATATATAAGTACATGTATATATTCATCTAAGAAAGTAAAACCTAAAATAATTAGGTTTAAGGCTATAACATAGGTGTGCATGCATGGCAAGGCTAGTCTTGCTTTCTTTGGAAGCAAAATGATGAGATTCCATGTATGACTTGTCTTGTCATGCTTATTGGCAAGTCAAAGGTCTATTAACCAAGGGACAAAAATTCCCCTAACAATTATGGACCAAGGGGTAAAAGAATATTGGTAATAATTAGGGCTTGAAATGACTTGTCATGAGAGTAAAAATGATTACTCCTATGGTCTAATGATCCTATAGGGTTTGGAGGGGTTCATAAGGCTCAAAGATGGTCTAAAAGGTCCAATTAGGGTTAGGGTATAGTAACTAGGTGAATCGGTGGTTCGGTTCTTCCAACTAATCGGTTGGAAACTAACTCTACTTGCTAAGTAGGATTTCTAGCCAAGAAATATAATTTAAAGATTTTATTTAACTCACTAGAAAAAAATACAAGTGCTTTTACAAGTATACTTGTCTTTAGAAAATGATTAGATTGTTCGGTGCGAAAAAATATAATTTTATAAGTCTCAAATCTAATTATGACGGATTATTAAAATTGAAAAGAAATTTTTTTAGTAGCAATCCAAGCAATTAAAATAAAATTTAAATATTTAACGAAATTTTTATTTACCGAAAATCAGGGTCGTTACAAGAAAAATGGTATACAACCATATATTTGTATCATTTTATTATTATTGATTTTTTTACCTACCCAAAAGCAATATAGATTTTTTGTTTGCATTGATGTTTGGATGATGTTTTTTATTTTGTCAAAATTTTATGCATTTGAGTTTGTGCATACAGAAGTTAGAAATTGAAAAATTATTTACTCTTCACTTGCTGATTCAAGTTAAATAGGTCAATAAATTTGTTTGGGTTATTATTTTCCGCAAAGTTGAATTAATTCATTGGGTAGGGGTTGATATATTTGGTTGAATGTCCAATATTTGTTTGAATCGTTCAAGCCGTGTCTTCAGACACGGACATCCACTAGTTACATTACAAAACTCAAAAAGTGTAGGAACAAAACTTTCATACATAATTTCGGACAATCGGTTCATGGATGTTGGTTTATACACCGGCAATGGTTTTGTTCACAATTGTGTTCTGAATTAAGGTAAGAGTTCTTTTTTTTTTTTTTTGTTAATCATAATCTACTCTATCTTATGGGACTAAAGGACATGAATTAATGCTTACGAGAATTAAACTTTTCCCAAATGCATGATTGCAATTGATGCCCTTATGTATATTACCAATTGTACCCAGCCAATGGCATTCTAAGTTACTCCATCTGTCCTACTTTGTTTAGTCTATTTCCTATTTGGGACGTTCAAAAAAATTATTTATATCTCATAATCTAAAATATTTTATATATTCAATATGGATCTTGATTAATATATCTCAATTTATTTTTTTAAACAAAGTTTTCGAAATCATAAAAAATATTATAAATTATGAGATATAGAAATTTTTTTGGGATGTTCCAAAAAGAAAACAGGCACAACAAAGTGGGACGGAGGGAGTAACTTATTGGCTAGATATAGTTCTTATCCAACTAGTAAACATTGGAACGAGATTAAATATATCCTTTGCTATCTTTGGGACACAATGGGCATGGATCCGGATCCGTTTATTTTATCTAAACGGCTAGCTAGAAGGCAGAATTAGTTGGATATGCAAATGTTGATTATCTGTCTGATTCACATTGAGCTCGATCACAAACAGGGTGCGGTGCATAATTACATGTGGTGAGACTGTGATCATATTCTAACAATCTGTAGACTGTAAAGCGAATATTGACCGTCACCTCATCCAATCATTCTGAAATTCGAAAATGCATATGGTTCAGATCCTCGATCCAGGATATTAGATATAAAAAGTGGATCATCTCAATTAAAGATAGCCCAACAATATTGTACGAAATAATTTTGCTTGTATCGATCACACATTCACACTAATCAATGTGGCTATATCAAGGGTGACATGACTAAACACATCTCTTCCAAATTTTTTTTCGCATGCACGAGTTTAAGAGGAGTGGAGATATTCATATCCGGCAAATACACTAATGACAACCTAAAGGACTTGTTTATTAAAAGCATTGCTAAATGCAATATTCAAGAAGCTAGTTCATAATATTGGGATGCGTTAACTCAAATATTTGGCATGCACAGTTGAGGGGGAGAAAAGGACCCGAAGATGTTTAATAAATTTTACTCTTTTTTCTTCGTCTAAAGTTTTTTTCTCATTGGGTTTTTCTTAGCAAAGTTTTGATGAGGCAATCTATGCGCATTTACCATTTTACAAGAAACACAAGGATGATGTACTCTTTTCCTTGGAAGTTGGGACCCTGTTGTCCCCGTTTGGCCTCCCTTTTAGGCTGTTTTTATTAATTCCATTGCTCAAAAGGACATCATATATTTTGGTGATAAAAAAGAAGGAGAAGCTCACCAGCTTTCCGACATATATATCTTTGCTATCACCGGAGTTTTGGAAACAAGTTGACGAAGAAAGAGAAGGAGAAGAACAAGGTAAAACTATTAATGTCATTTTGAACCCATTCATATTTTCTCTAAAAATGAGGAAGGAAAATTGAATCTATCCATATTCTCTCTCTACATGCAAAACATACGAAACCCAAATTGGTTTTTACCGAAATTTATAATCTCAACCTATTTTTTCAATCCATCGACTCACAGCCCCGCTGCACCAAAATTTCGTAGCTTCACCATGTGTCTCTGCACCAAAATCCTTTGTAGTACATGCTCTTGTTTAAATTCAGCACTAAAATAAAACATTATGCATGAACTCATAGGAAAAGTGAAAACAAAATTAGGGAATTTTAATTTCGAAAAGTGGAGGATATCAATTTAAGTAGAAATTGGAAGATGGGTTTTTATTTCGACAAATTGAAAGATGGGTTTTCAGCATAGATGATCATATCTTTGTATCCGCATTTCATATGTCACAAATTTCTTTTATTATTCACCTTCCTAATCTTAAAATTCTGTGTCCATCCATGGACAAAATATTTGGTGACTCCTTCCGAGATTCCTAATTTAGAATGCACTAGAAAACAAAGTTTAATGGTGTTTGTCTTCTTGGCCCCCTTCCCCTTTAATGTGACATAGAACAGTTTATAACAACTGTAACAACCCTAAATTTTTATAATAAAATTTAATATTTTAATTGAAATTCTTTCATTTAGATGTTAATTTAGTATTCTTTTAATAAATGACTCAATTTTTTTATATTATTTAAAAGAAAATACTAAAACCCTATTGAGTAAATATGTAAAGCTATATGGATATATATGTACATGCAAACCCGAACCTAGACTTTTTTTACAAATCCTAGCAAGTGGGAGAGATTGATATCCAAGTATAATCATGGTGTAAAAATATAGATAAAGAGAGAGTCATAATTTTTATCTTAAGGAATCCTAGAAAATTCTAGCTAGGATATGCAAAATCTAGTTAGGATCCTAGAAAAATCTAGATATGATATACAGTCTAAGATTGTGATTCCCTCAATCTAAAGAGTTTATTGTAGGAGATTGAGAGAGATTCTATCAGATATTATATAGATTTTGCTAGATATTGTTAGATTTCATAGGATTATATAAGATTATGATCTAGATTTGATTTGATTTGATTTTCTAGATATGATCTAGATTCTCCCTTCACTAGTATAAATAGGCATGCCCTTTCACATTCACAAGCACACATACACCACCAATCATCCACTTCTCACACGCTTCATTAGTGTGAGTTTGGAGAGCAAAAGAGCGAGAGGTTTCAACAAGAAAAAGAAAAAGAGGAAGAAATAGTTCAATTCCACCATCACCTTACCACCTTTCCTACACCACTCAAATCACCCTTTGATCTCGATTTTCAAAATTTCTAGAAATATTTGTGTTTCGAAAAAAGAAAACTACTTTCTTTTTATTCTTCGGTTGAGCCAAAACAACATTACTCCGCCCGCATTTTCACCCGACGTACTCCGTAGCCGCTCCACTGCCAAGAAGAACGGTAGAAACCTCTTATCTTCTTCCCTAAATATAGTAGTGCTATGTGTTCGTTTGATTTTAAAAAGTATTGTTTTATAAAAAAAAAAATAGAGAGTTTTCTAATTATCAGCACATTAGTTTGTTGGAAAAATTGAAAATGTTAATCTTAGTTATCATAGCTAAATGTTCAGATGATTGGAATTGAAAATGTTGGAGTTAGAGGATGATCGTTATAATCTTTGTTAATTATAAAGAAATCAGTTTTTATGCTAAATTTTACAAAAAATGAAAAGTTACCTGGAAACTTAGAAATGGTATTATGTGGATAGAATAGTTGGTTCACAGTCATTTATTGATTTTTACTAAGAAAAGCATGACTTAGAAACTAGGTAATGGAAATCTGAAGCCAACTAGTGTACATGATTAACTTTGGTTGTAAAATATCAAGTGTGTTTGTCAACAAGATGTTACTCCTATATTATGTGCCATTATAGTATTTGATGTTAATGAAATTAGAATCGCATGCAATTAGAAATCTATTTTACCGCATAACTTTAGCAAGTTTTGAAAGAAAAATGGGAACGTGCGAAATAATGCATGTGTAAGAAACACGAGAAACGAGAAATGGAATACAAAAAGAAATAAGAAAATGAAATGTAAAGGGGTCAATGATTGTGTGAGCATGAGAACCTAGTAGGTCCATTGAAGATAGTCAGCGGAATCATGGCTCAAGTGTGCTTGTGTGAGCATGAAAGCCCGGTAGGTCCTGAAAGAATGGTCGGCGGAATCATGGCTTGGGTGTGCGTGTGTGGCTTAGGAGCCCGGTAGGTACTGAAAGGATGGTCAGCCGAACTAGTGTCGTGTATGCGTTATGAAATGAGAAATGATTAAAAATTGAAAATTCGGCAGGTCATGAAAAAGACGGTCAGCGGAATCAGTGCTTTTGGGTAGCAAAATCTGAACTTAGCCTGGGAGCCCGGTAGGTCCTGAAAGATGGTCAGCGGAACCAGTGCTCGAGAAAATAAAATGGAAAGTGAAATTGATACTTGGAAAATGATGACACGGTTTATAATACGCTATGATAACTCTGAAAGACACCGACACCTTTGATTATGTTTGTGATGCTAAATTTTATTTTTGATAAATTGTTATATATTATTTTTGTTAATATATGGGACATAGGGGTAAGAGTTAGCTATTGGGTTTAATTGCTCACGGTGTTACTTTTGTGACCCTAACATCTTACGCCAGAGTTTAGAGACGAACATGGAGAATTTTATAATTTGAAAGAGTTCGATGCTGAACAGAATAATGCAGAAGTAGATGGACGTCTAGAGGAGTAGAAGTTACCCTAGTACCCCTCCCTTATCTATTTAAATAAGTGTAACACAAATTTGGGGACAATTTGGTTTGTAATGACTTTATGTTTCTTTCTATTTAATAAATGTAGAAAATTTATTAAATTAATGTTTCTAAAAATTGGGGCGTTACAACAACAGAATTTTTTTTCCGCCTTACCAATAACCTAGTCCATTTGGGTATGGGAAAAACTAATTTACATGCAGATTCTGAAATTAACGACCTGATAAAACTCCAGCAATTTTTGAAAGGACTTGAACTAGATTATTAGCTTAGCTTTTGCAATGGACTAGGATACCTTTGTAGTCTTGTCTTAGAATGATTCGAAATCGAAAATCGCCATAAAAGATTCATTTCACTCCAGCCTAGTGAAACATGCACGTTGCCTTGGAGGTTAAACTAGATCATTCCCATAACCAATACTGTCGAATAATGTGATTGTTTTTTTTTATAATCAGGTGTTCGGATCAACTTATGCATAACTCAATTAATGTTAATCAATCTTACCGTCCACTAGTTATGACCCCATTTAAAGCCAGAAGATGTTGACTTCATTTGGTTTGGATTTCGAGAGAAGTTTTTGAGATGTGATGATCAGTGAAAAGAAATAGATAGAGAAATGAGAATAGTAATTGAATTAAAAATGTGAGTAAAGAGAGGAGTTGATTTTAAAGACCCAAAAGCGAACACAGTCTTCAATTTTTTGATCAACCAAACAACGTGACGAGGGCCCCTATTTGTGAAACACGCATTGAATATTTTTCAGGGTAATAGGTGTAACGTTATCATGACCTTCATTGCTGAGTAGTTGTGTGATCAAGAGCTGTAAAAGGTAGTTGTACGTACGGCCTATGTATGGCTGTGATTTTTATTAATTAAGGCAGTACTAGTTTGGTTGGTGCCGGTGGTGCTTGAGTTTGAGCAGATGGAGTAGTTAGTTATTGCAGTTAATAGTGTGTAATACTCCCCCCCACTTCCAAATTTTAACCTTTAGTTTTTGAAAATTCAAAAACTCCGTTCGAAAAAAACAAAGAACAATAGCGCTATTGTTTGGGCTCAAATCAATGGCCCCAATCCAATTCAACAAAAGTCAGATTGTTCCACTTTGTTCAAAATAAAAAATAAAAAAATTGAGTTTCGATAAATAATTTTTTATTTTTCCGATTCTTCAAGTCGAGACGAATCAATAAATCATGAAAATTTGACGCGAAACTAACAAATAAAAAAAAAGAATAAAGATGGAAAAAAAGCCAAGTGACTTATTTAGCCAAAACCCTAATTTTCTGATTCGAATCTTCATCTTGCTAGTGTCAAACAAAAAATTTATATTAAACAAAAAAAAGAAAAAAGTATAAGTTGATATGATAATTAATGAAGCAATGATATTAGGTAGGTAGATGGCCATATGAATGCCCTTCGAATAGGTGTCTTCCTGAGGTTATGTTTGCTATTCAAACGGTTCATCAATTCAGCTGACAAAATGAGATCGATTGATTGATGGTTACGATTTTCTGAGAATGATCCTAACACAAAAAAAATAAGTTCTTTTTTAATGTTGTTACCGATGTTTGATTGTACTTTTTTAATTTCATTTTTTAAAATCAACAAACGAGAAAATAGATCAGCAGCATGTTGTGCCTTGGAAACACAGGCGACCCTAGCTAGCTAGCTCCGGTTAGATAACATTTTTCTTAAGAGAAATGTAGACACACATGGGGCGGAGGGAACGAAGGACCAGTGAAGTCACGTGCTCCCTGATTTTTATCAACTGCATGCTCTCTTTATTTTTATTTTTATGTTTATGTAACACCTACTCAGAATTAAATTTTTTGAATATTGGGCTTATTATCTTCTGTTTTGTAGTGAGTTTCCAACCAAATAGCAAATTGCTACTTTGTATGGGATGTTTGAAACCATCCAACTCATTTTCTAGCTTTTCAAAATAAAAGTTGAACCATTGATTGTGAAACCGAACGGATGATCAATGGTTGAACAATTGCTTGGTGGTATACATTGAGCGAGATGTTTTTAATTAGATTAGTAACAAAGAAATCATGCAGAAATTTTAAAAAGATGAAAACTCATCGGAATCAATTATAAATAAATTTAGCAACGAATATATAGATTTTTGTACTTATGTTTACAAATTTTTGTGCCTAATGGAAAGAATGTTTCTTTATTATATTTTGCTTTGGATTTTTTTAATCTATTGTAAAAACGTGCCCTTTTGAATGGGATTCTTAACTCCACGCATCGTACTAATGTGCCAAATTTTGAGCCATCGGGAGGAGAAATTCCATGGCCAAAAATTATCATGAGAAATGACTAGAAGCCAAAAACCACCCGTCACTTGTATTGCGATGAAATTAGAATCATTATGACAGAAAATGAATTGTATTAATCCTCTTCATTTATAATGCAGGAAGAGGATGGTGGTTACAGAAAGAAACTGCTAACGGACTAATAATATTTTCTGCGTATTAATCCTCTTCATTTATAATGCAAGAAGAGGATGGTGGTTACGGAATTAAAGAAACTGCTAACGGACTAATAATGTTTTATTTTTAGATAACTTAGGTATAATGCAGGATGAGAATGGTGGTTACGGAAAGAAACTACTAACGGACTAATAATGTTTTATTTTTAGATAACTTAGGTATAATACAGGATTAGGATGGTGGTTACGAAAAGAAACTACTAACGGACTAATAATGTTTTATTTTTAGATAACTTAGGTATAATGCAGGATGAGGCCATGGATGGTGGTTACAGAAAGAAACTACTAACGGACTAATATTTTTTTATTTTTAGATAACTTAGGTATAATGTAGGTGGTTACGGAAAGAAACTACTAACGGACTAATAATGTTTTATTTTTAGATAACTTAGGTATAATGCAGGATTAGGATGGTGGTTACGAAAAGAAACTACTAACGGACTAATAATGTTTTATTTTTAGATAACTTAGGTATAATGCAGGATGAGGATGGTGGTTACAGATAGAAACTACTAACGGACTAATATTTTTTTATTTTTAGATGACTTAGGTATAATGCAGGTGGTTACGGAAAGAAACTACTAACGAACTAATAATGTTTTATTTTTAGATAACTTAGGTATAATGCAGGATTAGGATGGTGGTTACGGAAAGAAACTACTAACGGACTATTAATGTTTTATTGTTAGATAACTTAGGTATAATGCAGGATGACGATGGTGGTTACAGAAAGAAACTACTAACGGACTGATAATGTTTTATTTTTAGATAACTTAGGTGACTGTGTTGACCAACTTACGCGCACATCAACTAATCATAACCTCAATCTCATTTTTTGCTTGCAAGGGTCCAATTAGTAGGAAGTAAGAGGCCTCAAGCAAGCCAATCTTATAAGTTATACTCCCTCCATCCCATTTTCATTGTCCATTATTTTATTTGTCTTTTTTATGTCTTTTGTCTATATCTTTTAGTGTGGATCGTGAAAAATATGCGATATGGATATTGTTTGATAGATTTCGATTAGTTCTATAATACAAAATTTTTAAAATTATAAAAAAACATTATAGATCAAAAGATATAACCAATTAAAAAATGACACACAATTCAAAAATGAACAATAATTATGAGGCGAAGGGAGTAGTAAAATTAGTGTAAAGATACACACAAATTCGCAAACCCCAACATTTTGAATAGCGATTGCTGCTTTTGGCCCTCTGATACTGTTCGACTCTGATATACAGATGATAACAAATAATCGCAAACGTAATCGATTGATACCCTTTATATCTCGCTTCGTATAAAATTTTTAGCCCGCTAGCTTCATAGTCACTATGGCTGATCAAGACCTATACAATCGATTCTAGATCTCTTCATAGCCACACAAGTGTGAGTACGTGCATTTGTGTGGTTAGTGGTCACTGACATCGTTGTGTATATATACCCTACTCTAGGATTCCCTATTGTTGAGAAAACACAAATGGCCCATCCAATTCATCAAGCCAATGAAAACAGCCCCTTCGGAGAACTCACAAGGGAAGAGTTCTACCATAAACACCAAGTACTCCACCAAGAGAGCTTCATGTTGAACAAACAAAACATGAAAATATTTACTCAGTCGTGGCAGCCAGCCGGCTCGAGCAGCCTCCGGCTCAGAGGGCTGGTAGCCATTGTCCACGGGTACACCGACGAGAGCAGCTGGCTCATTCAGCTGAACGCAGTCGGTTTAGCCAAAGCCGGTTTCTACGTTTGTGCACTTGACCTTCAAGGCCATGGCTACTCCGACGGTTCGCGCGGTCACATTCCTAAAATTGACCCGGTTGTTGAGGACTGCATACAGTTCTTTGACTCGGCTCGAGCTACCCATCCGAAGCTCCCAGCATTCTTGTTTGGTGAGGTTGAAGAATCGATCAAAATTTTTTAAGCCTTGTTTATTGGATCAATTATTCAATCCTTATTTCCAGTATATATTGCATATGATTTTGTTGGGTGTCATTTCTCTGGATGCAAAGGAAGAATCCTTATTTCCAGTATATATTGCATATGATTTTGTTGGGTGTCATTTCTCTGGATGCAAAAGGAAGAAACTACAATATTTCCTTGTACCAAGGGACAAGGGTCGTAACTCGTAACTCGATCAGTAAGAAATAGGTAAATATAAAGCTAGGCCGGCCTCCCTAAAAATCAGCTAGACCTCGTTTGGTTAATTAATCTTGCAAGAATTAACGAATTCTGTTAGCTCGATCATCTTCATGATGTCGATCTTAAGTAGTTGTTGGAAGACAACTGTCTGAAAAAGTCCTAAAAGAGGTTCAGAAAATCAGTTAGTTAAGCAAGTTCTAATTGAAGAGAATGTGAGGCATATATAGGTAGATGAAAGAAGACAAAGCTAAGACTCACTTAACCATTTTCAAGATCACAAGACCAAATATCGCCCGCCCGTAGCATGAATTAATGAGTTAGCACCAGGGGCTGCCAACTTTTTTATTGTCTGAGTGACATCGTGTGGAATGCTAAAAAAAAAAAAAGCATGGGATAAACACAAATTTATTGATAGAGCGATTAAAAAAAAGGGAAAATAGGAGTTTGCGAAACTACTGATCTGTCTTTCTCTCTATCTAATTAATGAATGAGCCTTCACTTCCCGTCTAGCCCCTTTCTTTAAACGTGGTAAAGCTTGCTCAATATTAGGGTTCCTCCATTCACCAAGTGGTGATAGAGTCAACAATATATCACCATTAATTCCCCTAGGTAATTAGAGTAGCTAGCTATTGAACCTAGCCAATCCTCTCATTAGGGATGGCTGCTTTTTTTTAGTTGTGATGTTGCTTTTATTGGTTACGATCAATAAAGTTCCTCACATTTTGACAAAAAAAAAAAAAAATCAAATTAACCCTAGCTAGTTTTTGTAGATGTCTGTCCTAATTAATTGGTTATTGTCATATATACCAATGTTGATGATTTTAATTTGAATCTATACTAGTAGTATATTACTGTTGTCATGAATATAAATTAATTCTTACCGGGCTGTACGTACGTACGTACGTAGGTGAGTCACTAGGTGGTGCAATATCCATACTGATATGCCTGAAGCAAAGCAAGGCGTGGAGTGGTTTGATACTGAATGCAGCAATGTGTGGGGTTTCAAACAAGTTCAAGCCGGTGTGGCCGCTGGAGGAGCTACTTCCCATGGCTGCTTTCGTCGCACCCACTTGGAAAATTCCAATTACAGATGATCCTGTCAAGAAGTCATACAAGGAGGAGTGGAAGAGAAAGCTGGTCATGAAGAGCCCCAACCGCCTCTCCAACAGCAAGGTGTGATCCATGTTAATTAGAAATAATTTTGACGTTGAAATAAAGTTGATCGAACATATATATATATATATATATAACAGAATTCGATCGAGAGTATCCTAATTAAATAGGTATCAGTTGAAGCTTTTTACATCAAGGAGCAGGGAAAGAATGAAACGTAGGAAGCATCTGATCGACAGAGTCAAGGGTGGCCTGTCTAAATCCATCATATCTTCTTGGCTCAAAATCATATTAATTTTTCTGTAAAAGAAAGAAACAGAAGTACGAACTTGGGAGGAAAAAATTAGGCTTGTAAAGAACTCGAGTTGTATTGATCGAGAAGTGCATGAGTACATGTTTGCAAAATACAACAGCCAAATTGGTAACGTACTCAAGCTTCGTTCGTTTCTTAATCGAGCTGATCTAAAATTAGCCTCTGTCAAGTTGAGTCTTAGTGGCCTAGTTTTTGTACGATGGAGCTTGTAATGTACGATGGAGCTTGTAATAGAGTTGAGTTTTAGACTAGTTTTTCCACGATGGAGCTTATAATAGGGTTGAGTTCTAGACGAGCTAGCTCATAAGATAATTTGAGTTTGTTTGGTTGATAGTTTAGTTTGGTTTGGTTTTGGTAGTGGGTGGAGAGAGAAATAAGGTAATGATTGGAGAGATGATTAATAATTGGAGAGAGATAGAGAGAGAAATGAAATTAATAATCGGAGATATAGAGTAATGATTGGAGAAAGATATAGGGTAATGCTTGAAAACAAAATTAAAACTAAAACACAACTAGCAACCGAACACAGTGAAAAGAGTTTTATACAGCTCACCTTGAACCAAATTGTGACGAGATGGACACTGCTTGAATTCAATTAGGTTGATTTATTTTACGTAGATTGTATTGTGCGATATGTGTATGATTTTGTAAAAATGACCTTTAGCCTAATACGATAAAATCCAAAAATTATTGGGCCAGTAGAAGTAAAATCTAAGCCATGCAAGAATATTATTCCCAAATGAATTAGTACGTAAAAGAATTAACGAATTTTTAGTTTCATAAATGTATCCAACAGGTGACAGCAGCAACAGCACTTGAGTTTCTGAGAGTCTGTGGGTACATACAGAGGAACTGCCATCGGCTCGAGCTTCCATTGTTGATGGTGCATGGTGGGGAAGACAAGATTTGTGATCCTGAATCGGCTAGTTTGGTGCATGAATCAGCTGCTAGCAAGGACAAGACTTTAAACATCTTCAAGGGTATGTGGCACCAGTTCATTGGCGAGCCAAATGAGAGTGTTGACCTGGTATTTGGGATGATATTGTCATGGATTGGAGACAGAGTTGGCAAAGCTAAAACTAATATTGGTAATGATTCTGAGAATTGAGATTGCAATAATCAGTGATGAACAGGGACCGAGTCAGAATTCATTCTTATTGAATGCGTTACTCTAACTTGTGTCTTGTGTCTTGTGTCGATCGCCTCTATCTAATGGATTCCTCGATCTCTTTGTGGAGCTTTTTTTTTGCCTTTTCCTATTATGTGGTCTCACGAAAAAATTAGAAGATACACACACGAAATTGCATACTCCTATGTCTAATCCGGAACTACTTAAAGACAGGGTTTTGAAATTTAGAGGGGCAAATAGGAGAAATTCACAACTCTGAAAGGGAAAATTAAGGACTCCTAAAGTTGTATGTATCTCTTTTTTTTTTTTGTCATATGGTATACATCAGCGGAATGTTACTTTGTTAGTCAACATGGGGCTGAACCCCAAACCTGCTCTCCGTAAGACTCGAATTTAGGTCACCACTGGAGAGAGAAATGAGACAACCAAATCAACTCAGATCCCTACCGGATGTTGTATGTATCTAATCATGTTAGTTTTGAAATGTCAGTTAATGCTTGAAAAAAATTTGAACCCATAGATATATGTAGAGAAACAATCTTACTGCCCATGGATGTAAGATTGTGGTTTCAGCTAATATGTTATGCTCTTCTATTAAATACAGATCAACATAATTCATGGCTGGGAAAAAAATGATTGCCACAACTATGTTACCCCATCAATAATTCTATGTACCCATCCAACTTATCCCGAAATTACCCAAAAAAGGATATTAATGGTCTAGATTGAAAAGGAATATTAATGGTCCATTAATATCTCTTTTTAGGATAAATTTTCTGGATATATAGCATCGCTCGTATAAGTTTTCTGGGTATATAACATTGCTCGTTTGTAATCACAACCCTAGCCATCTCACTAACAACACTCCAACTGCCACCACCAAACGAGAAACCTACGACTCACGGAGCAGAGAAATCAAAATTAGAAGTGGATCGAGGCCAGTGAAGAATCGTTGTGTCCTTAAAGGAGATTTGCCCTTGGTATGGTGTTCATGATTCTAGACTTCCGCCTCCTACGAAACAAGGATCTTTATGCATGCAAACAACAACACTTCGGATGCGTACTGTTTACATCCGTTTTTGACACCAAATCTTGGACCAGCGCTGAAAGGCCATTTAATTATTATTTGATTAGATTGGACCAAAAAATAGAGATGTATTGAATTAAAATTAATGTGCCAAGACAATATTAATTGGGCTCGATTAATTTTAACTTAATCCGATTACAGGCTAAAGATATTATGGGCTTAATTACTGAATAGAGCCCATGACCCGTGTCGATTGTTTGGTAGTTCCATAATATTCAGTAGAATGGAGATAGTGGGTGGTTAATAGTTATTGGGCAAAGGCTATTTGACTTGTGTAGGTGGAGAAATTCAATTAGTGCTTTAAACAGTACTGGATTGTAACGGCTTATTCGTGCCTCTTCGCCGGATCCCTAATTCGTCGTCGGAACCCTTATCCTGCAAAACAGACAAGGTGTGAGTGCACCTTTGCCTCTCGTGGCAAAGGCCTTCCGATGCCTTTGTTAGTATCTCGTACTTAGCAGTCAAACCCTAATTATCAGTAGGAAAGTAATAAGAATGCAGTATATTCCGTACCTCTTTCCTCTGAGTTTACTTCGTATTTATAGATTCATAGATGCTTGCTGCCCAAGCATCCCTGTCGCCCTAGGATTTCTATCTCGTAAAGGAATCCTAGGATATCAAGGATTCTCGTTTCCTTTATCAGTTTGCTACCTTAGTTCTTTTAGGACCCTTTTCCATAACTGGCCGAACATCCCATTCCTGTTGAGTATCTTTTCGAGATCCTACATTCTCGGGATCTCATTCCTTAATGGAATACCAACATTCTGGACTCTTCCAGAATGTTCCCTCTACTTCAACATCTGATAGGACTTCTTTCCTTGTTCGGCCGTCTCATGGCCGAACAGAGGGCCTGGTCCAGTTACTTCACATGTAACTGGTCCTTTATCAATTATTTGGACCATTTCTTTAGGAGTTCTCCTCCTGTTCGGCACTCTCGTAGCCAAACAAGGTATTTGAACAGTAGCTTCACGTGTCACTTTCCTTTTAATTGGTCCAATAACTTCTCATGTTTTACTGAACTGAGAGTCGTACAAACTCTCTTGATCAATGACTTCTCATGTCACCGGTCAATCGCGTTGACCTTTCCTTGGCACCGTGCTCGGGCGTTCCTGTTCGGGAATACCTCCCTACAATTGCTCCCCAGTTTTACTCGTTATCCTTTACCCAGATGACGAGTAAAGCTCTTTTGCCGAGCAAATTCATTCTGCTCCTGCACCTTATATATTGGTGCAATTTATTGTGCCATGACGAAAACATCTTTTCGTTTGGCCGTCAAAGGCTTTTAGTCCTAATCTTTACACGTGTCGAATCATTTATATTGCTTACATTAAATGCGGACAGATGTATTTTGGGGAACGGAACGCTCAAACGCCGTCTGAGGTGATGTTTCACGTACGCCACCCCACTTTTAGGGTATTTTTGGATTTTCGTCCCATTTTCAAAACCCCAATCTCTCTCTTAAACTCCCTCTGCAGAAAAAGAAGGTTCAAGCTTTTACCCGCCATCGATGCTCTGTTCACCATCTCAAGGCCTCTTCCTTTCTGCTGTTAGGGATTTCATCGACTAATTTCGTAAATCACCATTCTTCTTCTTGCTGCTCCATTTCTTTATCATTTTAGGGTTTCATCGTCCCCCTTTTTTCTATATTTCAAAGAACCAAGAAACCCTTCTGGTTATGGGGAGATTTCGGAGGCACTGCAATACTCCTCAAACCATGGCAAGTTTCAGATCTCGCTACGAGATTCCTGACAACGTAGCCACTATTTTGGCTCCTGAGGATGCCATTCGTGAAAGTTTTGATTTCGACACTCTTCACATTCCAATGGTAGCCGTCGTTAAGGGCGGGGTTAGGTTTCCCTTAGCTCCTCTGCTCCGCCAAGTTTTAGCATATTATAGGCTTTCCCCAATGCAGGTTTCTGGTAATTTCTTTCGAGTAGTTATGGGTATAAATGCCCTAAATAAGATGTTAGGGACCTCTTTAGGCTTGTACGATATTCACCATTTATACAGTATCTCCAGAACTGGGGATGCCCTTACTTATTATTTAAAAAGTAGGGATTCTAGAAAGAAGCTTGTTCTCGAACTCCCTGACTCTGCTCGAGGGGATGACGACGACTTTCTAATCGTTACGGGCAACTTCGAACCCATGGATGAGGACGGCCAAGTGATTGGTTTTCATGCTCCTCACGTTTTCGGGAGCCCACGTTAGTTCTTTCCTCCTAATTTATATGTTTGTCTTTTTCAAAAGAAAAGCTTTTTCATGCTTCTTATTATTTGTGCTTTGTTGTATTTCAGCATCAAACATCAATCGTGGATATAATATCATAACCCCTCAAGTTCACGTAGCAGATATCAGACGAGCATTTGCATTCAACGGTGAAGGGACGTACCTTGCAGGCCGAGCAAGAGCAGCTCAGGTACTACTCAGCTACAATGCTTTGTACGGTGGGTTTATTGATCGGCGAACCCGTGCAGCCGACAATCCCGTTGTTGCTGGTCCTTCAAGATCAGTCCTCGAACAAGAAGAGAGGCGTTCTCGGACACCTCCAATCTCTGACGAACCGATCCCTCTTGCTGAGGAAGCTTCTAGTTCCACATCCAGCTCTTCTTCCAGTGGCTACACCCCCTCACCTCCAGAGATGAACCGGCCAATTGACTTAGGCAGCCTTCTCACCATTCCTGGTCGAGGTCGTGGCATTGGTCGGGGCCAAGGTCGTGGTCGTCGTACCCAGACTCAAACCGATGCTCCCCCAGGATTTTCTCCAGAGGAAATCGAAGCCCTCCATCGAGAAAAACGTCAACGGGTGGAAGAAACTTAGGAAAGGCCTCCACCTTCCTCCTCATCTCCTGCTCCTGCGTAGGGCTCCCTCTTTCTCCCATGGGAATCGAGCTATCACTGCTCGAGACAGTGTTGAGACTGATGGGACTGCACTTGCATTATCCCAGGCCTTCTTGTTGCCTGGGGATATGCAGAAAGAAGTAGCAATGTCTCCTGACAACCTCCTGAGCTCATTTATGTCCAATAATGCCAAGATAAAATTTTCCTTTGTAAACCATATCGTACCTTAACGTTTAGTATCTATGTTTATATGGTTTGTACGTTCCAGGTGATGCAAAAAATGGTGGCCATGGCTCAAAAGCTCAGCCAATCCGAGCCCCAACGTGCCAAACTCGTCAGCGAGAACACCAAGCTTCAACGTACCATTATCAGGCTTAAGAGAGAAAGAAACCAAGCCCTGAGGGTAGCTAATGGACTTAAAGGACAACTAAAGGGGGCTAAGGACAGTCTAAATCAAACTTTGAAAGAGCTAGAGGCAAGCCAGAATGAAGCCAAAACTGCTTTTGAAAATGGGTACAATGAAGGAATCAAAGTTGCTACAGAAAGCTATACGAACCAGATGCCTGGGATTCAAGACCAAGTTTGGGTGGCATCCTAGACAGCTTGCCTTGCAAAAGCTGAGATTCCTGAGTCATCTCCTCTTTGGACCAACATCGAATTACCAAGTGCTACTGCTGGTCGTGAGGAAGATGTTACAGAGGAGGAAGATGAGGAGCAGGAGGTGCATACGTCTGAGCAACCGGTTAATGGTGGTGAACCAGGTGAAGACACGACCAACCCTGTCCAAAAGGAAGTCAGTGGTGGTCAACCTAGTGGTGAACATGCCACAGAAGACTTGCCTGCACTAGCAGCTCCTACAACTGCTCCTACATCTGTTCAAGATCTTACTGAAGATGAATGAGTTCGATCTTCATTATGTTTTTACCACCTGTTTTGAATTTGTTCCCTTTCATGGTACAAGCTTAATATCATTTTTGGAATACTGTGTGTGACACTTTTAAGTATTTCGTACTTATGTAAGTCTCTCGTACTTGTATGCATATATTCGTATGTAGACTTTTGTTAAGTTTCTCGTACTTATGCATGTATTCATATGCTTTCCAAGTTTGATCGTACTGGAACAGTTGTGCCAGGATATATGCCTAAGTATACTCTTACTGTGAAGCAGTTCAGCTATATATTCGTATAACCTTGGTGCTTGGTTTCAGTTTATTCATATTGCAAGTTACATATCCCGTATGTAAAGAAAGCAAAGAAAAAACGTAGAATCATATGGGACCATGCCCTGCTCCCCAATATGAAGGATGTTTGAAAAAAAAAGTGGCAGACTTCATATTTATAGAACCAAGAATAAAAGAACATTTTATTGGAATATGAAAAAACTCAAGGGGGCGTTACTCGTACCCTTTGCAACTAAAAACACAAGAGAGTTTTATTCATAATTCTCACACAATCACGATGTGCATAAAGAAATATAAAAATATGCTCAAACATATTTATATAAAGAACTTCCTCAAGTTGTGGACATTCCAAGGTCTGGGCACCAGGTTCCCGTCCAGGTCTGTAAATCGATAAGCTCCAATGCCCATAATCTCAGTAACTCGATATGGGCCTTCCCAATTGGCCCCTAACTCTCCTTCATTAGCCACTTTAGTGTTGCCGAGCACCTTTCGTAGCACAAGGTCCCCAATACCAAACTCCCGTGGATGTACATGTTTATTGTAGCTTTTGATCAATTGCTCCTGGTATGAGGCCAAGTGCACCAGGGCTCGTTCTCGTCGTTCTTCGGCAAGGTCTAATTCAATCTCCAAGGCTCTATCATTGCCTCCACTTTCAACCAAAGTGGTCCTGTTGGTCGGCAGACCTATTTCCAATGGAATAACAGCCTCTGTTCCATATGCTAATGAATAGGGGTCTCTCCCGTAGACCTCCTAGGCGTTGTTCGGTATGCCCAAAGTACAAATGGCAATTCATCAGGCCATTTCCCTTTTGCTTTATCCAAATGCTTCTTAATCCTATCAAGAATTGTTTTGTTAGAAGCTTCTGCTTGTCCGTTGCTTTGAGGGTAGGCTGGAGTCGAATAGTAATTTCTTATCCCATACTGGGCACAGAAAGTTTTGAACTTCTTCTAAAACTGGGACCCATTGTCTGTAATCAATGAATAAGGGACCCTAAAACGAGTGATGATGCTCTTCCACACGAACCTTTCTATCATAGGTTCAGTGATCTTGGCTAATGGTTCTGCCTCAATCCACTTAGTGAAATAATTTGTTGTAACCAGCAGGAATTTTCGGTTCCCAGTTGCTTTGTGTAACGGACCCACAATGTCCATTCCCCATTGAGCAAACGGCTAGGGACTTGTCAAAGGCACCAGATCCTCGGCCTGTGTTCGAATCATTGGTGAAAACTTCTGACATTTTTCACAAATTTTTACGTATACCTTAGCATCTTCTTACATGTACGGTCACCAATATCCTTGGGTGATTGCTCGGTGGGCTATGGACCTGCCCCCAGCATGGCTTCCACATGTTCCTTCGTGAATTTCATGGAGGAACTTTTGCACCATTTCAGGATGTACGCAAAGCAAATATGGTCCTGTCAAAGACTTCCTGTACAATTTTCCCTCAGGTGATAACCAGAACCGAGCAGATTTGGTCCTAATTTTGTAAGCCTCCTTTTTGTTTGAAGGGAGTTTTTCATCTCGTAAAAACTCTACAATTGGGTCCATTCAACTTGGCCCTTGGTTCACGTCCAAGACCATCTCCACGCTTCTCCCAATGCTCGGCTCAGTTAGATACTCTACGACTATCTTTCTTTTGAGCTCAGTTGGTACTGCTGCGGCTAACCATGCTAATGAATCTGCATGAGCGTTTTTTCCAGAACTTATCTGTTCAACATACACCCTTTCGAAGGTATCAAGCAGATCTCTGGTTGCTTGTACATAAGCCGCCATCTTCTCACTCCGAGTTTCATATTGCCCGGACAATTGATGCACTACAAGTTGTGAATCACAATATACCCTTACACGTTCTGATTTTAGGGTTTTTGCACTTCTCAAGCCAGCTAAGAGTGCCTCGTACTTTGCCATGTTATTTGATGTATTGAACCCTAGCCGAACAGATAATTCTAACATTGACCCATCAGGGGGTAAAAGCACAACCCCGATTTCGGATCCAGTGTTGCAAGCTGAACCATCAACGAACAGCTTCCATTCCAAGGGATCTTATTCGGCTGATGCCTGTTCCTTCGTTACAGGTGACTTTGCTTTACACTCCTTTCTCGTAGGAGGCAAAGGTGCAACCGTGGGTGAGAATTCTGTCACAAAATCTGCCAACACCTGGCCTTTGATTGCCGTGCGTGGCTGATAATCGATGTCATATTGGCTCAACTCAACGGACCAAGTTGAGATCCTTCCCGAGAAGTCTGCCTTTCGTAGCAGTGATTTTAATGGGAACTTCGTATAAACCACAACTTTATGGCTCTGAAAATAATGTGGCAATTTTCTAGTTGCTGTCCTTAGTGCCAGGACTAATTTCTCGAGGGGCAGATATCGTGTTTCCGCATCTAACAACGTTTTGCTCACATAATAAACAGGGATTTGCTCGGATCCCTTATTTCTCAAAAGGACTGCACTTACAGCATGCTCAGAAACAGCTAAGTAAAAAACTAGGGACTCATCTGGTTCTGGGGTTGAAAGAAGGGGAGGAGAGGCCAAATATCCCTTCAGATTCTGGAAGGCTTGTTCACATTCTGCTCCCCATTTGAATCCTTCCCTTTTCTTTAACAGCTGAAAGAAAGGTCTGCACTTGTCACTTGACCGGCTAATAAATCGATTAAGAGCCGCTGCCATCCCAGTCAACCGTTGAACTTCTTTCGTTGTCCGAGGACTCTGCAGATTCTATAAGGCCTTTATTTGGTCGGGATTCGCCTCTATTCCCCTCAAGGTTACAAGATGGCCCAAAAACTTTCCAGAACCGACTCCAAACGCACACTTCGAGGCGTTGAGTTTCAGTTTGTATTTTCTCAAGATTTCAAAAACCTCTTTCAAATCTGCTATATGGCCTTGCCCAGTTTTACTTTTCACCACCATGTCATCTATGTAAACCTCCATAGTTTTGCCGAGCAATTTTCTGAATATGATGGTTGCCAATCTCTGATATGTTGCCCCTGCATTCTTCAATCCAAAGGGTATGACATTGTAACAGTATAACCCACGTGGTGTAATAAAAGAAGTCTTCTCTTGATCAGGCCCGAACATGGCAATTTGATGATATCCTCGATATGTATTGAGAAAACTCATCCGTCCGTATCCCGCTGTTGCATCAACCAACTGGTCAATCCTTGGAAGAGGAAAACTATCCTTTGGGCACGCCTTGTTTAAATCTGTGAAGTCTACACAAACACGCCATTTTCCATTCTTTTTCTTGACAACAACAGTATTTGATAGCCATTTTGGATAATAAACTTCCCTTATTGCCTTGGCTTCCAACAAATGGTCTACTTCTTCAATTACAGCGTCAACGTGCTGTATGGCTGCCCTTCTTTTTTTCTGAATGACCGGCTTATGCTGTGGATCTATGTTCAAATGATGGCAGATGACGTCTGCATCTACCCCAGGCATCTCTTCTAGTGTCCAGGCAAATACATCGACATAAGTCTTCAAGAAACTTATCAATTCATTCTCTTCCTCTACTGGCAATGATTCCCCGATCAGAAAATACCTATCTGGATCAGTCTCGTTGATTTGTGTTTTCTTCAAATTCTCAATTACCCTCTCGGTTGGGTCTTTCCCAATATCCTCAATGGTCGGCAGATCCGGAATTTCCACAGTATTGGCATGGTGGGCATTATGGATTCTCTTTATGATGGACACCAAACATTGTTGAGCAACCTTTTGCTTACCTTTGATGTGCTCAATCCCATTGGACCCTGGGAACTTTACCATCTGATGGAAAGTAGAAGAGACTGCCCTCATCTTGTGCAACCAAGTTCTCCCTATAATCACGTTATAGGAGGACGGTACATCAACCACCAGGAAGTCGGTTCGTAGCACCACTGTACCAGCCCGAACAGGCAAAGTTACCTTTCCCAACGGCCAAACTGCTCCTGCTCCAAATCCGACCAAAGGAGTTACTAATTATACCAAATCTTCTTGAGTGAGCCCCAGTTTCTTGAATGCATCGTAATATAGCACTTCGGTGCAACTCCCTGAATCCACCAGGATTTTTTCCATATCATATTCCCCAACTCGTAGGGTTATGACTAAAGCATCGTTGTGTGGTACTTGAACTCCTCCCAGATTTTCATCTGTAAAAACTATGCCCTCATTGCATGCTTCTTCGTTACGCCCTCTTTTCTTTCCCAACTGCATCACATGTTGGTCATGCTTTATTTGTCTCTGAAGCAATCTCACCTCATTTCTCGTATAAGGCTCAGCTAATCTATGTATCATATGGATTACCCCTTTTGGATTCTGTTCGTAATCCAATTCCATTGCTTTGTCTTTATCCGTAGGATCATCTTGGATAAATTCTTTGAGATAACCTCGTGAGATCAAATCATCAAGATGCCGTTTAAACATTTCACAATCCTCAGTCATGTGGCCCCAATCCTTATGGTAGCTGCAGTGCTGATTCGTAGCACGTTTTGCATCTTTATTCCCACCTAGAGTTGGAGGCCATTTAAAATAAGGTTGATTCTTTATTCGATAAAGAATCCTGTAGATGGGCTCTTTCCAGACCGTGTTTATTGAAAAGAACGATTTGGGATCCGGAGCTTGTTTGTTCTTGTACAGCTCTTTCTTTGCTTGCCCATAATCCTTCCTTTCACGATAGGTTTTGGGCTCTGGCTTTTCTACTTTCTTTGTGGGCCCCTTTACTTGCTCGGCGGCCAGCTTGCCATCTTCTTGAAGAATATCATCTTCGGTTCTGGCGTGCTGCTCAATTCGCTCCATCAGCTTTGCCAATGTCTGTACTGGGCTCATGTTTAAGGACTTACGCAGCTTCTCCCAAATAGGCAAACTTGTCTTGAACGTGGCTATGGCGTATTCTTCACTGCAACCTTCAATTTCGTTAAAGGTTTTCCAGTATTTTTTTGCATATGTCCTGATCGGCTCGTTCTCGCCTTGCTTCATAAAGGAAAGACTCTCAAAAGTTTTGGAGCTTTCCTGCTCGTCAAAAATCGTGCAGTGAACTCCTCGGCCAACTGCACCCATGTTCGGATGGAACGGGAATCCAATCTATGAAACCAAGACAAGGCTGCCTTCCCTAAGCTTGACGGGAACATCTTGCACATAATTGCATCATCTCCTTCATGCATAAACATTGCCTGCTGGTAATGCTGTATATGTGCCACGGGATCAGCATCTGTCTCGTAGAGGATGAACGTTCCGTGTTTCACTCTGGTTGGCAACTTAGCCTCTTGTAACTTTCTTGCAAAAGGGGAAGATGCTATATTCTTGAGTGCTTTCCGTGCTGCTTCTCGTGCAGTCATGGTTTTATCCTATGGTCCTTTCCTTTCGTTTGGTCTAGCTTTTTCCCAATCGGAATCAGGTCTTTCGTACCTGTCCCTATGATGTTTTCTACTACCTTCCTCCTCAGGGGTAGAGCTTCGACTTCTGCTTCTCCTTTTTCTTGGAGAATCCCTCCTTCTATCCGGTGTTCAGGTCTTGCTCCTCTCTCTTTGTGGAGAAACTTTACGTTGCCTTGGGATCAGACTTCTGCTCCTGCTCCTTCTTCCTCGTGAAGGAGCTTTTCTGAATTGTACCATAGCATATCCACTACCTCTGGAATTTCTTCTAGACTCCGAATGTTCCCTGATTCTTTTCAGTTCTCTGATCTCATATTCTCATTTTTTAATTAGACGAGCATACTCCTCAATTTCTTATTTTTTTATCAAGAACGTCTTCGCTACGGTGCACGTTCCTGGAATGTGCGACTGATTCATCCCCTCGATGGGATTTACTCCTTCTCGTGGATTTTGAAGCCATCTCTCCATCTCTATTTTTATCGTGGACGGTAAGGAGGCGGCCCTTACTCATGGTCCTTCTGTGTCCACCCTCTGGCTTTCTCGGAGTCCCAGGGGGAGATTTATCCCTTCCTCCATCTAACACATCCTTTGGGTCATGCGGTGTTGCTTGGTCTACTTCCACCATGGTCGTATTTCAAAGGGAACTCTTTCGTTTCCCACAGACGGCGCCAATTGTAGGTGGAGAAATTCAATTAGTGCTTTAAACAGCACTGGATTGTAACGGCTTATTCGTGCCTCTTCGCCGGAACCCTAATTCATCATCGGAACCCTTATCCTGCAAAACAGACAAGGTTTGAGTGCACCTTTGCCTCTCGTGGCAAAGGCCCTCTGATGCCTTTGTTAGTATCTCGTACTTAGCAGTCAAACCCTAATTATCAGTAGGAAAGCAATAAGAATGCAGTATATTCCGTACCTCTTTCCTCTGAGTTTACCTCGTATTTATAGCTTCATAGATGCTTGCTGCCCAAGCATCCCTGTCGCCCTAGGATTCCTATCTCGTAAAGGAATCCTAGGATATCATGGATTCTCGTTTCCTTTATCAGTTTGCTACCTTAGTTCTTTTAGGACCCTTTTCCATAGCTGACCGAACATCCTATTCCTGTTGTGTATCTTTTCGAGATCTTACATTCTCGGGATCTCATTCCTTAACGGAATACCAACATTCTGGACTCTTCCAGAATGTTCCCTCTACTTCAACATCTGATAGGACTTCTTTCCTTGTTCGGCCGTCTCATGACCAAACAGAGGGCCTAGTCCAGTTACTTCACATGTAACTGGTCCTTTATCAATTATTTGGACCATTTCTTTAGGAGTTCTCCTCCTGTTCGGTATTCTCGTAGCCGAACAAGGTATTTGAATAGTGGCTTCACGTGTCACTTTCCTTTTAATTGGTCCAATAACTTCTCATGTTTTACTGAACTGAGAGTCGTACAAACTCTCTGGACCAATGACTTCTCATGTCACCAGTCAATCGCGTTGACCTTTCCTTGGCACCGTGCTCGGGCGTTTCTTGGTCCTGTTCGGGAATACCTCCCTACAACTTGGTCAAAATGGCCCGTTTTTCTTTGATTGCCATGAAAAAGGGAAATGAGGTGGCCCATTACCCTTAGTAACTTCTAATAACTACTTATGATCCCATGAAGTGGAGGTAGCAGGGACACTTGGCGGGAAATTACTCTTGCATGCAAAACCAAAGACCCTTGGCCTACAAATACTAGTTCTCGAGACTAAAAAAGGGTTCAACACCTCAAAGCTCAGCGCTTAAATCAAAGTCTTCCTAGCGAAGTACCTATTTTACTTTTTTTGTACCAACTCAATTACTTCTTCAAGTAATTCAGGTTTTTTACTTTCCTGTTGTACGCAAAACTTTATTACATGGTTAATAAAGTTATTTTTTTTTATGTTGTTACTTCTTTCCTGCACGGTTAGGAAATTGCTAAGTCCACTTCGCTGTGGCAAAACCACAAACCTCCATTGCAATTCAGCCCTTAGGTTCGCAACACACTCGCCTTCACAGTTACAAAGTCAGAACAGTCCTTTACGTTAGACGCGACAAGTCTTGGCATGCCCGCGCTCAGTCCTGGAGCCATTTTTTGACCAAATATCTTTTGGCATGCCCAGTGGGACCCTAATCGTTTAAGGGTTTTAATCATGGCAAGGACGCAACAGTAGCAATATCTGGATCCACCTACAGCGGATCTACCATAGAGTCCTGAGGGAGTGGCAGTCGACGCCCCATTACTCGAGGAAGTTGGTTCTCAGATCACCGCTCAAGTTCTTAGCGACGCTACGGACATCATCAAAATTATACTCCCTCCGTCCCGATTTGTTTATCCATTTTCACTATTTGGGACATCTTACAAAATTGTCTATATGTTTCAATTTATAATGTTTTTTATATGCAATATAGATCTTGTTTGATAGATCTCAATTAGATCTAAAATATAATATTTTCGAAATTATGTAAAACATTATAGATTGTGAGATATAGACATTTTTTTAAAAGGAACGTATGTCGAAATTGGACAAACAAACTGGAACGGAGGGAGTATGTTTTTGGTAGGACGTGAGATCTCCCACAACGTTATGAGTCAATCTCGCAATCGTTCTCTCTGTCCTTGGAACTCTGACTATAGCAATGAACAAGATGGTTGCTACACTTATGGAGAGGCTATCGATCGCTCCTCAGCAGCAGAGCTTTCCACAGTTTGGTGTCTACGACAACGACCAAGACCAAGCAGGCCAGTTCGGTTCAAATGAGGTGATTCCACCTCTTCAAGCTTTTTATCACGCTTTCTCATCCAATAGCCTTGCACTCGAGGGGCAAGGAAGTAAAGAAGTTATTATTGGAGGAGTTTAAACACCTCCAGTAAACAAAGACCAAAGGTTTGTGATGGCGAAAAATCCATCCAAACCTGACAAATCCGACGAGATAGACAAAAGGCCTCTACAAGGAGGCCAGGGGTCTGGAAATGGCAAAGGAGTTGCTCACACACCTCAGGGCTCTGATACTCGGGGGGCAAATCCAATACAGAACCAACATGCACAAGAGGCACGCCCACAGCAGCCTCATGTGCCAAACATGTTTATGGGAAGGGATCAAGTCCTAAATTTTCTCCAGGAGCAGTTAGGACCTGATTTCAGACCTTTGGGCAGGCCAATGTATATGAAACCTCATACCGAAGAGGTGAATAATACACCTTTCCCAAAGGGCTATAGAGTCCCAGAATTCTAGACCTTTAATGGAAAGAGCATGCAGTCGACTGTAGAGCACATTGCCAGGTTTTAAGTTCAATGTGGGGAAGCTGGGACCATTGATGCTCTAAAGTTGAGGCTTTTTCCCAATTCTCTTACTAGGACAGCATTTACTTGGTACATCAATTTACCACCTAACTTAGTGAAGACCTGGGCACAATTGGATAAGATGTTCCACCAGCAGTTCTACAGGATAAAATCGATAATGAAGTTGGCAGACCTGTCATGCTATCGTTAAACCCATTTGGAATCTGTGGAGTCATATCTCTTACGTTTCAAGACTGCTCGATTCAAGTGTAAGATTGTTCTTCCAGAGGCCAAATATGCGCGCATAGCATTAAACGGCTTGGGCTTCGAAATGAAGAGAAAGTTTTATGGAACAAAGTTTAACGACTTGTTCGAGTTGCCCTCTAAGGCATCTCATTATGAAAAGGCTCTTAGGGGAGGAACATGATAGGAAGACAGCATCCAAGGGAGCGTATTATCGCAATCCTAACTATAAGGTTGCTGCAGTGGAGACAGAGGCAGACCCCGATGTGGCAGTGGCTGAAATTATCAATAAGAAGCCATATGTTTACAAGGTCTTTGTCAAGATGGAGCAAACAAAGTAGTTTATCCAGAACACTCCTAATAGGCCAACCAGGGCCTATACCTTTGATATCAGCAAGGCAGAAGCTATCTTTGATTAACTCCTTGCTGACAAGCTACTCAAACTGCCCTTTGGCCATAAGATCTCTGCCTTAGAAGAGCTGAGAGGCAAGGAGTATTGTAAGTACCATAACTCTTGGAATCATACGACTAATAATTGTATCGTATTTAGAAATGATATCTAGGATAAAATTGAGCAGGGAGAGTTCAAATTCCCTAAAAAGATAAACAGCCCATGGGGGTGGATGGCAATCCTTTTCCTTTAGGACTGAGTGCGAATATGGTCTCTGTCAACATGTGAGGCATACCTAGGGATGCTCCTTGGCAGAAATAAGTTTGGGAGCCCTTTCTAGAGAAGTTTACAAGTCCAGCGCAGATAGGTACTGGGATCCTTATTATGAGGAAGAGGATTATAGGACTGAGCTGGTCAAGAGGTTTGAGAGAAAGAAATCATGGAGGTCCAAACCTACAGGGGTGAAGAAACCAGAAAGATCAACTTGCTCCATGATATGCATAGAATGTGAACATCATGCCAGTCCTAGCAAACCAGCCCCGAAGAGCATTATGGTGGGAAGAGTTGAACCTAGTCCTAAGGAGCCACAGAGATTTAAGGGGAAAGGGGTTGAATGTGAATCTGTTCAACCGAATTCAGCCAGGGTTGGTTAAAATTGAAGATGAGCTGGACAACTTGAGAATATCTGATCCTTCCAAGGACAAGCCTAAGGTTGTGAGACCTCCAATCACTCCTCCAGATGAGTGGCACATGGTTGAACATCCCAAGTTTCCTTATGAACTTCCACCTCTGTCTAGATCTCAAAAGAGACGCCGCCAACGATTTAGGCAGGCAACTAGAAGGGCTGAAGAAGAGACAGATTTATTGGATGCTCTAATGATTGAAGATGATCCTAAGGGGAAGGAAAAAGTGGAAATTCTAGTAGAAGATCCTATGGTTGAAAAACCTAAGGTTAAGAGAGCATACAAGCCTTTAGAAAGGACTGTAGAATAAGCTATCATCGAACCTCCTCGAAGGACTTTATCTAAGAAGCAAGTCCCTTCGGGGAAGACGTACAAGGAGGCTGTAACCAAACTGCCTCCAAAGCAAGCTACTATACCCAATAAGCAACTTCTCTTGGAAAGAACTCTTAAGGAGGCTAGAATTGAGCCTCTTCCAAGACAAGTGACTTTACTCAAGAAGATAGCCCTTGAACCAAGGAAGCCAGACTCGACGGGCAAGTCAAATCTAAATCTACAGGCTAAGGAGTTTAGGCCTGGACAGAGTCCTAACATGCAATGCAACATGGTTGTGATCTTACCAGTAGATCTGGAGGCCAAGGACAACACTCCAACAACTATGGAGGGGGATGTTGTAAAGATAGGGTAGATGACTGAAATTCTAAACGAGTCATTCTCTGTAGAACTGAATGGGCCTTCAGAGATTGTGCTAAAGGATGAGATTGAAGGAAAGATTGAAGATCGGACAACTAGCATGATCTTTGAAAGGCCAAGTCTCACGATGAACAAACACATCAAGCCCTTGTACATCACTGGTTGTCTTGATGGAATGCTGGTTAGTCGTCTCCTGGTGGACAATGGGTCAGCAACCAATCTTAGTCCTAGGCTTATGATGCAGAAGCTTGAGAAGACTGATCTACCGAGTTTCATGCACTTCAACTTTGACTGATTTTACTGGGAAGGAGACAACTTGTCAATGTATTTTAACCATTGATGTGTCCCAATACGTGTCCCCGCCGTGCGTGTCCCACTTAAAAATTAGTTGAAAATGTAATGGATACGTTCACATGGCATGTCCCATACGTTTTTTGCAATGTCCCTGTGTTCAACAAAAATCTTGATTAGGTCACTTTAAAATGCGACCGGATTTGCAACTAATCGGGTTACGGGTCCCTTAGTTTCTAGTAACTGTAGTTTCTTAGGAAAAAATAGTAGTTCCATCTTCAAGTTGTTTTACTCTTAAGTTCTTGATTTTCTAATTTATTTGTTTGTTTTTAATGATAGTTTTTGGCTTTTGCATTTGTAGGTCCACTGGAAGGGCTATGGGTTAGATGATGACACTTGGGAACCTCAAGATGGTTTGGGGTATGACACCACAAGCAAAAGTAACCTTAGCTAATTTTCATGTTATTTTGTCATCTTACGAATCAATGTTTTTACCAGTACTTGTAAGGATGCGATGAAAGAGTTTGTAATTAATGGGTATCGCTCCAAGATTTTACCTCTACCTGTAAGTTTCACATGTCTTAATTAATCTTGTTATTGATTCCTGATGATTTAAATTTGATTCTAAAATTCAACTGTTTTGTTCTTGAAACAAAAACGATCCCTTACAAGACCTGAAGAATAAACAACTTACTGTTTTTATGGACTTCGTAAAATACTTGAAACCAAGATTTGTATTAATGGAAAATGTAGTTGACATGTTAAAGTTCGCTGGTGGATTTCTTGGACGATACACTTTAGGATGTCTTGTTGGAATGAACTATCAAGCACGATTAGAAATTATGGCAGCTGGTGCTTACGGACTTCCCCAATTCCGAATGCGAGTCTTCTTGTGGGACGCTCATTCTTCAGAGGTGATTTAATAAGACACCAACATATTACATACTTACTCCTTATTTTTTGCTTTTAAACTAAATAATTATTTATTTCGGTGTGTAGAAATTGCCTCAGTACCCTTTACTGACACACAATGTTGTTTTGAGGGGGAGTGGTCCAACTAAATTTGAGGTAGAATTTGGAATATCCGAGTGTTTCTTGCAATTTCAGAATATGTGCTGAGGATTTCTCTTAAAGTTTTACCTTTTCATGTATAGTGGAATGTTGTTGCTTACGAAGAAGGTCGACGCCCTGAACTCGAGAATGAACTTTTTTTCAAAGATGCCATTTCTAATCTCCCACCTGTATATGAACAAACTGTTTGATATTTCTTGCTTTTATGCCATTATTGGTTGTGGCCTAGGCTTTCCATAATTTGTCCATCTTCAATTTGTTCTTAAGGTTAAGAATGATGAAGCGAGGGATGAACTACCATATCATAGTGAAGCCATGACGGAATTTCAGAAATTTATTAGATTGGGGAAGGATGGTGAGCTCGCGTAACTTTTGGCTAAATTATGCTAATGAATATTATGTAGTAGTTTAATTTTTAAACTTGCTATTAATCAAGAGTGTTTTTTGGTCATTCTCAACAACTTGACGTTTAGAAAAGTGCTTCATGTGCTGCACTTTTCACCTTTCAATTGTTTGTCTTGGTATCTGTGGTTTCAATTGCTCGTTAGTTGTTTTTCATTAGCAATTCAGAAAAAAATCTTGATAGTGAAACTAGTTTCATGTTATAATTCACTTATGGCAATAACCTGTTATTTATCTTATGGAAATGGTCAAAGGGGAGTTTCATTATCAGCATAGTTTGCTTAATTTAAATTGCATGAGAAAATTCCATCCTTTTGATATGTATTCTTGGTTATTTGCATATGTTTACTTGGTTTTCTTATTGTCCTAATTTGTAGAGCTTTTGAGTTGTTCAGTAGCACGGTCTGAACCATTGAAGCTCTTTGATCATCGTCCTCTTCAATTGAATGTTGATAATTACCGACGTGTCTGTCAAATTCCAAAGAGAAAGGTTTTCTAACTGCTATCCAGTAATACATATCCTGTGAAAAATATTTGAAACATCATATTGGTATATTTCTTTGTTGTTTTAGGGTGCAAACTTCAGGCATTTGGAAGGTGTTAGGGTTTGTGATGATAAGAAAGTTGAATGGGACCCTGAAATTAAAAGGCTGTATCTAGCTTCAGGAGAGCCTTTGGTAAGAGTGCTATTTTTTTGGTCATTCGTAACATTTCTGCTAGTTGCTGCTTGGATTTGATTGCGTCGACGGTATTCACAGGTCCCTGATTATGCAATGACTTATGTCGATGGGTATTCATCTAAGTAACGGTTTCTTTGTTATTTGTTTTTTTTTTCCTCACTTTGTTTCCTTTTGTTTCTCGAATATTCATCTTGCGAAATCATGCAGACCATTTGGGTGAGATGGTGCCAACGGTTGTTACAAGGGCAGTACCTCACAATTAGGTCACTTTCCTCCCCTTCTTGAAATGGATAGAGCTCAACCCATCACCAATGTTTTATCTTCTGAAATCAACACGATGTGGAGGTGATATGGGCTGACTGTAGACTTTTCTAGGTCTCTACTAATCATGCTGAGGCCCATTTATATAAGGAATGGATTGGTCCAACGAAGGTGGCAGGCCTTGACAAGTATGACCGTCTCAAGATAGCCCCTATTCATGATAACAAGTCAGTGGAAGAAGTGAAGGCATTTTTTCAAGAGTTAATCGGTCCTATGATCACAAAGTCAAGCAAGCCGATTCTAGCTTCATTGAAACGCCATTCTCAATGTCAGTAAGCCTTTCAGAAATAGAGAAACACACAGCCCTTCAGGCCTTGTTGTCGAGGTTTGAGATTTATTTACTAGAGATGAGGCTAATGGGAAATCAAGAGTCAGAAGAAGATTATTGAGCCTGTGTGGCCGAAGTAATCAATGAGGATGAAAACCTAGTTGAAGATCTAGACAAAACTCGGTTGGAAGACCTTGAAGCAGCTCCAGCTAAACTGGATGATCTAAAAGTCGAAATGCAAGATCCTTTGAAAGAAGTTAATTTGAGAGACTCAGAGAATCCCAGACCTGTATACATTAGCCAACTTCTGCCAGAGGACATGAAGAAGAAATTTATCCAGCTCTTAAAGGAGTTCAAGTTTTATTTTGCTTGGACTTATGAGGAGCTCCCAGGACTGTCCAGAGACCTGGTAGAACACAAATTGCCCATTCAACAAGGGTTCAAACCTTTCAAACAACTGCCGAGGAGGATGTCCAATGAGGTCTATTTGCAGGTCAAAGATGAGATTGAACGCGTTTTCAATGTTGGGTTCATACGCACAGCCAGGTATGTTACTTAGCTCTCTAATATTGTGTCAGTCCTTAAGAAGAACAGTAAGGTTAGAGAAGGTGGACTTCAGAAACTTGAATTTGGCATCCCCAAGGGACAAGTATCCAATGCCAGTTGTAGATCAGTTAGTGGATGGAGCTTTTGGTCATAAGGTTTTATTCTTCATGGATGGACATTCTGGCTATAATCAAATCTTCATCAATAAGGCCGATATGACTAAGACTGCTTTTAGGTGTCCTGAAGCTTTGGGAACCTTTGAGTAGGTTATAACGTCGTTCGGCCTAAAGAATGCAGGTGCTTCGTTCCAACGAGCAATGAATGCCATATTTCATGGTTTCATTGGTCGTTTCATGGAGATCTACATCGATGATATAGTGGTCAAGTCTCAGTCCTATGAAGAACATTTGGAACACTTGAGAAGGTCATTCTAGAGAATGCAACAATTTGATTTGAAGGCAAACCCCTTAAAGTGTGCTTTCAGAGTTTCCGCAGGCAAGTTCCTAGGGTTTTTAGTCTACAGCAGAGGGATTGATGTTAACAAGAATAAGGCTAAAGCGATTATGGAAGCAAAGCCTCCTACTACAAAGAAGGAGTTGCAGAAGCCCTTGGGAATCATTCTTGAGAAGGTTCATCTCAAACCTAGCAGGAAAGGTTTAGGTCTTCTCTCAACTCTTGAAGCTGAAGGATCAAGACACTTTTGTTTGGGAGGCAAGCCATCTGAAGGCCTTTGATGAGATCAAAGGCTATTTAGCCAAGGCTCCAGTCCTTATGCCTCCCATTAAGAACCTTTGAAGCATTACATCTCAGCTGCTAAAGGCTCTATTGGAGGCTTTCTAGCTTAAGACAACGCTCAAGGAAAGGAATAGACGATTCATTATTTAAGTAGGTTATTGACTCCATATGAACGGAGATACACTCCTATTGAAAAGATTTGTCTTGCCTTGTACTTTTCAGTAATCAAAATTGTGGCACTACATCCTTCTTGTTTTGGTTTACATTATAAGTAAAACAGATCTAGTTAAATACTTGCTTTCTCGGCCAATTATGGGAGGCCGAATTGGCAAATGGTCTTTAGCTCTAATGGAATTCAGATTTCAATACATTCCTCAAAAAGCTGTGAAAGACCAAACCTTAGCAGATTTTCTTGCTGATCATCCATGCGTGGATATTGGCGATGAATCTGAGGTAGGACTGAGCGCTCTTGAAATATCACTCACTTCTTGGACGCTGCTCTTTGATGGATCAAGGACTCAAGAAGTAGTCTCAAGCTGTGGAGTAATTATTATTTCTCCCCAAGGCCAAAGGACTAAATTGTCCTTTCAATTTGATTTCTCGTGCACAAATAATCAAGCTAAATATGAAGCAGTTGTTATAGACCTTGAAATCCTTAGAGATCTAGAGGCTAGATAATTAAAAGTTATTGGGGATTCAAACCTTGTGATCAATCACTTGCCAGGAACATTTAAATGCTATAGTGAGGACTTGGCTCCTTATTATATGATAACCGTACAGTTAATTCAAGATTTTGATAATGTAACTGTCAAACACATTTCAAGGAGTATGAACACTGAAGCAAATAGCTTGGCTTAGGCCTCAATAGGCCTGAAGTTATCTCCAGAAATGATTCACAAGATTATCACACTCCAGATCGAAGAGATTGTTACCTTCTGTTAGGAGAAGGGGTCTACGACTGGAGGTATTTACTTCAGACTTTATAGGAAAAGAATCGGATGACGAGCCCGAGAATGATTGGCGCACACCTATCATATCATTTCTAAAGAGGACTCATTATAGAATCTCTAGAAAAGTAAGAAGGAGAGCCATAAACTATATCCTCATAGGAGATTAATTATACAAGAACAGCCCTGAAGATGACTTATTTTTGAGGTGTTTAGGACACCCTGAAGCCATGAGGGTCATGAATGAGGTCCATGAAGGAGTTAATGGAGCCCATCAATCAGGGGTAAAGATGAGATGGCTAATCAGAATGTATGGATACTATTGGCCAACCATTTTAGAGGATTGCATTCGTTTTTCCAAAAGATGTCAGCCCTATCAAGCCCACGGCCCAATTCAGCATGTTCCTGCAGCTGATTATCATGCTGTGGTCAAATCTTGGCCATTTAGAAGTTGGGCTCTTGACGTAGTTGGAAAAATTTATCCTCATTCTTCTGGAAATCATACTTACATCTTGGTAGCCACAGATTACTATACTAAATGGGCAGAAATAGTGCCATTAAAGTCTGTGGGTCAACAAGAAATAATTAAAGTGATCAAGGAGAGAATCATCTATAGGTTTGGACTACTAGAACACTTGGTTGCAGATAGGGGTACAATATTCAAGGGAGAACAAGTGGTTAATTTTGTTGCACAACAAAACATCATTGTTTCCAATTCCACTCCTTATTATGCACAAGGGAATAGTCAGGTTGAGTCCACTAATAGGACTTTGGTCAATATTATAGAGAAAATTGTGAAAAATAATCCAAGGGCCTTGCATGAATTGCATTCTGAGGCCTTATGGACCTACAGAACTTCAAAGAAGGAAGCTACGAATATAACCCCTTATGTGTTGGTATATGGACATGACCAGTCCTACCAATGGATGTAGCAATAAAGTCAACAAGGATAGCATATCAACATGGCCTCACTCCTGCAGATTATACTCAGGCCATGTTGATAGAACTTGAGGACTTGGACGAAATTAGGCTCGCAGCCCTTGACCACATGATGGTTCAGAAAAAGAAGAGTTGCTAGAGCTTATGACAGGCGTGTAAGAAATAAGAGCTTTACTGAAGGTGATTTGGTTTGGAATGTCGTCTTTCCCCTACGAGAAAAGAATTCAAGGTATGACAAGTAGTCTCAAACTTTGGGAAGGACCGTATCAGATTTCTCAAGTGTTCAAAGGTAACCTTTATCTTCTAATGGATTTAAATGGGGGGTTGTTTAAGCATTTGACTAATGGAAAATACCTCAAGCTTCATTATCCTACTATATGAGAAAACCTACCAAGGAAGTCATAGAAGAATGGATCAAAAAAGTCTAAGCTGAGGCCATAGTGGTTATTCAAGCTAAAGTTTCAAAAGGGCCTCCAGTTTAGGACACCATTAACAAAGTTCTTAGGCTAAAATAGAGCCTAACAACTTTTTAAAGATTTGATAAAGATCAAAGGTCTTTTTGGGTTACCAAAAACTTGATTCTGTCCTAATTAATAGGCCTACACCATGACCAAGGTCAAGGCCTAAGGGGACATTGTTTACATCCGTTTTTGGACCAAATCTTGGGCCAGCGCTGGAAGGCTATTTAATTATTATTTGATTAAATTGGGCCAAAAAATAGAGATATATTGAGTTAAAAATAATGGGCCAAGACAATATTAATTGGGCCTGATTAATTTTAACTTAATCCGGTTACGGGCTAAAGATATTCTGGGCTTAATTATTGAAAAGAGCCCATGACCCGTGTTGATTGTTTGGTAGTTCCAGAATATTCTGTAGAATGGAGATAATGGGTGGTTAGTAGTTATTGGGCAAAGGCTATTTGACTTGGCCAAAATGACCCATTTTTCTTTGATTGCCACGAAAAAGGGAAATGAGATGGCCATTACCCTTAGTAACGTCATGATCCCATGAAGTGGAGGTTACAAGGACACTTGGCGCAATAAGAAGCAAGGCGGGAAATTACTCTTGCATGTAAAACCAAAGACCCTTGGCCTATAAATACTAGTTCTCAAGACTAAAAAAGGGTTCAACACCTCAAAATCCAGTGCTTAAACCAAAATCTTTCCAGCGAAGCACCTATTTTACTTTTCCTGTACCAACTCAATTACTTCTTCAAGTAATTCGGGTTTTTTACTTTCCTGTTGTACGCAAAACTTTATTACACGGTTAATAAAGTTCTTTCTTTTTTACGTTATTACTTATTTCCTACACGGTTAGGAAATTGCTAAGTCCATTTCGTTGTGGCAAAACCACGAACCTCCATTACGATTTAGCCCTTAGGTTCGCAAACACTTACCTTCACGGTTATGAAGTCAGAAAAGAGACATCCAGTCTTTTACATTAGATGCGACTAGCCTTGACAATCCCGCGCTCAGCCCTCGAGCCATTTTGTGGCCAAACACGTACCCAACGACCAAAAACAGAACGGAACTCTCTATATGCTAAAGAGTGTGTGTGTTGTGTGGGAAATGGGACCATTTTATACAATTTAATAAAGTCCAAAGCCAATCCAGACTGACTATTTAGACAGGCAAGCAGCGCGTGAGGTAAATGGGTTAAAGCCCACTTTGTCCATGCGCTCCCTCCGGACAAAACTTTGGTGTCTTAAGGCCCAACCTTTTGATGTATCATCATCAATCTATACTCGTTGTTGCAAATGTGTTAGTGCTTCTCAAGCTTCCAAAACCTCTTTCTTGAATTTTCAGTTTTTTGAGTTTTTTATTAGGAGAAAGAAGACAGACTCGCAACAAACATGCACTTGGCATTGCACATTTTCCACTACGTTGATCTTTACAAGCAAAAAAAAAAACTACTCCACGTCCACGTACAACCCACACAATTATACGAGTATTATTCACAGCAACTCTAATTTCCTCCATATATAGTTTTGAACTCTTAAAACAAGTGCATCTTTCGTTACCCAAAGCAAATCATATCCCTCTTCATGGTTAAAATCAATGATCATCTTTCTTGCACCACATATCTCCCACAAAAATACAATCCTGTAAGTTATAACTGATACAAATTTGTGAGTGTCAAATTTGGCTCAGTTTGCTGCGAGAATTCGTTGGACCGATTCCCAATTTCTCAAAGATGCGGCAATGCTTAATCTAGTTCCGAACAATTAGCATTTTCGACAAAATTCTCATTCATCTGAGGGGGGATTTTCAGTTTTTTAGCCAAAGCATGAAGCGTGAATAGGAGAACCAAGTCACCAAAAAGGAAATGCTTCAATGAAAAAATGTATGCATCTACATAATAAGGGAGAACGGTTTTTAAATCTTATCTCTCCATAAATCCTAACCATTGATTTGCTCCATAAATCCTACGGCTCTTTCCCCCCCTCTCTCTCTCAAACAATAGTAATTGCACAATTGCCACTAATTAGATCTCATGTTCAAAATTCATATCTCACTCTCCTCCTCCTCCTCCTCCTCCTCCTCCTCCTCTCTCTCTCTCTCTCTCTCTCTCTCTCTCTCTCTCTCATATCTTCTTCTAGCTCTCCGCTCACAAAGCCGACGCTTCCCTGTGATTTTCTTTGAGACCGAACACCCCTCTAGATTAGTTTTGATGACTCTTCCTCCTCCTCCTCCTCCTCCTCCTCTCTCTCTCTCTCTCTATATATATATATATATATATATATATGCGTGTGTGTGTCATTTCAATCACGAAACAAGTCTATTTTAGGCTCTCTCTCTCTCTCTCTCTCTCTTTAATTCACACACTCCCTGTAACAACTCCAATTTTTTTAGTAAACAAAAAACTTGTTTTTATTTTTGAGAATTCATTATTTATTTCTTAGCTTTGCCATGCATGCAAACCTATGAATAATAGCCTTGAACCTATTACCCATCAAAAATACTTTCCTAGATTCCTAGGCACATACTAGCCTATTTTTTTTAAGCATGCCTAGATATACTTTCTAGGAAATTGTTATCCATTGGCCAATAGCATACCACTTAGCCTTAGCCATAGTCATAGTCATTTCACTTTCTTGATCTTACACATACACACACACATATTATATATATTTATATTATATGGACACATGGGAAAAAGGAAGAGAGAGAGAGAGAGAGAGAGAGAGAGAGAGAGGGAGAGAGAGAGAGAGGTGTGTGCAAGTGCCTACTTTATCCTAGAAAGCTATGCTTCCTTACACTTTTTTAGCCTTTAAGCCTAATTACCACATGACAACCCATTCCTAGACTATAATTATCTAGGATTTGCGTAAAAGCTTAAGATCCTACTTGCCTTATATAGCCTTAAGCCTATAATAAAAAAGACAAGTCATGGCATGCTTGGAAGGCTTGATTGGACAAGTCCATGGAACAAATCCATGAGAGACATAGAGAGAGAGGGCCGGCAATTGTAGAGAGAGAGGGAGCTAATGTTTTTGCTATAAATAACACCCCATCCTTGCCATTTAACTCACACCTTCCAACCTTTCAACTTCTCTCTCTAGAATCCTTGAGTTCTTATTTTGTTCTTCCTTGTTCTTGAGTTTTTCTTGAAGTTCTTCAAGAAACTCATCCAAAACCACCACTAAACCACCACTTGACCACCCTCTCGATCTAAAAGTTTTAGTGGTATTAGTCAAGATTTAGTTTCGAAAGAAACCCTTCTCTTTCGAAGCTACCAGAAGTTTACCGTAGGAAGTTGCTCCGTCCGATAGCCAACTTACTTTCCGTAGTCGTCACTACCGCCAAGAAGAAAGGTAGAGTCCCTTCTTCACTAACCCCACGTATAGTGTAGAATCGTATGTTGGAAAGTAGAATGCCCATACTCTCTAGTTCAAGGCATAAAATAGAATATCCTTAACTGTTTTTTTTCCAAGTAGATAAGGTTATCTGTCACTTATAATGTTTGGAATGCATGATAGTCAACAAACTTATTTTTGCTAATGGAAGTGTGAGCATGTATACGTCAATTGTTTGTATTATTTGTTGAAGTGATAAAGCATAAGTGATTTTCACTTCAAAGGCGTCCGTACATGTGGCGTTCTGCTTTAAGTTGTGATTTGAACATGATTAGTATTATAGAGTTGGATGATCTTGCTAGTTTAGTTTCAAGATTACAATGAATGATTTATGATTATGTATGCGAAAAGTCCTACCATGGAGTCGTTGCATGAAAACGAGACACAGAAATCGAGAAAGTAGAAACATGACACATATGGTGTGATTAATGGAATGATGTGATTTGCAAAAGAGAAATGTTTTAGAAACTGCAATGTGGCTGGACTTGGTAGCCCATTGTGAGGAGTGCGTGTGTAAAGTATTTTCAAAAAACCAATGGGAACCCGGAGCAGCGGAACCATTGTGGTATACTCGGAAACCCGAAGCGGCGGAACTGAGGGATGAATTGTGGTTTGGTTATCTACAGAGAGGAGCCAACACAATTGATTTAATGATTTTTGAAAACCCACATGGGAACCCGGAGAGGCGGAACCATTGTGAGGATACTCGGGAACCCGGAGCGGCGGAACCGAGGGTTTTGAATTGTGGATTGGTTATCCGTGGAGAGGAGCCAATGCCAAATTCAATGTTTTTGTATACCAATGGGAACCCGGTGCAGCGGAATCATTGTGAGGATACTCGGGAGACCGGAACGGCGGAACCGAGGTTGGGTGTGTTAAAAATGGATTTTGAAAATGTTGATTTGGTAAATGAAATGTGAAAATAGTGACACGGTCTATGAAATATTGCGTAGGAGAAACTCAGAAAATCAAAGACACCTACGTTCGTTTGGATAGTGAATGTGGATGTGTCATTGTTAACTGTTTTGTCAAATATGAATAACTATGTGGAAATCATTAAATTTGTGATCTATTGTTTGTAAGTTAAGGGTTAGTGGGTATGGGTTATTCTATTGAGCTTTTGTAGCTCACGGTGCTACCTTTAGTGACCCTGACATATTATATCGGTGGCGACGCTGGTATAATGTGTTAGACTTGGTAGATGAACAAGGTGAGCTGCACACCTTGGAGGCTTTTGGAGCCGAAAAGTTGGCTAGGATGAAAGAGCAGACGGAGTTGTAGTTTCCCTTCCCTTGTGTAATAAAAGTACTCCCATGGGAGTTATGATGTAATAATGAGCTAGACTCTATTAAGATTTTCAATAAAATTTCATATTTAACGTTCCCAAAATTTGGGGCGTTACACTCCCAATGGCAGCAGATTCGAAACTAGATTCACTCCATTTTTTTCTTAACTTAAATGGCTATTTCAATTGTAAATCTCCCACCATTGTCCAATCTGTAACAGGATTGTCTACCCTTGGGTCGAGATTTGATTTTGCAATGATTCCTTTCCCTTTGTGTGTGTGCGCGCGCGCGCTATTTTGAAATTTTAAACGACCCATCGGTATTACATGAACAGGTTGATACTTTGTTCACGGTTACAGTATTGATTTGCATGTGTGTTGATTGTTGGATCCACGTTTTCGGGCACAAGCATGCACTAAAAGAACTTTGTTTGAACCTAATTTAAAAAAAAAATATTCCCGTATAAATCAGTTTTGTTGGCGGGGGTGGTCAATGGTTTGATAATTCATTTTAGTTGTATTCAAAATGTGTTGCGCCGTGCCTTCAGGCACAGGCAAACCCTAGTTAGTTTATATCAGAAGATATTTTTTGTACGCATGATTTTGTTCTTCTGTTTTTACATATAGTCTTCTTTTAAATGGATTTTGAGACGTCATTTCTTTTTTTTGGGCTCATTGGGTTTATGCTCTTCGCTATTTGTCAAATGGGATTCGGAACAACACTAGCATGCATCAAAATGGGGTCAAAAAAAGTTAAAATATTTTTTTAACAACTAGTGTTGTGGCCATTCGATCCACGGGGCCAAACAAAAGACCAACATGAATTTTTTTGTTCCGTGTATCGAACGGGCACAACGCTAGTATAATGTTATAAATATGAACGGTAAACTAAAGCAGTTAAAGAAGCAACGGGAAAATCATTCAAAATTTAGGAAATGAGAGAATCCTTTAATCGACAAGACAATCTGGAGATAGCAGGGCAAAGGATTTTTTTTTTCTTGTATTTATTTGTCCAAATGAATAAAAGGTGTAAAACATAGTGAAATCATTGGTTTTTTTCTATAATGTTGGTTGGGTGAGGCGCAAAAATCAGACAATACGTGAACAGCGTAGAATGCGCCTGATTGCAGTGACATTCTCAGTTGGAAGATTTTCTTTGTTATTGAAGAAGTAGTATATGGAGCATTAGGATTGTGCTCATTTTAATAAGAAGTCGCTACAACAAAATTCAATTCTGGCGATGCAAAATAGTATGTTGGCAAAGGTTTATTTGCGTTGGCAAAGGGCTTTGGCGACGCAAGTCCTTGCGTCGGCATGCCGTTGCCGTTGCTATGTTGGCAATAGTATTTGCCGACGCGAACACCTCTGTCGCCAAAAGGCAGTAGATTTGGTGACGCGCTTTGCGTCGGCGAAAGTATGGTTGATGTGGGAAACGTATTACACCTTTGCCGATGTGTTTTGCGTCGCCAAAAGGTAGCCTAATGGCAACACCAGTTGTTGCGTCGCCAAAAGTTTGCTTGACAAAAAAATACAATTGTCTTGTGCCTCCTAGGTTTCGAACCCGGAACATCCAACTACACAAGCCTTTACGCGCAAGGCTCCGACCAACTGCACTATACACATTTTTTGTTATGTATTTGGAATATCTAATATATATATATTACACATTAAAATAGCAATTAAAGTTGAATCGAACTTGATTTTGAATCTTTAAACATTAAAATTAGTAATTTTGATAAACATGAAAATTGTAGCTCTTTATGTTATTGTTTAAACTCAATTTGAATTACCCCCAATCAGTGTTAATTTATTTAGTATTTCGGGCATAACTTTTAACTCATAATTGTGACCCCCAATCAGTGTTAATTTATTTAGTACTTCGGGCATAACTTTTAACTCATAATTGTGATTGAGGTAATTCAAATTGGGTTTAAACAATAACACAAAGTGTTAACTTTCATGCTTATCAAAATTCAAATAGGGTGAAACAATTTAAGTATTTTGGATCGAAAAAGACTGGGTCTTCTCGAAACGACCTCATTTTATGCTATTGTATTTTAATAATTTTCTTTTTCCGATTGTTAATTTCTTCTACTCTCTCCATCCCAATTTAAATGTCTACTACGGATTTTCGTTCATTTTCAAACCCAAAAAAATATTTTGAAATATTATTTTTTATTTTCTTACACCAAATTAAAGTGAAAATGCACAAAAATTCATAGGGGACATTTAAATTGGGATGAAGGGAGTAGACACTATATCTATGTATTAATTTCATGGGTCCACTAGATTTTTTTTTAATTTCTTATCATTACATACTTGATCAGACGTAAAATACCATTCTAATACAAAATCTACATCCTGATGAAGGAGCTTTCAAAATCAAATAGACCCAAAAATTTACAAAAATGATTAGCACAAGACCTTGGTTGAGAAATAAATAAATTCAATGTATACCTTTTAAATGTAGTGCTTAGCTATTTTTTTAAATGATCGAGCTAAACCTTTAGCATTTAACGTCTTATCAATTATATCATTCTCACCAAAATTGGGATGAAAAACTTCATACCCAACGGCGACACACTTCGCGTCGCCAATTGCGAAGATTGTTGGCGAAAAATATCCTGCCAAAAAATTTGCTTTTGGCGACGTGATTTGCATAGCCAAATGTGAAGCGTGTTGGCGACATCAAAGTATGTCACCAATATATACCCAACGGTGACGCACCTCGCATTGCCGAATGTGAAGACTTTTGGCGATATCAAAATGCGTCGCCAATACATATCCAACGGTGACGCATTTTTGTTGTGTTGCCAATCCTTGTCGCCGAATGTGAAAATTATTGGCGACATCAAAGTATGTCGCCAATACATACCCAACGGCAACGTATTTTTGGGTGTGCGCCAATTCGTGTCGCCAAATGTCAAATTTTTTGTAGTGAGTTACATAGTTTAATGAGAAATTAAGATGGTCCATGTTAGACAAGTTGTTTCCCTAAAAAGTTTGTTTGTAAGTACTTTAGACAAGTTGATTCTTTTTAATAGACTTTTGATGATTTGTTTTCATTGGACTTTAGTTGATGGTATATGAAGAGTGACCTCTCGATATTCGAGTTTTTCTTGGTTTTAGTCGTTAGTCCGTTTAGACAGGAAGGAAAACCGAGCCTTAATCTTGCTTGACATTAGAATCGATTATAGAGGTATTTTTTAGGGCAAATTTTACAAATGGTCCTTCTAGTTTACACGAACTTCCATTTTCGTCCCTCTAATGCTAATTGTGTCAATTTTAACCCTATAGTTTACATTCTGTCTTAATTTCATCCCTCTCCCTGACTCCGTCAATGAAACAAACGGAATTGACAGGCATAATTGTCATTTTCTCTCATGGACGGACTAAATTGAGATTTTAAGTATACTAGATGGACTATTTCTAAAATTTTAAGTTTTACTTTGGTTTTTTTTTCAAATAAAAAAAAAATACCATACGTAATGTATTTGACGCCTCAATTATTTTTTATTAGGTAATCAAAATATTTGAGAAAATTTATATTTATATTGCATTACAAACAAATATATTGGAAAATTCAAAAATCAACGCCTCAGTTAAATGTCCTTGGTTGGCATCTTGCCAATCAAGGGATTGAGTCTTGGATGGGCTTTTGTTACTTTTTCCTTGCTCCTTTTAGTCTTTGTATCTCTCTCAAAGATTAATAAAAAAAATCGCTATTCAAAAAAAAATGTTTTTATAATCTCCTTATTATTTCACCCAATTAAAAAAAATGTTCAAAATTATTTAGTTAATCTTGTAATCGTTGATTAAAAAGTGGAGCACTTTTGAATAATAAATAAGCAAGTGAATTTTCAACTTGGAAGTGATGTTGCAAGTCAACTCACAACTTTGCTAACTTATATTGATCTGAAGAGGTTATCTTCGTATTTCATTATGTAGCTATTAGTCGTTAAATTGTTTGAAGACTCATATAAGCTAATCATATAGCTGTCAATATTTAATCCATGTTTATTTGTTATATGAGTCATGAGTAAGCCCCACAATAAATACACTATACCCATGTACATGTTTTAATGCATTCAATCTCTTAATATTCAATAGTGTTAGACATGACCCTGTGTGACTAGCTATGGTTCTGAATTGAAAGAACCGAAGGAGTGAACCTTGGAAGCATCAAATTAGGCCGGACAAGACATTGGTATCAAATCCTCCAACTTGGTTGAGGTATTTAGGGTTGACATTCCCCTTGGAGATATATTCGCTCGCTCTTCCTCTCTCCTCTTTTGTTCTTTATGCTATGAGGGCATAACATTACTTTAAGTTGGGGGGAGGGGTTAGCAATGTGCTATTTTGTTTCATTTTTGTGAAAATTTTGAAAAATTCAAAAACAAATGAAAATTGAAAAACCAAAAAAATGAGAAAATTCAAAATTTTCAAAAATTTTTAATAAAGTCTTTACTTGTAATCTTTCTTTTTGTCATAGGTTTTTAGCTCTTTTCATAACATGTTGCATACTCAATAATTGTTAGTTGGCAAGATTTCGTTACAATCCTAAGAATTTTGTGCTTCTCAACTTGCATGCATAATTAAGATTGAACGGTCTAGGTGTTGAGTATAGTTTTTGAGCAAATTTTGTCCATATCCTCATCTATCAATAAACATGCTCGAAGTGTAGGTGAATTATCGCATGTTCATGTCTAATTGTGTTTGATGTCGACTTTAAATCATTTTGAAATCCATGACGCACTTAGGAAATGATACAAGGCATTTTTGTATGATCATACCACATATGTGTCACTTAATCTTGCTTTGCACTAGGTTCTTTTCCAGTTCTTTGCTTAAACCTAGGCGACCGGATGTTTGCAGGGTTGCATGAAAATGATTTTCAATGATTCAAGGAGATTTAGGGGTGGTGTGAATGTAACAGAAGTGGTTGGAATGCGAAAATGCAAAGAATTGATACGAGATTCTCTCTCTCTCCTCTCCCACTGCAAAAGCAGAAGTCCCAAATTTTCATCTCCCTCTCCAAAAAGTTCCAAAATTGGCTCCTCAATATATATCACAACCAATCTCACCTCAAATGATCCTATTCCTCAAAGAAATGAGATCAAATAAATGCTATGAAAGAGTAAAAGCGAATTCAAAAGAGGATTGAAAACTATGATGAGAGGATTGTTTTGACATATAGGCTAACATATATTTCGGATGAGAAAGAGTCCGATGGAAAGAGGGAGCTCAAGGCTCAATACCGTGAGAAGCAGGATAAGGATGGCGACTAGGTGTGGTGGAGTCGGTGGTAGTAGTTTTAGTAACCCTTTTCTAGTAGGTTTTTTTTTTATTTCTTCTTCGTAACTTTGTTTGGTGCTTGGCTGGTGTGTGGTTATATCTTGGGTAGTGTAGGGTTGGTAGTGGCCAAGGGTATATGAACCATGCTAGCATATGGCCACTACACTATTTTGTAGTCCATTCCCTTTGTAATCAAGGTCATTACAAGCTAAAAAAAAAAGTCCTTAGTTGATCTTTTGTGCACCAAGATTCCTTTATGATTGAATGTCTGATATTTGCATGGTTAGTATTATGGCATGTTTTCCTTTCGTTATCCCAATATCATCTGTTAGTTTTCATTCCGATTAGTAAGTGCTCTCCTTGTTTGGGGCATGGTAATTCTTGTTCACTTTTGCTTTTTTATCTAGCACTCCTTCGTGGGATATGGTTACTGATATTGCACATAAGATATGTTTTTATTGTTTTCAGGTAAATCGTGTGAATAAGGCATATTTTGACATCATGGATGTCCCAAGTGCGACCAAGTACCCGAAGAACCAATGAAGACCCAGTTGGCCCTTGAAAATTTGTCTAAGTATGGAAAAATGACTTTTCGAAAAAGTATCGATTTTCGAGATAAAAAATGGCAGTAATTGATCCCTGAATTTTTCTAAGAGCAACTTCAAATTTGCATGGTCTTATTCGAAGAGTAAGGTCATGTTTTGAGCCATTTCTTCAATAGAAAAAGTTTGTATTTTCTGTTTTAAACTAAAAGTTGGGGGTCAACATTTTGATTGGATTGCAATCTCAAAATTCTGGTAATGCCATTGTTTCCAAATGAGTACTGCTATGAGTACCGACCGCCTTCGTAGGAAAATTGTACCGACGGTCGCGCCGTCTTCGGCCACCGGATAGCCGATCCGAGCCGTCCAAAAATTCTAGAAAAAAAACTGAGGGGTCCCAAGTAAGAATCAACGGCATTTGATGTGTTTAGGGTGCTTAATCAATGACATCCGATGTGTATATACACGAAAATAAGGTATTTAGATCAAGCACCCTAAACACATCGGATGCTGTTGATTCTTACGTGGGACCCTCAGTTTTTTTTTAAAGAATTTTTGGATGGCTCGGATCGGCAGTCCGGTGGCCAGAGATGACCCGGCGCGACCGTCGGTATGATTTCCCTAAGAAGGCGGTCGGTACCTATGTCATTTTCGTTTCCAAATTGGGTGGGTGGGTGGGGGGGTGGGGGGTACTTCCTTATTTTCATTAAATAAATTAAAGTAAAAAAAATGTAAAAGAAAGATTTAAAATATAGTCTTTATTTAAGTTTAAGGAATGAAAATAAGATATTGTAAAAGTTGTTTGGTGCTGTGAAAGCTGCTAGGAGCTGTGAAGCTGGTGCTAAGCCTCAGTATCAATACCAAAGCAGCAGAGGTATCGATACCGAGTGTGTTAAAGGATATGGCTTAGTGAGCTCAGTACTGATACCAAGTTAGCAGAGGTATCGATACCGAGGGCCTTCGCAGCAAATCTCTAGAGCATCGTTGGGATATTCTGTGCGCAAAATGAGGGCCACTATTTAAACTTCATTATGTCACAAGTATAGAATAGAGTAGAGTAAAGTAGATTTTATTGCATTTCTAAATCTAGAATATGATTTGAATTATTTTTTGAATTGTTCTTGGTGCTCTTCATTTTTTCAACACTTAAACTTTAATTTTCTGCCCTAAGTAATTTAGTTTTGCTACTTTCTCCTTCATTAAAGTTGTAGTTACATTTCCGATCTATTATAATCTCTAGTTTATTTAAAGTTTTGTTGATTCAATATGTTAGCTAGATTTTTGCTTACTTTTATCTCTCTAGATATGAGTGACTAGTTTATCAAGTTTACGTCATGGGGTGATTAATTAGCATCTCATAACTTGAGTTAAATTTACTTTTCGCATCACAAAGTTTGAATTTTTGGGTTCGAAAATCGATGTGTAGTTCGGATTTATTTGTTAAATTGCTAAGGTGTTAACCTCCTTGATCATGTGTAGTCAAGAGCAAGTTTACTTGCCACATATGATGCTTGGAGCTCTGTCGCTCGAGGTGTTTGTCAAATGAATTCTAGAGCTAGTTTGGTAATCGAACCATGTATCTTTCGAGTTGAGGACCTTAATTGTGTATCTCAAATCGAGTAATAGGATAAGAAGAATGATTTGACTTGAGTCATGAGTGTTAGGATCTCCTAGACCTAGCCTACCTTTTATTCTAGTTAATTCGCCGTTTAATTTAGCCTTTTAATTTCTACTGCATAAAATAAAACAAAGTTGGCTGTCTAAAAATTGAAAACCTTGCTTACATCTACAAATTTATTCAAGCCGTATTAATTATTTCCTTGGGTACGATCCCGGCCTTTCAGATTATTATACTTCAAATGATGTATTTACCCTACGTTTGGAGTGATCATATTTCAATATATTGACGACGAAGCACCTTCAGGTACGAGTATACACTAGTTTGCTTATATAGTAAATCTAGCCTTTAGGAGAAAATTTTCAATGCCGGGTGAGTACCACGTGGTACTCGCTCGGCTCATCTGAGTCATTCAAAAGTGTCTTGGACGGTCCAGATTTTAAAGATGTTTTTTCCCAGAAAAAGTTAAACTCTTCTCTGAATTTTTTTTTTTAAAATCCAAACTGTTCAAAACACTTTTGAACGGCTTGGATGCGCTAAGCGGGCATCACTTGCGATATATCCACTCGGCATTGAAAAACTTCTCAGCCTTTCGGCCAAAAAATCTAAAACGTGAAAGTAGAATATAAGAGTATCCACAATGCTATAATCAAATGTAATATGTTTTTAAAGTTAACAATATTGGTGCAAAATATGGCTCACAATTCTATAATCAAACTTAACAACCTCTTTAGAAATAATCAAATTTTGGATTTTGAATAACCAAAATTAGGAACATTTTGACAATAACTAAATTTAATAGATCTTATATATTCTCAATCAAATACATCAATCATTATACAAAAATGTTCTATCTCTCTTCCATTTTCCTCTTTCTTTCTTTTTGAACAATATTTTCAAAAATATATATTTTACTAAATAATTGTTTTTTTTTTCAAAAATAGTTTTTAAAAATAGATTTTTTTTTCAAAAAAAAATTTCATAAACTATTTTCTATTTCTAGTAAATAGTTTTTATTAGGTTCAAAACTCTTTCAGAAAACTATTTTCTACTGTTCACAATTTTTAATTTTTTTTTGTAGTTTGAAAAGATGATATGACAAGTTTTAATTTGATTATCCAATTTTGATGATGTCATTGTAGACATTTACATTGCTAACTTTAACAATTTCTTAAATGAATAATCAAAAGCTGATGCGGCAACTTTTGGTTATCAATTTTTGATTATAGCATTTTGGATACCCTAAGTATGTGAAATGATCAATGAGTTAACCAAACTATTTCGCCAAAGAAACAATTATTTATTTATACATCATAAATGAAACCGTTGCCGAGTTTTTTTTTCCTTCTTTTTCTTAATTTGTTAGACTTGCAGAATTTAATTTACATCTTTATATATACTTTCTTCGAGAATATACTTTCTTCGAGATGGAGAAAGTAAGCTATATATAAAAAACCAAACTTATTAGGATTAGTTGTTTCTAAATTATATACTAGCTCTCTGGTATTATTTCTTTATTAACTATTTGATTTTCATAATTTTTTGTTTAGGTTCAATTATTCATCCCTATTAGAGATATCGAAATAGTATAAAGATTGACGTTGAAATTTTTTGGATAGGATCACACTGGAGACAAAAAAATCCAGCCGTTTCAGACTTTTTTTTTTCTTTAGTGAATTCTTTTGTTTGTTTTTTACTATTCAAACTCACGTGACAAAAGTCTAATCCAAAAATTGCGTTTGGTAACCTTTTCAGTTTTCAGTTGTTTGTTTTTAAGAAACTAGATATAAAAAAAGAAACATGTTTGGTTATATTTGTATTTCTAAAAAAAAAAAAAAGAGCCGCCCGGGGGGGGGGACACATATTTGTTGTTTTCATAATTTATAAAACTCTAAAAAAATTTATAAAAAACAAAAAAGTAGAAACTTTTTACCAAACAAGTTTTCTTCATTAGTTTTCAAAAAGGTATAAACAAAAATCAAAAACTAAAAACAAAAAAGTTACCAAACACCCCTTAAACTTCAAGAAATTATGATTAGACTATAAAGAGGCGAACCCTGCTATATGTACCGATGAAATCCTCACCGAAATCGTATTGACGGCCGTGTCGAGCCGTCTCCGGCTACCGGACGGCCGATCCGAATCCTCCAAAAATTCTATAAAAAAAACCGAGAGGGCCATCGCGGGAATCTATGGCATCCGATGTGTGTAGGGTGCTTGGATCAAACACCTTATTTTTCGTGTACACATATCGGATGTCATTGATTCCCGCGATGGTCCCATCAGTTTTTTTTTTAAATTTTTGGACGACTCGGATCGATCGTCCGGTGGTCGGAGATGGCCCGACGCAGCCGTCGATACGATTTCGATGGAGATTTGATCGGTACGTATAGGATTTATGATAAAGAAGCCTTAATAATTTGCTACTCAAGCAGCAAAAGACAAAGGAAGGAACGGCGCCCCCTTTACGACTGTCACGCGTTTCCTCTCGCCATTGACTTAAGTTAACACAGAGAGAGAGAGAGAGAGAGAGAGAGAGAGAGCAACTGACATGAAGACTGGCGGGCGATCGTATGTCGACGTTGTTTCGGCTATGTGCTTAGCTTTGTTTGCGATATTTGCAATTGGACAGTCACATAGTAGGGAGCTCCGGCCGTCGGCCCACGGACTGGCATACCAGAATAACTCAACGGTGGAGACAGCGGAGGAGTCGTCGGAAATGCAGTCATTCTTTGGGGATACGGCAGTGCCGTTGCCCGCGATAGAGCCATTGCCGGAGGCGAAGAACACGAGCGATGCGCCTTGGTGGAAGGATGTTTCCGGCGCTGGACAGAGGAGGGGTCACGTGAGGGAGGCACTGGAGGTGGTCGCCGTGGTCTGTGGAGTGACGGGCGTCGGTTGTCTGGTGGTGGCGGCATTGGTTTCCGTCTTTCGGCATCAAAGGCAGAGGTCCACTGGGACGGATAAATAGTTGTTGATGGGTTAAGCAGGAAATTACTTTCATGTTTTGTGATTGGGAAAGTCTTAAGGTGTGTATCATATAATTATTGTGTCACCTTATAAAAAATAATTACTTATAGGACCGGTCATTCATAATATTTTATTTTGTATCGTAACTTTCATATTAAAAATTCTTAATTTTTTAGTAATATATTCATAAGATTTTGATAATCATAATATTTTGGTGTGTTTCAATGAGGATGTATATAACACACATCCAAACAAATGGTGTATATCATACCACTTCCCTTTGTGCTTTTGGTTATAACATAGATGTATAGGGGTGCATGTTCACGCACTTGTGGGAGTCAGAGTTTTGTCAATTGCCATTAATTATTGAGGGGGCATTTTCACTAATTAATAAATTATTAATTACTTTTTTTTTAATTTTGATCTTAGTAAAAAGATTTCACGTTTATTAGTTTTGCTGACTTTTTGGATTTTTTCTTAAAATATTTTACAAAATATTTGTGTAAAAATCATAATTTTTTTTTTAAACTTTTTTGATTCCTCTTTTCGAGACAAATTCATAATACATAAAAGTTTAATGAAAAACTAACAAACATGATTTTTTTCGAATAAAGATAAAATTAAAAAATCGTGATCTGTAACTTGTTGATAAGTTACTAACAAACCATTTTTTCCGAGAAATCATTTTCATTTTCAGAATGATTGGCTCCTGATTGATCCTAATTGATCTTAGGAGCGTCCTTATCCCTTTCAACCGTGTGCAATCATCTCTCCTATGAATAAGAGAGGCATCCTCCTTCATTTCAACACACAAATACGTACGGGTATTAACCCGAATTGCTGCATTTCCTTTCACATCACACCCTTTACCCTCATTTTCTCCTCTACAAAAATTCCACCTTGCATGCGTACGTATTTTCATCCTCCCAACACCTAAAGATCTTAAATCAAACCCCAAGATCTGCCGAGTAAAGCCGAGCACCCACCACTCCACAATTAGTTGAGGAAAAAGGTGGGAATGGCCACGCAATCTCCGGGATTGCAGTGCTTTATTTGGGAATTCTGGTGCAATGATAATCTTATGACCGCCACTTCACAGCCAGGACCGTGTGATTGTCTTTTAACAGAAGCATGACCTGCTCTCCAATAGCACGGACGTGACATCATTTAGATCTCAAATTGTTTCCAATTAGAAACAGTATCTTATTCATCCTTGCTAACATGTTTATCGCTTAATTTCCATCATTTGAAAGAACATTAATTAAAACGTACTTGTGTATCTTTTATGCATTTGGAAATCCTTTTAAACCATCCTTGCAGAATTACAAATTTCCTAAAGATATTACACAGAAGAAAACATCACAACATATCCATATAACCTAGCTTCTCAATTGCAGTTTGAAGTAAAAAATTTCATCTACACATATTATAATGCCCCGAATTTCAGAACATAAATAAAATAATTAAAAGACAATTTTTTTTTCCAAAAGAACCTCATAGATTTAATACATCATCATTCCAAAAGCAGATGCCATCATATTACAACCATATTAAATTAAGTTTAAGTTGTCGAATTGTCAAAATATTACCATTCCCAAATCAACTTTGAAGCTCACAAAATAAAGTTAACTTAAATTAATTAGAGCGACTATGCATACGGAAACCAAGGTTCTTCGGCTCCCTCAGCAGCGTTGACTTCAGTCGGATTGTACGACACTTCTGTTCTGTCTTCAGTGCCTAGCGTTTGAAGTCCAGGGCAACGTAATACCATGAGCGATTAACGCTCAGCAGCTAAAACCTACCCGAAACCCATAAATTACATACAAAGGCATGTACAATACAGTTAAAGTGAAAAACAATTAGAGTAACGAGCGATCAATTTCAATTACTAGCCTTTAACTTAGTGAAATCTAGAATCTCAACCCTTGAGAAACATCCTCCCATGCTAACCACTAGGACTATGGCCATTTGTGATACCGCTCCCCTTTAGTTGCCCTAACCGGGAGCCCCAATGAAACGGCTTAAGTTATTTACTTAGTCGGATCATCGACCGCCTCGCAAAGATGAATTCCCCGGGGAACTAACCGTAACCATTGGGCCCATGAGGAACTAACCGTAACGGAGTATATAGACCATAATTTGGCACTATAATACATATCATCCTTTTATCTCCTATTCAATAAGAGCGATCACGCAATGCCATATGCTAAGATTTCGAATTGACAATCAACTGTCATACCTTGCCTTCATTTCTCTTCTCCCAAACTAGACTTTGTGGATAACCTCCAACAGATCCGGATTTACTGGATAACCTCCAAGAATCCCATCATTAAACCATCATTCCTCTGGCTAACTGCTAATCACCTCATCTCTTATCTTTTCCCATTTCTTTTAACTTAAAATCGTCTATGTGATCTTTTACACACGTACACCAAACCTCAGTGAACTTAATGTTCGTTCTAAGTTCTCGAAGGCATTAGCATCAATATTAAAATGACAGGTAATTGCAGTACAAGAATCGAGCCATTTATTGAACTGAATAACACAACCAGCATATCAATCAAATTAAGTTACTGACTAACAAATGCTATAGAGTTGAACTTCTTTATTTAAACAAGTAGTCTTGGACTCCAATTTCAAGTTCAGGAGCTGAACCATACTCCAACTAATTATGTTGTTGGAACTACAGAGCACGCAAAGGACGGCCGAAGTGGTGGCCGGCTGTCCAGATGGATGTTTTCTTAACCTTGTAAATTACCTTACGTGCATATTCCAACTTTTCTAGGACCTAAACTTCATAGTTCAAGTTAAAATAAACCGAACTATACTCCCACTGTAGGGGTTCAGGTTTTATGGGACCTAGGCCGAGATCCAGGCTGGGGTTCTTCTTCCTCAGCTCCGCTGCTCTTGCGACGTAACCTGCAGCAAGTCACTAGGGCTGAGTTAGCCCAGTGACCCTCCGATGACCAAGTCAGATCTCAGGGGTGCAAATTAGGTCTAGAGCTAGGGCCAAAAGCATACCTCTCACAATGAGCATCCCTTCGTATTTATAGACCTAGGGTTCCTTGGCCTTCAAGCCAACGCGTGGGGCGTACACTCGGGTAACCGCCTCGAGTGATGTCATACATGACGCGGGAGGAAGACGGCTACGGATTGGAGCACATGGCCTGATCCAAATGATTGATGTTGACACGTGGTAAAAGGGAGACCAAGTTGGTATAACCACCACACCCAGAGCACTCCCGAGAGTTCTGAAGCCGAAGCACGCTTCCAAGCAATGCACCGAGCGTTACACCGAGCACAAGGTCAAGTCCGTTGCCATTCACCAACTTACCAACCGAAACTCACAAGGCATAGACTCGATAAGCCTCGGCTTGTTATCGACACAACAACCAAGGCCACCACAATAGCCCCTTAAGCCCCTAGAGCCTTGCACCACTGCTTCAGGGTCTTGACCTCACTACACGAGACATCATGCCTTGATCTCTTTTCCAAAGGGCTATCGAAGAGTACATTTGCCTTGGTAGATTCCGTCCAACCTGCCCCAGCAACGAGAACCACGTGTCAACAGCTGTTGAGGTCTCAGAGGAGGAAAGCTACCTCGGCACGTGCCATGTCAGTTGATTGGTACGAAACGTCGCTTCGGTGACATGCGTCGCTATGCCAATGGTTTGAATATTCGGCGCCTGACCTCGGTGCAGAGCCCCTGATACTGGCCGTCCGATGATGACACGCGTCGAAGATCTAACGGCTCGATGCGTGACGCTTCGTTTCCCGCGCAGCCCTCCACCTCTCCCATTATAAATAGGAGAGACAGAGGTGGGGCGGTTACTTTTCCTCCGCTCCTGAAGACGAACCGCCGCTGCCGTCCTCTTCCAGCTTTCAATCGAGGTTTCAAGCATTTTAGCACAGATTTCATCACGAGTTTGTGGTATGTTGATCTTCTCATCTAAAACTTCATGTCTTGATCATTTTTTTAGAAGTTTCTGGCCATTTTAAATGTGTATTACAATCAGACCACTTCCCACCGCCTTTAGTTCGCGGCCGCGAGGGGAATTTCCAGCGCTGCTCTTGTTTCGCCCGAGGTCCATATTCTTCCCGAGGCCTATGTTCAACCCGAGACTATAGGAGTAGCTCCAAACCTCTAGGGCCCTAACCGAGGAAGAAGATCCTGGTGAGAGGCGAAGAGAACGAGTTTCGAGGAGAGATGACCATCTTTGTCCCTGATTTTCCCTGAGCACATAGCTAACGGGTTTTTACACATTCTTTTCCTTGCTAGGTAGGAGCGAATGGTCATTGAACTCTCCTCGGACAGTTCTAGTAGCTCGACTTCTTCCGCCAGTCTCAAGGAAATCTTTGAGGAGATCCGCTCCCGAGCCTTCTACCGAACTCCGATTGACTTCATCGAGCCCTTTGATCCTTCGAGAGTCCCGCAGAGGATAACCACCTTTGACCCGAGTATAACAGAGGCCCCCAGCACTCCGGACCACGGGCTGGGGCCATTCGCCGACGCCCCAGAAGAGGTTCGGGGACGAAGGAGACAAATGAGGCCCTGTCCCTACCGGAACCAGTATTTCAATGGCACACCGACCGCTTACGCGGAGTTCAAACGGGTCTATAGCGTTCCTCCCGACGTTGGGGTTCGCCTTCTACCGAACAACGACCCCAGAGATCTCCCACATCAAGAAGGGGTGCTGATCTTTCCCCTGATGGCAATAACTGAGGGGGGAGTTAGATTTCCCCTCCACCAATTTGTCCGACGAGTCCTCTGGACCCTCAACCTTACCTCCTCCCAGCTTAAAGTAAATTCGTACCGAATCATAACCAGCATCATAGAGCTGAGAAGGCAGTACAATTTGACCTTCGGGTTGGAAGAGCTCTTTGGGGTCTACCTACTGGGAGTCAACAGCAAGCATGAACGGTACTACCTGTCCTGCCGAACAGGGTACGATACGTTCTTGATCGATCATCTACCCGACTCAGAAGAGTGGGCGAGTATATACGTCTCGGTGACCGGGAACTTCATGTTCGGTCCTGGGGAGAGAGCGGACACAACCACCACGGTTCGGTTCGAAAACGGGTCCCTTGGTCGGTAAAAATTTATCTTCAGTACATTTTTCATATACCTTGCAGTATTTTGCACGTACTGACTATCTGGCGTTTTATTCATGCAGCTGAGGGCATCATGCAGGCGCTTCGGGAGAGAGCCGTTTGGGCACGAATCACAACCGCCTACGCAATCCCAATAACAAGCCACTACGCTCCTGACCTGCTTGGTTACGTTGCCTCCTACACCAGCTTTTTGAAGAAGAAACCGAGGCAACAAGGTGTTCCAAGGGCAGACCAGGGACGAAGCCGAGGAGGGAGAGCCGGTAGAGGTGAAGGGAGAGCGGGAAGAGGGGAAAAAAGAGCAGGCGGAGAACCCGAAGCCGAGGGAAGCACGTCTGCGCCTCGGGGCGTCATTCGCGAGGAGATTGACCGAGAAACGCCGGAGAGAACCGGGTTGAGCGGTGAAATGTCGGGCCCAGGTACTCGCGAGGTGTTGGACTTGAGACGCCAAAGGCCGAGGGGGCGAGGCTAAGGCTCCATTACCGGCACACCCGGCGCAGGGACTTCAAGGGCACCTCCCACTTCCCCCCATGAGCCCCCGAAGAAGAGGGCACGGTTCGAGGACGAAGGGGATGGCCGAGGAAAAGGCCAGGAAACTATTGAGATCCCCGAGGAGGAGGAGCAGGCTGGCAGACCGGGGAATGCTGGGGAAGAGGGTGGCGAATGGGTCAACCCGAGGAAGCTTCCCTGGGCTCCGGAGTTCCGCCACTTCGCTGGTCGGCAAATACACTATGCCGACAGCGTTAAGAACCTCGGGGTGGCGTTCGGGATGCTGAAAGGAAGCATTCTTCCCAGGGATGCACGGGCTGTCACGGGCTTGACCGAGGACATAACCGCCGAAATAGCACAGGCCCTCTTCACTGTAAGTTGCTATCATCATTACCTCTGTTACACCTCGTTCTTTTCAATCTATTTATTTGAACTCGGTGGACACCCCAATTTTTGTTCACAGGCTGGCTCTCGAGCACTGGTGGTCAACGACCGGTGCCAGGCGCAGGAGAGAGAGATTGAGGAACTGAAGCGAGCCCTTGAGCAAAAGGAGGAGGATCTGAAGATTGCTCGGAAGGCTTGTGACCTTTACCTTGCGGATTTCCAAAAATGTGACAAGGAGAGGGTACTTGCCGAAGCTCGAGCCGACAAAGCCGAGGAGGATGCCACTACTTTGCGTGTCACCCAAGCTCGCGAGGTTAAAGCCGCACGGAACAAAGGTTACGATGAGGGTTGGGACGCAGCCGGGGTGGAATACAAAAAGTAGGTTCGAGAGATCGAGGCCGAGCTACGCAGGGATCGCTTTTTGGATGGAGTGCGCTTCGGCCACAAAACTCTATTAAGCAAACTCGATCTCCCTGCAGACTCAGAACTCCAAGCAGTGCCCTGGCCGCCTCCTGAAGAGCTCCTTTTGCCCGAGGAAGAAAACGAGGTCGTGCCAAATCCTGAGGAGCTCTAAGGCCCTGAGGATAGGACCGGTCTCGACACCGCGGCTCCAATGGAAGGATGATGGGAAGGGCATGGCTCCACCACCCTCTATATTAATATCTTTTTTATGTTTGGAAGAAGAACAAAGAAATCTGTAGTTTTGTTTTCCTTGTTTTTTGTCGTGGACGGCTCCGAACACTTGGAGTCTTGTCGTTCCAAAGTTGTAATAGTTGAGTAGGATTGTGGCCGAACAGTTGGCCTAAGCCAGATCCTTGGTAGGATTTTGACTTTATTCACTTTGCTATGAATGAATGTTTTCCTTTTCTGAATCGTTATATTTGCTGGACTGTTGCTAGGGTGTATCGATGCCCCTGCTTCAGTTGTGTTTCTGGAAAAAGTTTATACCGAATAGTAGTCTGAAGCACGATCCGAAGCAAAATCCAGGAGTACCGGGTGACCTAGTCCGAAGCAAGTGAGGAGCAATTTTAAGCTTTCCATGCCCCTGCTTCGGACTAAGGCGTCCTACCGGCGTTGTTAACGAAAATAATCGGAGTGAGGCGTAGGTTCGTGAGACGGTGGTACTACTTAGGGATTTGGGCTAGAGTCGCGAAGGGGTATGGCTTCGGCCATAGGTTCAGGATGCAGCGAGTCCGAGTAGTGAGAGACTTTGGTGGGTCGCTATAAGGGGCTCGGGGGAAAGCCGAGTATCCTTAAGGCGAGTGACCAGAAATCCAAGCGACTGAAAAGGCCTGGGCAACTTAGTGGGAATGTTGTCCAAAGGTGCCACCCATGAGAGAACAATATCCCTGAAGTCGGCGTAAAACGGTCCGAGTGAGGACGAACCGAGTGTAAGTAATTTAAACAGCGAAAACAAGAACACAGTTGGTGCTAAGAAAACAAAATACTCATTCATAGTTGTTGGGGTGCTGCCATTACATAAGCAAGTTGCCCTTCAAACTTAAAGGAAAGGAAATACAATTAAAAGAGTGAAATGGGCCTTGGTAGCCAAGTGTTATCCATAGAACTTCTTCAGGTTGTTTGCGTTCCATGTTTTTGCGATGGGGGAACCGTCTAACTTCTCCAACTTGTAATTTCCTGACCCGAGGTGCTTGATGACTCGTTAAGGGCCCTCCCAATTGGGCATGAGTTTCTGCTTCTTTGGTTTCTCCACAACCTTCTTCCAGACAAGGTCATCGGGCTTATATGACCGAAGACGGACGCTTCGGTTATAACCCTTTGCAACTTCTTGCTGCTATGATGCGAGCTTTATCCTTGCATTCTCACGTTCCTCTTCGGCCAGGTTGAGGTCTGCAGCAATGTTGTCGTTGTTGACCGATTCGTCAAAGTTTTCAGTACGAATGGTAGGAAGTCCGACTTGGATGGGGATGACGGCTTCCATGCCGAATGCCAAGGAGAAGGGAGTGCGACTGGTAGATCGCCAAGGTGTGGTGCGATAGCCCCAGAGCACTCTGGGTAACTCTTCGGCCCATTTGCCCCAGCGAGATTCGAGTCGGCGCTTGAGTCCAAACGAAATCGCCTTGTTGGCAGCTTCGGCTTGTCCATTGCCCTGGGGGTAGGCCGGGGTAGACATGTCCCATTTGATACCATATTCGTCAAGCAGGGCCCGATACTTCTGCCTTGTAAACTGCTTTCCATTGTCTGTAATTATTGCGAACGGTACATCAAAGCGAGAGATGATGTTTCACCACACGAAGTGGATGACGTCTGTTTCTTCAATGGTGACCAGGGGCTCGGCCTCGACCCATTTCGAGAAATAGTCGGTTGCAGTTAAGAGGAACTTGAATCCACCCGGAGCGACTGGGAGCTTACCAACGATATCCATGCCCCATTAGGAGAAGGGCCAAGGGCTGGTGAGAGGGCTAAGGTCCCACGCCGGCTGATGGATAATGGGAGCAAACATCTGACTCCTCTTGCAACGCTTGACAAACTCTTCAGAATCCTTCTTCATTGTCGGCCACCAATACCCCTGAGAGATGGCTCGGTGGGCGAGGGACCGTCCACCGGGGTGACAACCGCTGTCGCCGGCATGACGCTCTTCGATGATGCCCGGAACTTGATGTGGGTGTGCAACCAATAAGTATGGTCCGGTAAATGATTTTCGGTAAAGCTTGCCGTTGGGATTGAGCCAGAATAGAGCGGCTTTGTTTCGGAGTCGGTGAGCGTCTTTCTTGTCGGTAGGCAGGGTGTCATCGCGTAGGTAACCAATGATTTCATCCATTCAACTTGGGCCGAGGTCTATGTTGAGTAGGGATAGCAATGGGGAGGGTCGGGGGTGGATACCACTATCCCCGTCCCCGATCCCCAAACTCAAATCCCTCCCCATCCCTGCCCCAATCCCCATCGGAGATTTATTTTTACCCTCCATCCCCGCCCCAAACGGGGAACGGGGATCCCCGTAGGGAATCGGGGATCCAAAGATCCCAAAACTTTTAAAACAAAAAGTCACCTGTCACAAAATTCGAACCAAGAAACTAAATTCAAAAAAAAATAAAATAAAATAATCTACGCTGCCATTACAAACCAAATGCCAAGGAAAATAGCCACAGTTGCTGCCATAGTGCCATTACAAACCAAATTTAAATTAAAACAGTCACATAGTTGCTGTCCTAGTGTATTACAAACCAAATTAAAATAAAAATAGTTTCAAACAAACAAGACGAGTAAGCTAGTGGGGCTGGGGATTGGAGACGTAAGTCTCTAGAGTGGCGACTGAAAAATGGGAAAATCCTAACTTATCTATATATATAGTAGGCTAGTGGGGCTGGGACGGGGATCAGGAACCCTAAATCCCTAACTTATGTATTATATATAGTAGGCTAGTGGGGCGGGGATCGGGGCGGGGTGGGGATCGAGCGGGTACTACCTCATATCCACCCCCTACCCGTTCCTCACTTTTTAAAAAAAATTATCCCCATACCCTACCCGATCCCCAAATACTCCCCGAATCCCCTACCCATTTGGGGCGGGGAACGGGGCGGGTTGGGTCAGGGCGGCCAGAATTGCCATCCCTAATGTTGAGGACCTCGTGGCTTAATATGTCAAGCTCAAAACTGGGCTTATCAATGGCGCTGAAGGAGATAGATCGATGTTCCGAGGAGGAGCAGGCCGAGGCGAGCCCTGCGAATGCGTCGGCGTGGGCATTCTGCTCTCGAGCGATATGCTCGATGCGGATAGCCTTAAAAGTTTTGATGAGCTGGACAGCAGAACTAAGGTAGGTCCGCATTCGGTCGTCCCGGGCTTCGTACTCTTCCGACAGCTGGTGGACTATAAGTTGGGAGTCGTTATAGACCACAAGTTCCTCGATGCCCGATGCTTGGGCGGTCTTGAGCCCGGAGATCAATGCTTCGTACTCGGCCTCGTTATTGGAGGCTGGGAAAGTGATAGAGAGGGAGCTTTGGTGCAAGACGCCGGAGGGGGAGAGGAGTACGATCCCAGCTCCTATGCCTCGGCTGTTGGAGGCGCCATCGACGTACATTTTCCAAATATCGCCGTGGAAGAGCTTCCAAGCAGAGCTTGGATTTGTCTGGAGGGCCGCTTCGGGGCGCGGGGACGGGATCGAAGTGAGAGCGTCGGTTGGAGTGAGCTCGGCGATGAAGTCGGCGAGGACTTGAGCTTTGATCGCTGTCCGAGGTTGGAAGTGGGTCTCAAAGTTTGTAAGCTCGACAGCCCACTGAGAGATTCGGTTGGAAAGGTCGGCCTTCCGGAGAAGAGATTTGAGGGGATACTCGGTTAAGACGATGATGCGATGCGACTGGAAGTACGGGGCAAGTTTTCGGGAGGCTGAGACGAGGGCGAGCACGAGCTATTCCAGGGGGAGGTAACGTGTCTCGGTGGGAGTCATAGTTTTGCTGGAGTAATATATTGGCTGGTGCTCCCGACCCTCCTGGTGGACGAGCATCGAGCTTATAGCGTGCGGAGAGACAGCTAGGTAGAGGAACAAGTCTTCCTAGTCCCGAGGGGTGACCAGGAGTGGAGCCTTGGAAAGATACTCCTTTAGTCGTTGGAGGGCTCGGTCACAGTCTTCTGTCCAATTGAAGCTCCGTCGACTGCGCTTTAAAAGTGCGAAGAATGGTTGGCATTTGTCCGAAGAACGGCTTATAAACCGATTCAGAGCTGTGGCCATGCCAGTCAAACGCTGAACATCGCACTTGTTGTGGGGAGCCGAGAGTTGATCAATAGCGAGAATCTGGGAAGGATCGGCTTCAATACTGCGTCGGGAGACGAGGTGGCCAAGAAATTTGTCGGAGCTAACACTGAAGACACACTTCTCGGCATTGAGGCGGAGCTTGTGTTTCTTGAGTATCTCGAAGACTTCGGTGAGGTGAGTTAGATGATCACTGGTGCGCATGCTTTTGACCACCATGTCGTCGATGTAAGCCAGCATAGTGTCGCCTAGTAACCGCTCGAACATCTTGGTTATCATTCGCTGAAAAGTGGCCCCGGCATTCTTTAAACCAAAGGGCATAACAAGGTACCTGAAGATGCCGTGGGGGGTTATGAAGGCTGTGTTCTCAACATCGCCTTCACTCATGGCAATCTGGTGATAGCCCCGGTAGGCATCCAAGAAGCTGAGTCACTCATGTCCGGAGGTGGCATCGACGAGCTGGTCAAAACGAGGAAGGGGAAAGAAGTCCTTTGGGCAGGCGTCGTTGAGGTTTGAGTAATCGACGCAGACCCGCCATTTGCCATTCTTTTTCTTGACTACGACAGTGTTGGCCAGCCACTTAGGGTACTGGACTTCTCTAATTGCCCCTGCGTTCAGGAGTCGGTTGACTTCTTCAATAACGACCTTGGAATGAACAGGAGAGGACCGTCGTGCCTTTTGTATGACCAGGCATTTGGCTCGGTCGATGTTGAGTTCGTGGCAAATGAAGAAGGGGTCGACCCCGGGCATCTCATATGGGGTCCAAGCGAACACTTCGATGTTCCGGTTGAGAAAGGCTACCGTCTCATTCCGATCAGTATCACTAAGTAAGGAACTGACAATGAAGAAGCGGGAACCGTCTTCGGTTATTGGGATGGTGGCCACGTCTTCTATGGTCTTGTCGTCAGCGGGTCTACCGACGTCCTCCAAAGCTGGGGCCTCAGGGACTTCAATGAGATTAACCCGGGAAGTCTGTTTACTACTTCGGACAGCGTTGACGTAGCACTTCTTTGACGCAGTTTGATCTCTGTACAAGTCTTTCTAGTGCCCATGAGTACCGATGAAATGGACCACTTGGTGATAGGTGGAGGCAATTGCCTTAAGCTTATGTAGCCAGGTGCATCCGACAATTGTGTTGTAAGGGCTAGGGACGTCGACTACCACAAATTCCATTTCAAGAGTCACCGAGCCGGCATAGACTGGAAGAGTGACCATGCCGATGGGCCAGACCGGTGCTCCGTTGAAGCCGATAAGAGGAACTTCGGAGGGACGGAGGTCGGTGTCGGGAATCTTCAGATTCTTGAACAGAGAGTAGTACATGACTTCGGCTGAGCTGCCCTGGTCCACGAGGACGCGACGGACGTTGAAAGTTCCGATGCGTAGCGTGACTACGAGGGCGTCATTGTGGGGAAGCTGGACGCAGTCGAGATCCTTCTCGGTGAATGTTATCGTCCATTTGGAGCTGTCATCGGTTCTGGGGCGTTTCGGTTCGGGACCGACCACCATGACCTGCTTGGAGGAAGAGGCCGTGTTCAGCTCGTCCCGGATGATGCTAGCGGCCTCAGAGTTTATAGGACTGTGTATGACGTGGATCGTCGGGACCTCTTCCTCGATGTTGGTTTCGGTACGTTGTGCCCGAGCCGTTGTCTTCTCGTGATTGATGAAGTTGCCGAGGTGGCCACCCGCAACAAGCTGCTCCAAGTAGGCCTTGAAGGGCTTGCATGCTATGGTGAAGTAACCCTGCTCGTTATGGTAACTGCATCGGACGATGGGATTCTTGATTTTCCCATTTTCGGTTCCTAGCTTTTGATTTGGGAAGGAGAAGAAAGGCTGATCCTTCACTTGATCGATGATTCGGTACATAGGAATGGTGAATACGGTTTCCTCGGCGTTGAAATCACTTGGCTTCGGTCCCCTCCTCTGCGACTGCTTGATGGTGTTGACCTGTTTCTTTGGTGTTGGGACATGTGCGGGAACCGGTGTGGATACCGAGGTGTTTAATGTCTTCGAACCCGTAGGCTTTTCGATGCCTCTCTCTGTCTTGGACTCGATGAGCTAACACCAACCCTTGATACCAGTCATAAGGTCCTTCATAGAGTTTGGCTTATGGCGAGCGAGGTCGTCATAGACTTGCTCGTCCTGGGAGGTGAGACCGAGCTTGAATCCTCAGGCTGAGATGACGCCATCTGTAACGCCCCGAATTTTGGGTACGTTAAAAGGACAATTTTATTGAAAACCTCAATATAGAGTCTGGCTCTTATTACAACAAAACTCCCACAAGAGTTCAATAATTACACAAATGAAAGGGGGTTCTAGGGTTCCTAACTACAGCTCCTCCTGCTTCTTCATCCTAGCCAGCTCTTCAGCTCCAGAGGCTTCCACGGCGAACTGTTCGTCTTGAACAACTACAAGGTCTGACACATTATACCGGCGTCACCACCAATATAATATGTCAAGGTCACCAACAGGCAACACCGTGAGCTACAACGCTCAATAGGGAAACCTTACCCACCAACCTTAACTTACAACAAGACTAAAACAAAACATCAATTTCCACATGATACGTATAAACACAGCTAACAATGACACATCCACATTCGATCTATCGTTGGTGTCCAAGATTTCCGGGTTTCTCCTACGCGACTCATCGTAGACCGTGTCAACAATTTCACTTACAAATCAACCTTTTCAAAATACGCTTGTATTGGCTCCGTACCGCGGATAACCAAGCTACACACTTTCAAAATCATTTGCATTGGCTCCGTACCGCGGATAACCAAGCCACACATTTTCAAAATCGTTTTGCATTGGCTCCGTACCGCGGATAACCAAGCTACACACCCAACCTCGGTTCCGCCGCGCCGGGTTCCCGAGTATCCTCACAATGGTTCCGCCGCGCCGGGTTCCCATTGGCACACAATTGCATTGGCTCCGTACCGCGGATAACCAAGCATACACACCCAACCTCGGTTCCGCCGCGCCGGGTTCCCGAGTATCCTCACAATGGTTCCGCCGCGCCGGGTTCCCATTGGCACACAATTGCATTGGCTCCGTACCGCGGATAACCAAGCATACACACCCAACCTCGGTTCCGCCGCGCCGGGTTCCCGAGTATCCTCACAATGGTTCCGCCGCGCCGGGTTCCCATTGGCACACAATTGCATTGGCTCCGTACCGCGGATAACCAAGCATACACACCCAACCTTGGTTCCGCCGCGCCGGGTTCCCAAGTATCCTCACAATGGTTCCGCCGCGCCGGGTTCCCATTGGCACACACACAAAACACACACCACACAATGGGCAAGTCCGGCCACATTGCGGTTTTCCAAATCATTTCTTTTACACACGCAAACACACGACTCACATAATGCCACCCAAAACCGGTCATTATGTAGTTTCAAAATATTTTCTTCCTCAAAAACATTTCCTTTTATTAACCACACCCTAGGTGTCATGTTTCTACTTTCTCGGTTCTCGTGTCTCGTTTACATGCGAAGACTCCGCGGCAAGCATGAAACATACTAACAAGACCATCCAATTCTATACTACTTATCATACTAAATAATCACGTATAGCATAACGCCACATGTACGGACGCCTTTGGAGTGTATCACTTATGCTTTATTCAAAGCACAATGCCACATGTACGGACGTCTTTGGAGTGAAATCACTTATGCTTAACCACACCACAAGTAATACAAGCAATTCATATATGCACACTCATAAACATCTTAAAGATCAAAATACGAATACTTAAAGCAAATAGGTAATCGTTTAACAATTCTAAACAATAACGTTAAACTTAAATACGTAAGTAAATACGTAGTGAGTAAGGTATTCCTTACGATATACTCGAATACGTACGTACATAGGAAGTAATTTAATCTACGTATTCATCGAGTAAGTACGTAAATAGGAAGTAAGTAAATACGAAGTAAGTAAATACGGGTAAGTAAATACGAAGTAAGTAAGGGGTAAGTAAGGTTTTCCTTACATATAATTAGGAGAATCTACCGTTTAGCAATTCAAAATAACAACATTATACTTGAGTAAGTAAGTAGGGATTTTCCTTACAATCCTTCTTGGCGGTAGTCGGCTACGGAAGGTTAGTCGGCGGTCGGAAAGTACGTCGGTGGTCGGACGGAGTAACGTCCTACGGTATGCCTCCGGTAGCTTCGAAAGAGAGAGGTCTCCCTCGAAACCTAATCTTGACTAAGACTACTACTACTTTTGGATCGAGGGGTGGTCGAGTGGCGGCTTAGTGGCGGCTTAGGATGAGTTTCTTCAAGAACTCAAGAACACTCAAGAACAAAGGAAGAACAAAAGAAAGAACAAAGAAAGAACACAATTTTTCTAGAGAGAGAAGTTGCTAGGTGAAGGTGTGAGTTCAATGAGAAGTATGGGGTCCTATTTATAGGCAAAAATCTTGGGCTCTCCCTCCCTCTCATGGCCGGCCCTCTCTCTCTCCAAATCCTCCATGGATTTGTTCCATTAAGTCATCAAATCAACCTTTCAACCAAGTCATGCCTTGTCCAATCCAAATCTTAGGTGTAAGGCTATCTAATCAACTAAGATCTTAGGCTTTCTAGGTAATTATAACCTAGGTTTAGCTTGTAGTCAAGGTCTAAGGCTAATAAAGGCTAGGGTTGTGTCATAAAGGTCCATCATAGGTTGTCATTAGGCTTAAAAAGACTTAGGCCTAATAAGGTAGCTTACAAGGCTAGGTTTAGTCCTTGGATTGGACTATGGGAGATTTGTTGCAAGGAAAGGAGACAAGAGTACAAGATTTGTCTTGAACAAATCCTAGAGTACAATGGAGGAGTTAAGTTTGGTTAGGGAAAAGATTCTCCCATGGACTTGAAAGATGTAGGAAGATATGGAAGATCAAGTCAAGGTACAAGTCTACTTCTTTCTTCCTTCCTCCTCCTCCTCCTCTCTCTCTCTCTCTCTCTCTCTCTCTCTCTCTCGGCCCAACTCTCTCTCGGGTTCTCTCTCCCTCTCTCTCTCAAGTACACTACACACACACACACCTATATATATAACAAATGCAAGAAAGAATAAAAAAAGTACAAAGGTACAAGATTTTCCAAAATCAAATCCTATTAAAGAAATACAATTAGGCACATGTTTGAGTAAACAAATAAACTAGTGTACAAAGTGCTCTAGGAAGATCAACTCCCCAATAAATTAATCCAATTGGGTACAAAACCCCAATATAAAATAATATAGGAGTACTTAGGATAAAGATTTGGGCTTTTACCCAATGGGTAATAAATCCCCTAACTTCTATTGTCCAATGGGCAATAGCTACAAGGAAAACTTTTATATTAAAATAATCGAGGAGTACTTTTTAAAGCATGTGACAAAAGCCCTATATTAAATATAGGTGTGGTACCAAGTACCCCAATTAAATAAAAAGACTAGGATTCTCCCCATTAAAATAATAATAAAGTACAAGTCAAATCAACTTTATTTGGAAGGTTTCCTAGTCACATCGGTACTTTATTTTGGTCAAAAGAGTTATTACCCAATGGTTACTAACTTCCCTAATGGTTATTACCCAATGGATAATGATTTCCCTTGCGGTTAATAACCATTGGACAAAAGAAGTACAAGTACCTTTTATTAAAATAATATTATAAAAAAAAGACTACATGTACTTTTATAAAAAGTTTTATTATCCAATGGACAAAAATTACCCTAACCATTATGGACCAATGATTAAAAGCAAAAGGTTCAAAAGTTCAAAAGGTCCAAAAGGTTCATCGAGTAACTAGGTGACTTGGTTGCTCGGTTCCTCCAAGTAGTCGGTTGGAAACTAACCAAATTGGTCACGAAGGTTTCTAGTCGAGAGTTTAATCAACGACCAAAATCCAACTACGACGAAATAAACGAGAAATCATATAGTCACTCAAGAGAAAATAAGTAATTCAAATAAAATTCAAATATTTAGCGAAATTTTCATAGACCAAAATTCAGGGGCGTTACACCATCGCAACCTTCTATCTCATTGAATAGTTCCCAGTAACGTCCGGCGTAATACCAGAGCGTTTCGTCGTTTCTCTTGCGAAGGGCCAAGAGGGAGTCGATCTCCTTCTCGTGCTTATTGCTGGTTACGAACCGGGCCATGAAGACATCACAGAGGGAATCGAACGAGGAAATTGACCGAGCCGGGAGTTGATTGAACCAGGTGAGGCCCAGGTTGCCGAGGCTTGCAAGAAACACTTTGCACAAGAAGGCATCGTCTGAGGGTTCATTCCGAAGAAACAAAGACATGACGAGCTTGTACTGAACCAAATGAGTGTATGCCTCGATCTTGCCGTCGTATTTGGTAAACTTGGGTTGGGTGAATCCCTTGGGGAGGGTAACCGAGTCGATCTCTCTCGTGAAGGGGGAGGTCTTGAGTCGTGTAAGTCGCGCGTCATGATGAGATCGGATCGAACGGTCGAGGCCATCTGGACGCTTAGTCGCTGTACGCTTCTTGGGGACAAGTTTGTCCAATCGTTCATATTCCTTTCTCTTTGGAGCAACACTAACCGATTTCTTGGGAGAGCGTTCTTGGCGGTGATGGCGGTAGCTGTCCCGAGCGGAAGGCTCAAGGCGCTCAATGACCAGGCTCCTGCTGTGTGCGCCGCCAGGGTGCGAGACGATGGGACTTCTGGCTCCGGGGCCCTTCAGGCGCTCGCGGTATCCCCTGGTCTGGAACTCCACAAGGCCGTCATCTCCCCTGGCTGCCCTTGTGAGGCTAGGGGTAGATTCCCGGCCTGTCTTGCCCACTCGGACCGAGTGGGTGGAGGAGGCAGAGACGCTCCCAGCACCGAGCCTCTCGAAGGCCGATGGTCTCCTTTGAAGCTACATAGGGGAGCGGGAATGGTCCATGTGCGACGTGTCTTTTGCGGCTCGAGCGTCCGCCGCTCTTGGTGGCTCGAGACGATCCTGACTGAGGGGCTGGATCTGTGTTCCAGTAGGTGACCGACTTCGCGACTGCGAGGGGTGGGGGGGTATGACAGCCCTTCCTTCCACCGCGACTCCCTGAGGAATGAGACGGGGAGACTTGGAGGAGGTGTTTGATCTCTGCCAACTCGTCTCGGACGTGTCTGTCGCGCTCCATCACCGTCGTGAGATCGTCGATTTTCTGCTCAAGATGGCGGATGTAGGAGTGGAGCTCGGAGGATGGGCCTACGTCTGGAAATGACGCTCCGGCGCCAACTCCGACAGATACATGGGTCTTTCCTAGGGCGGTTGCTCCGCCGGAAGCTTGGCTGTGGTCCACGAGGGAACCGAGCCCGTGGGCGGTACCACCGTGATGCGCGTCATCGATCTCAACCATGTACGATTCAGGAACGCTGAACGGAGCAGAAACGGGGAAATGGATGCTAAAAGGGTGGCTAGGTCCCCAGTAGAGTCGCCAATTGTAGGGGTTCAGGTTTTATGGGACCTAGGCTGAGATCCAGGCTGGGGTTCTTCTTCCTCAGCTCCGCTGCTCCTGCGACGTAACCTGCAGCAAGTCACTAGGGCTGAGTTAGCCCAGTGACCCTCCGATGACCAAGTCAGATCTCAGGGGTGGAAATTAGGTCTGGAGCTAGGGTCAAAAGCATACCTCTCACAATGAGCATCCCTTCGTATTTATAGACCTAGGGTTCCTTGGCCTTCAAGCCAACGCGTGGGGCGTACGCTCGGGTAACCGCCTTGGGTGACGTCATACATGACGCGGGAGGAAGACGGCTACGGAGCACATGGCCTGATCCAAACGATTGTTGTTGACACGTGGTTAAAGGGGGACCAAGCTGGTATAATCACCACACCCAGAGCACTCCCGAGAGTTCTGAAGCTGAAGCACGCTTCCAAGCAATGCACCGAGCGTTACACCGAGCACAAGTTCAAGTCCGTTGCCATTCACCAACTTACCAACCGAAACTCACAAGGCATAGACTCGATAAGCCTCGGCCTGTTACCGACACAACAACCGAGACCACTTCACCCACCATTCTAAGTCATTAATCCAGTGATATCACGTACATAGAACACTCAAAATTTTACATTATCCAACTAAAAATATATTTAGGGAGATAAGTTTTACCTACCTCGGTCCGGGAGTTCTAGCGCGATATGGAGTGGAAACGGAGTTGGGTCGACGGATCAAACGCACGGCTACAGGGTTCCGTCGGGGCCGGTTCGAAGCTAGAGTTTATGAGTTGTTTTACCGGGTTGTCTCGAAGTGGAACCGGGCTGCTTTCGGAAAGAAAACGGAGCTGTTTGGGACTGATTTTAGTGGGAAAATAGGGCTATTTTCTGGGCAAATTTTGGAGTAGTATTCGGGTTGCTGCTGGGCTGTTTGGAACCGGAGTTTATGGGCTGTTTTGATAGCTAAAATGGACCGGTTTGGGACTGTTCTTGTTTGGGCCGAAAGGGGTACTTTAGGTGGTGATCAGGGTGTCTTCATTTTATTTCTTCTCTGCCGTAAATGAAGAGTGAGAAAAGGGAAGTAAACTGGTGATTTGGTGGAAAGGATAAAGGGGAACAATGGGTTTTGTTTTCTCTGGTCACTTGCCCGAAATGTTAAACAAGGAAGATTGGAAGTATTTTTGGGGTTTGCTAGATAAGGCAAATTGTTTGGTGAGGGGAGTGGGTCTTCAAAGGTCCACGTATGTGCAACAAGAAGTGTGGCTAGAGTTTTGGGGAGTAGGGAGGCCAGAGGTAGGCTTAGGAATGATTTTATCTCAGGTATTTAAAAATGGAGGTTGTAGGATCATTACACACATAAATGGTATACCGAATACATGCATCTATTAACACCTGAAAATTATTATGCACAAAATCTCTACTCTTTAGTCTCTTGCACAAGCAGGTACGCGTACAATATGCATGTAACGATATGTAATTAATATAAAAAAATTTGTACAACTAGCTACATGAAATTATTCTTTTTTTAATAAAGATAAAAATATTTTTTGAAAACTCGGACTATTACAACATATTCCCCTTAAAACAATTTCGTCCTCGAAATTAGAGTATTTGTTATGACCTGACAATTATGGGTTATTACCGCGGATTGTATATTGTCACTTGCAAATGACAACTTTCTTTTCCTCGGTGGCACCAGCGAACTTTGACTCAGTGAACAATCTGGCTTTGAATATTCTTCTCCATCCAGTTTTTGATGTGTGGTAGCTTCTCTTCAAAAGTTAGGTCTCCATCTTTTATTGGAAAATGAAAGGTCTGTGAAGTTCCAAGAATGATTTCGAATATGAATCGACATTAGAATACCGAGCAGAGAAGCGGATAGGTACCCTTTAAGAGTCTGAGTACAAGTGGTTTCAATTTGAGTGGGCGTATCAAAATTAAGAGTAGTTACAATTGCTTTGCTCAATCACTACAATGGGGTGATTACGGGTTTTTAGGAGAGTAGGTTTACTGAGACAAGAGTCCCAAAAAAAAAAAAAATTACTAGGTTAAGTGAAGTATAACTGAAGTAGATATTTATATGAAATTACGTCGGCCAAACGTGTTTCAAATTAAGCATCTAATTCTAGTTATTGAAAGAATGGGTTCATGCGATTGGATAAGCAATGACTCTCTAAGCAATTCTTCAATAGAACAAGACATTGATGTTATAATTGATTGAATTTAATCAGCTCGAGAGATGATACATAACTCAAGAAGAAGAAATGTCCAAAATAGGTGTTCAAAACCCCAATAATTCAATTAATGAAAGTCGAACTACATTTATGAATTCAGAGTTCTTGAAAGGACCAACAAATGTCCTTATGCGATATCAAAAGAATTTGGAGGTATTGAGTGGTCCCTAGGCGGTGATTGAGTAAGAGTGTCACAAAACTTGCGAGAACCCACCATGGGAGTCAAGTCGCATATCAGTGGATTGTGGGGAGTTGATATGGTATATAATGGGACACGCCAAGCTGTTGTATAATTTGAGGTTAACATTTTAAGCCACGTGATTAGGCGAATGGTTAGCACGTCAGCTATGGAGGGTCGTTACAGATGGTATCATAGCACAACCCTGATCTACATGATGGGAGCCACCTCTAGAATCTGGTACGAGCACACTGATTGTGCTGTACAGACCGAAGTGCCACACTATGACCCCCAATGGAAGGTTGTTGGGCCAATGCAATGGGAACGTTGCTGCCAAGGTGGGGAGATTGTGAGAACCCACCATGGGAGTCAAGTCCCACATCAATGGATTGTGGGGAGTTGATATGGTATATAACGGGACACATCGAGCTACTGTATAATTTGAGATTAACTTTTTAAGTCACGTGATTAGACAAATGGTTAGTAGATCAGCTAGGGTGGGTCGTTACAAAACTGGAGATAAAGCCACCATAGTTGAGTAGATGATTGAAATTGCAAGGGAAGTGGAGATATGAGAGTCTTCAAGAGTTCACAACTCTGAAAAAGGGAAGAGTGACATGATGTTAGTTTGAAAATTCACCGATATAAGCTCTAGCTAGTTTGTAACTTGGAGAACGATGATTCACTTCTAAGGCGACTTTGAAAGAATCAAGAGAGATTGAACACAGAAAAATATTATGATAGAGTCAATTGACTGAGGATTGGGAGTTCATGATCAATTGTCAATAGTTTTCTCTATCCCCCTTAAAGAGCAAGACCTCCCTTCGAAGCTGAATCTCTGTTTCTCTTATGGCAGTTGATAACAGTGTGATCTGCGCGTAGCTGATGCATGTCTAGGATATCATCAGAGTCAATGATTGCTATAACCTAAAGGTTATGTATTGATGTAGAACTTACACAATCTGCATATTAAGCCCACTAAAAAAATTTCTCCATGGGCTAAAATCATCATTCCTTGATGTTCAATCTCTAATCACAAAGTATGTGCACACATAGCAGATTTGAACAAATGTGATGATCCAAAATCAAATAAACTTCTACACAAGTGCAAAAAATACAAGGTTACCTTGTATCACCGAAGGGTCATACTCCTCCTTTGTTCCCTACAGTGCGAGCACTCTGCCTACATTTGGTTGATTTTGCCCATTTCAACCATTATTCTGAAATAGATGGGGCTGCTAGTGCATATTCTAGTTTGGCCTTTGCTGATTTTGACCTCTCTACGATGGATTTCCAAATCCAACCAACTTTGCTTGGATTTGCTAATTCCCATTTCCATGGTTCCCAATCTCCTTCAGCTAAGGACAATTATTCTTGTAGTGACCTTCTTTGTTATAGTTAAAGCACTTGACAGGACTGTTGTTGCGGTTCTGTACATGAATTTGGCATTGGGTCTGGTTCAAATTAGGATTTAGGTTAGGGTTCCTCCAGGGTAGGTTGCTTTGTTGCAGTGGATGCTGATTGTTATAGAAGTAGGGTTTTGGTGCAGTGAACCCTTGGTTGTTGTTACGGATTGGTCCTCCTACTTGAGTAGCCTTCTTCTGATTCAAAATTCTACGAGAGTCGTTGAGTTCCCTTTCATTGATCCAAATGGCCCTAACCACTCGAGAGAAGGTTGGAAGTTCCATCCCAACCACTTTTCCTCGAAGAAGGTCCTCTAACCCCCACTCAAACTTTCTCGCCTTAGCGGCATTAGTAGGGACATACGTCGGTGCGTGTCATGATAGCTCCTCAAACTGTGACATGTATTGTGTCACTATCATTGTTCCTTGTCTAAGTGCTAGAAACTCCTATGCCAGAGTCCTTAATCGATGCAGGGAAATACTTCTCCAAAAAGATCTCCTCGAATTGAGCCCATATGATTGTGGCGAGATTCACAGTAGTCTTGGTGGCCTCCAACCAATAGTCAGGCTCCCCTTCCAGTTGGTACGTGGCCAAAGCCACTTGGTCAGCACCTTATCGAACTTCCATGGTGTCCACCATCTTCTTGATCTGACAGATCCATCCATCGGCAACATAAGGGTCAAGTGCTCCTTGAAAGGTTGGAGGTCTCTATTTCCTAAATTCGAAAAACAAGCGGGTGTGGCCTTGCGGTGCACGATATTGGGGTCCCTGAGGGTTAACAGCCAAGTTTTGCAGGATTTGGGCCATGCTATTCAGCGCAGTGGCGATGTTTGGTTCTTGAGGGTTCAGCCCATTATTGTTGGGTTGAGGCCCACTGTTCTGATCATTATTTTGACGGTTGTTCTGATTGTTACTGGTGTGTTTTCCATTACATGTCTCCACCATCTAGGATGTGTGTAAAATTTGAAGTTAGGGGATTTTCCATTTTCTTAATTAGAAGGCATATTTGAAAGAGTAATAGATGCAATAATACTAAAGTGACTAAAAGTTCATTTTTCATAGACAATCCAGATAGAACAAGGCTTACATCCAATTTACATCACAATATGTATAATTACATGAAACGCAAACCTACCACTACCATTACTACCTTAGGAACATGAATACATTAGAGTACTGCTACAAACATTTAAGCCACCCTCCCTTTCTTAATACTATAATTAGAGTTTGATAACAAATACAAACATTACAAATCAAAGCTCCAATGTTTTGATCGACTCTGAAAAAGAACACCTGGTACATATTGAAATGAAAACTTTTAATGAGAATACAAAGGCTTTTATTACTTGGTGAAAATTCAATAATCTGCCGAATGTGACGAAAGCAAATATACAGTACTTTAACTACCAATATTGTATTCACGAAGCCTAGTGCTACCCAAAACCCACGTCCACGGAGTTATTCTAAAACCTAAGTTCTGATACCAAGTTGTAACGCCTCGAATTTCGGAACATTAATAAAATAATTAAAAGAGATTTTTTTTCAAAAGAACCTCATATATTTAATAAATCACCATTCCAAAAGCAGATGCCATCATATTACAACCATATTGAATTAAGTTTAAGTTGTTGAATTTGTCCCAAATCAACTTTGAAGCTGATGAAATAAAGTTAACTTAAAATTAATCAGAGTGACAACGCATACGAAAACCAAGGTTCTTCCGCTCCCTCCTCAGCAGTGTTGACTTCAGTCAAATTGTACGAAACTTCTATTCTACCTTCGGTACCCGGCGTTTGAAGATTAGGGCAACGTAGTACCGTGAGCAATTGACACTCAGCAGCTAAAGCCTACCCGAAACCCATAACTTACATACAAAGGCATGTACAATATAGTTAAAGTGGAAAAATATTAAAGTAGCGAGCGATCAATTTCAATTATTAGCTTTTAACTTAGTGAAATCTAGAATCTCAACCCTTGAGAAACATCCTCCCATGCTAACCACTAGGACTATGGCCATTCGTGATACCGCTCCCTCTTGCTTGCCCTAACCGGGAGCCCCGATGAAATGGCCTAAGTTATTTACTTAGTCGGAGTCATCGACTGCTTTGCAAGGAGGAATTCACCAGGGAACTAACCGTAACCACTGGGCCCATGAGGAACTAACCGTAACCTTGGGAGCATATAGACCATAACCTGGTACTATAATACATATCACCTTTTTATCTCATATTCAAAAAGAGTGATCACGCAATGCCATATTCTAAGGTTTTGAATTGACGATCAATTGACATATCCTGCCTTCATTTCTTTTCTCCCAAACTGGACTCTGTAGATAACCTCCAACAGATCCGGATTCACTGGATAACCTCCAAGAATCCCATTAAACCATCATTCCTTTGGCTAACTGCCAATCTGTAGGGGGCCAAAATTTTCGAAGGATAGACGGATGCCCATGTACGTCACCGAACGTTGCGTGCCTTCACCGAACGTAGACATTTTTGAGTTCGCCCGATGGTCTTTCTGAACGCTTGAGATATCCTCTTGTTCGGATACGTTCTTCGGAAAGAACATCCGATGCTCAGGGATTCATCGTGTGTCAGAGGTGGGCTCCACCGAGTATAGATGATCATGGAACCTTCCAGAAATATCTTGTGATAAGTAAGCTGTCTTTTCTGATATTCGAAGTGACATCTCTGAATGATGTGATCTTTCTGACATCGACCCATGTGGCTATGTAAGACTTGGGAAGTGGTGTTCATTAAATGGCCCTGCAACCTGACATCATCCGAGCAGTACTTGACGTGTGGAAAGCAAAGCCATCTCGTTCAACACACTACCCCTTTGATTATAATTAGACGGAGGCTCTCTCTGGATTGCTAGACGACAACACTCTCCCTTCCCTACCAACAGATTTTCTTACTAAACTTCTTTTTCTCTCTTCACTTACTGACAAGTTCGTCAGAGCTTCTTTCCGGAGGAACATCCCCCTCCGGTTCTGCAGGTATATCAAGGTCGGCGTCATCTCTCACGGTTCAACAAACGAAGACTACAACACAGAAGGGACCACGAAGAAAACCACCCCCACAATTGGCGACTCTGCTGGGGAGTACTAGACTAATAAAGTTCCGGGGTGTTCTTGGTGTTCTTTGTGTTCATAACACCGGTTGGAGGGCTTGATTCGATCCCAGTTTGCACTGTCTATTCTTCTCGTTTGAACGGAACAAATGGCTTGACATCTCTCACCTCCAGGTCCAGAGAACTTCACTCTTGGGCTAGAGGGATATGGGTCTATCAACCTCGAGCCCCATCAAGCGGCTAGGACGGTTCCCCACGTGGCCCGTCAACTTTCTTTCCCACCTACCGAGTTGGATATCGCCTTGGCCGAACAGAAACGTTAGACAGTGGTTATTTCCATGCTGCAACAACGGCTGGAGGAGCGGGAAGGAGGGGTGGCCGTAACCCCTGCACACGAGCATCCAGCAGAGCCCAGCCGACCTAAAAAAGCATGCAAACGAGGCAAATCGTCTCGTCCAGCCCAAACGGTCGAACTTGCTGTTTTCGAGTGGCGAACCGTCTTTGAGCGTCTTGACCAAGGAGCTTCACGACCTCGGTTGACGAGCATTATTCGTGCCGAGAGTTCCCGATCCTCGGCCACGGGCTCCACAGCCGAAACCAATAAGGGAGGCGTGTCGGCCCGAACACAATTTCGTCGACAATTAAGTCCAAGAAGTGGGAAGAGGCCCGTGGCTTTAAATGATCCACCTCGTCGAACACGCACCAACAGCAACCGAGAATATTCGGTTCGGTCCCGACACGATTCCGAACGCCATGACGGGCGACATACGGCCAACTCTGGCAGTCACCACCGAACAGAAAGCCGAGGAAACCGTTCGGAGCACGATAATACGATTATCCTATACGATCAGTTTATAGACTTGCCAACCATGTATCAACCCGTCGACCCAACTCTTCAGCCTCGGCACGCTCCTTTGACAGGCTCGAGAGGAGAGGCGCGTGCGGCTTCGGTCTTAGCCACTCGGCGACAGAAGGAAAAAAAGGAGCATCACCGGCACCATCGGCGGGAGCGAAGAAAGACTCCAGAGCCGCATGCAGAAGTTCCTTTCCCTGTTGTCCCACAGATCCCAGCTCAAGATAATTCGAAGCTCGGGAAGGCAAAAGCTTCCCCCTTCGTGGATGCTATTCAACAGGAGCGGCCGCCGGACAGGTTCGTCATGCCGAAGCTAAAATGTTACGAGGCGAAGGAGGACGCAGTCGCGTTCGTTTGTCGCTTCAGACAAACCATGAGCCTCCATAACTTTTCTGACGCCCTTATGTGTAAGATCTTCCCACTCACTCTCAGCGAGCCAATTGTGTTGTGGTACAATCAGTTGAAGCCCAAATCAATTTCTTGCTTCAACGAGCTAGAATTGGAGTTTAGTAAACGCTTTGTTACCAGCAACATTCAACCGAAGACATTATCAATGCTAGTGAACATGCGAAGGGCAGCAAGGAGAGACTCTACGGCTGTATACCGAGCGTTATTGGGAGGTCTATAATCTTATCCCCGACTGTGACCAAGGAGTCGCGGCTGAGTCTTTTATGAACGGGTTGGATCCAACCTCGGCAATGTTCCGTGACCTCTCACGTAATCCACCTAAAACAATGGGAGAGCTCATGACAATAATCGAGAAGGATTGCGTTCACGAAGAAGCCATGGCCAAGCGACATACGCCAAAGGCTCCAGAACCTTCCAAAACAATTGGGCCGAAGAAGCAAGTGTCGAACGTTCACCAAGGGCAAGGAGGCCAGGGCAGCTCAGGCCAGGCAACCAACAAGCCAAACAATAAGGGCCGACCTCCGCAGCACCCACAGCCACAATCATGGCCACAAACGAAAAGAGAGCCACGTCCGGACGAGTACGTAGCCGAGCGTACGGCATTCACCGAACCTATCTACAAACTCCTCAATATTATCGGCAAGTTGCCATTCTTTGTTTGGCCGACGGCACCCTTAGGCACCGTCGGTAGCGGACCAGGGATGTGCACATATCATAAGGAGCGCGGCCACTACACCACGCAATGCCCACCTTTCAAACGGTATCTAGAAGAACTAGCAGCAGCTGGGCACCTGAATCAATGGATAGACGTTCGGCGAAATCCACTTCCACCGCCTCCCCCTCTTATTGGTAATCTCATAAGCGTTATACAAGGTTTGGTTTCCGAAGAACGGGCGGCCGAGCTTCGTTCAGAAATTGACAGAGCCGTCACCTCTTTATCCGTTTGCAACGTGAGCGCTTCGGAAAAGCGAAAATGGGAGGATCCGAGCTTCGGCAGCACAATTTCTTTTTCTTCCGACGACTTGAAAGGTGTGCAACTCCCTCATACGGACGCCCTCGTCGTTACTGTTGCTATTGAAAAGTTAACCGTTCAACGGGTATTGATAGACCAAGGAAGCTCGGCCGACATGATGTTTTAGTCAACCTACCAGAGCCTCGGATTATCTCCCGCTCAACTTCGGACAGCGTCTACTCCCCTCGTCAATTTTACGTGAGCCCCGGTTTGGCCACTCGGCCTGATTAATCTCCCTGTGCGGGCTGGATCACGGGTTCTAGAGGTCAAGTTTGTGGTGGTCGCTTCGCCCAGCCCGTACAACGAAATCCTTGGCCGAACCTGGCTACATGACATTCAAGCAGTTGCTTCAACCTATCACCAGGTGGTAAAATTTGTTGGATGGAACGGGCGTCAGGAGAGCCTCCGAGGAAACCAAATCTAATCAAAGAAATGCTACATCAGCACTGTCACCAACAAGCAGAGCTGTATGGAGGTACAATGTGTGGAAGCCACTCCCGTTCCTGTAATTGACGATGTAGGAGTGCCGGCCGAACAAAGATCTACCGAGGAGTTAATACGCTTCTCAATCCCTGGTGGCGAAGGAAGATATTTTTTGATTGGGAGTTCTCTGAGTGTGGCCAAACGCGAGGAGATGTATGACTTCCTAATGCGAAACATAAAAGTTTTTGCTTGGACTCCATAAGACATGCTGGGTATGGATCCTTCGCTCGCCATGCACTCATTGAATGTCAATCCAAGTAGGCGGCCGGTGGTGCAGAAAGTTCGACGCTCGTCGGCCGCACATATCGAAGCTGTAATAGCAGAAGTGGATCAACTGTTGGAAGTTGGCGTCATTCGGGAAGTGTTATATCCCACCTGGCTTGCTAATCCAGTGGTTGTCCCGAAGAAAAATGGGAAACTAAGGGTTTGTGTCGATTACACGAACCTCAATGATGCCTGTCCTATGGATCGATTTCCCCTTCCTCAGATCGAGCAAATGGTAGATGCAACAGCAGGATGTGAACGCTTGAGCTTTATGGATGCGTATTGGGGCTATCACCAAATAGCTTTGGACCTGGAAGATCAGGAGAAGACGGCTTTTATCTCTCCTCGGGGAACCTACTGCTACAAGGTTGTGCCGTTCGGCCTAAAGAATACCGGCGCTACCTTCCAACGCTCCATCACGAAGATGTTTCCTGGCATGCTCGGCCGAAAAATAGAAGCTTATATTGATGATCTGGTTTGCAAAAGCACGTTTGCTCAGGATCACCTTCGGGACCTGGGAGAGGTCTTTGCTGTTCTAAAACAAAGGAAGTTGCGTCTTAATGCCGAGAAGTGTGCGTTCAGCGTCAGCTCGGGAAAGTTCCTCGGGTACATGGTAAGTCGCCGAGGAATCGAAGCTGATCCTACACAAATCTTGGCCGTGCAAAGGCTCCGAGCTCCGACTACTATTAAAGAGGTACAACGGCTTACGGGGATGGTTGCTGCCCTGAACCGTTTCATCCGACGATCAAGTGATCTCTGTCGTCCTTTTTTCCGAGCAATCACAACTAGCCGACGCAAATTCGTATGGACCGAAGAGTGCGAGCAGGCCTTGCAGTCTTTAAAGTAGTACCTGTCCCATGCTCTTTTGCTCGTCAAGCCCCTACCCGATGAAGATCTGTATCTGTACCTTGCTGTTTCTGATCATGCTACGAGCGCGGTTCTTGTTCAAAAAGAGGGGATGGAGCATCAACCAATCTTCTATTCCAGCAAAACGATGACGGACTCTCAGACGAGGTATCTGCCTATGGAGAAATTGGCATTGGCTCTCGTTTCAGCTAAAACGAGCCTCTTGCCTTACTTTCAATCCCATAGGATTGTGGTCCTCACTAAGTTTCCTCTCAGAGCTGTCCTTCGGAAGATAGACACGTCTAGCCGGATCCTGAAATTCTCTCAAGACTTGGCCAATTTCGACATCCAGTTCGAACCATGGACGGCCATCAAGGGTCAAGCCTTGACAGATTTCTTCGCCGAACTAACTCCTGGCTTGCGAGATGAAGCCAATGCCTTGGCCACCGCCGTTGAAGAAGCTCGGATACAAGAAGAAGAGGTTTTGAAAGGACCATGTGACCATCCCGTCGAGCCCCTCCGTGCTCGGTACTCCCTCGGATGAAAGAAACCGAAGCGACAATGGAGGCTCTTCTCCGGCGACGCTTGGCGACTGACCGTGGATGGAGCTTCTAACGTTCATGGAGCTGGTGCAGGCATCGTCCTTGTATCTCCGAGTGGGACGGTGCATGAAAGCGTTGTCTCGATTGGATACCCGATGATGAACAACGAAGCGGAATACGAAGCTCTGATTGCAGGACTCCAACTTGCTCTTCGACTTGATGCGGATTCGGTTCATGTTTTTTGTGATTCGCAGCTCATTGTAGGTCATCTAAACGACAACTATCAAGCCAAAGACCAGCGTATGAATGCTTACATAAGCCACGTTTTGGCATTGTTCGGAAGACTTGGCCGAGTAGAAGTAGAATGGATCGCTCAGGAGCACAATGCACATGCTGACGCCCTGGCAGGTCTTGCTTGCGTTTACAAGACCTCGGGCGGTCGCACTATTACCTTTGACGAGACCACAGCTCCGAGCTTCGAACAGCCGTGTGAAAAGGTAATGGCAATTTCCCTCAGTGGAAGTCAGCTGGATCCAGTGATTGATTACTTAAAGAATCAAGTGTTACCACCGAACAAACGTGAGGAATACAAACTCCGTTGCCGAGCGGCCAATTTTTTCCTGGGTCCAAACGACAACCTTTACCGACGAACTTTCACTGGACCCGATCTACATGTCGTCCACGACGACCTTGTGCCAGCCGTTCTCAAGGAACTCCATTCGGGAAGCTGTGGGGCGTATTCAGGAGGACGATCCCTTGCACAGCGTGCGTTGACACAAGGCTATTGGTGGCCGAAGATGGTGAAGCAATCCGAAGAATACGTAAAGCAATGTGTTCGGTGCCAGAAGCAAACATCTCTCATCCACCAGCCTGCCTTTCCCCTCAAAATGATCACTAGTCCATGGCCATTTGCGGTTTGGGCTTTTGACATAGTTGGCAAGATGCCGAAGGCGCCTGGCAGATTTGAGTATATGCTCACAGCCACGGATCTATTCACTAAATGGGTTAAAGCTTCCCCCTTGATCAAAACCATAGCCGGTGACGTGGAATGTTTTATTTGGAAGCACATCATCTCGAGGTTCGGCGTGCCATACGCCATCCTTTCTGACAATGGCTCCCAGTTTGTCACGTCCGCCATCAAAGCTTTTTATGCAAAGCGCCACATCACGATCCATAATTCCTCAGTGGCCTATCCTCAAGGTAACGGACAGGCCGAAGCATCTAACAAAACCATCACTCGGGGGCTGAAGCGCCGTTTGGACCGGAAGCTCGACAAATGGGTGGAAGAGCTTCCACACGTCTTATGGGCCTACCGTACCACTCCTCAACGGTCTACCGGCCGTACTCCATTTGCTATGGCCTACGGTATGGAAGCTGTCCTCCCCTTGTCTACTCTGATCCCTACGGCCCGAACAGAAAATTTTAACCTGTGGATAACAACGCACTTGTGGGGGCCGAGTTAGACTTCGCCGAAGAACTTCGTGACAATGCCAACCTTCGGCACGCTGCATATCAGCAAGAAGTTGCAAGGGGCTACAATCGGAATGTTCGCGCTCGACCATTTAATGTTGGGGATTTAGTCCTTCAGATGGTAACCGAAGCATCGAAGATGACCAAGCTGAAGGATCCCTTCGAAGGACCTTATTGAGTGGTGGAGAAGATTGAACATGGTGTCTACAAGCTTGCTGAATTGAATGGAACGCCAATTGCCAATCCATGGAATGCTCAGAAACTTAGGAAATTCCATGGCTAGTATTGGCATCCTCCCCCCTTTTTTATTTTTCCTTCTCCTGTACTTACATTTTTTTGTTCGGCAAATGCGCTTTTGAGCGCCATGTACTTGATACAAGTTTGTTTTAACTATTCAGTTGTTTTTCTATTTTTTATTCTAGTAACTGGTGTGGGCAGCGTGCCCTTGGAATTTCTGGATTCCAAAACGCAAGGGGCCCAGATCGAGGGAGCACGAGCGGGGAAGCAAGCGCTCGCAAAATACAGAGTCGCCACTCGGGTTTGAAGGTCCGACACCCAAGGAACCGTATTTCGAAGCACTTGCCGCGCTGTTTGATTTGAAAAAGTTTAAGGAACCAGTCCGTCATAACCATATCTGGGTTCGGGAGCCAGGTTACGAGAGGGGAAGGGTTTTATGGCACCCCTCTCGCCCAATCCGGAGATCGGTCTCTACTTAGGCATTTGCGAAAATGTTTGTTTGCGATTCTGTTTGATTAATCAATTTTAGCCAGTTAGGGCGGGGGAACAGTTAATCGGGGATTTAAAACTGTAACAGTTTGCAGGATGTGATAAAATATGGCATGGATTGATGAGATGACAAGTAATAAATAGAATAAAGTTCAAAACATCGATCATATATCAACGCAGTGCTGTGTATGATTTTGGCACGAACAAACAGCCAGCTTGCATGCGTGAGTTCATCTGCATGCAAGCAAACCATCGCGCGACACAACCATACCCTCGCGCGAGTGTTGATGCTCTACCAATGTTTTGAATTTTATCCCCTTCTGGGCTCTGGAGGGACCAGTGCTCACCCAGGTGCAAACCAAACAGTTTATAGGTACTCGAAAGTAAATAATATTACAGCAGATGGAAATATTGAGAAAACACGACCCCTAAACAGTGGGGGTGTCTAAACAGAGGCCAAGGCTAAGCTGCTCATGCAAGAGCAGTCCCTGGTAAAACAGAGAACCATCGCGCGACAGAACGATACAGGCGCGCGATTGTTCAGACTGGACTTCCAGGAATTGCTTTGCACGCCTAGGGCTCTGAGACATATTCAAGAGCATCCCAAGAGCATTCCAAACCAAGAGGAGTTATAAACTAAGTTAAACAATGATTTTTAACATGCAAAGCAGTGAACTAATACCTTTTGAAAGACTTAAAAATGACTATGAACACAACAATAAACTTAAAGACCAGCACCCCTTCCCCACGTGGTCCAATCTCACACAGACCAAACTGTCGCGCGAGTACACAGGACCATCGCGCGAGTGTGCTCCTGGCTACGGCTCTTGAAACCTTGCTAGCTTTAGGGCCAGAACTGGTATTGATTACCAGCCTTGGCCCTGCCAGCCCCCCTCAGGGGTTCGAACAGTGAGCAGAAAGATATTATACCTTTGCTTGAGTGTCTTAGGGATGGCTTAAGTGAGGTGGTGAGGCTTGGAAGATGATTATGTGGGAGTGAGTGTGGTATGGGATATTTGTGCTTGAGTTTGCCTTCTTCTTTCTTGGATAGAATTTTGTAACCCTTTGCAATGAAGCATGGGGGGGGGGGGGTTATAGGAGAATGGGTTGGTGGGTGGCTAGCCAAGGCCATGTAACCAGCCAACAAGGCTGGCCACAATTGCTTTGCGGAGAAGTGGGGTGGCAAAGGTGATGGGAGAATGGGGGGTGAGGTGGTGCAAGGGGAGCCCCTTAGAACGCTGTTCAGCCAACGAAAACGGGGTCATATAGGCCTGTAGCCCCCTGACCACCACGCAATCCGGGTGAAAACGACAGGTGTTGACCATCGCGCGAGATAGTGAGACCATCGCGCGAGGGTCCAAGCAACCCCGTGAGGGTCAACAGTCTAAGCTTTGACTTTGACCACCACCTGGCAAATGGACCATCGCGCGAGGATCCCAGTGTGTCGCGCGACTATCAATCCCAAGGTCCAAGTTCTGATTCAAGGGTTTTAGGGCTAAAGATGGGTTTCGTGTACACCAAACTCAAGCCATCCCAAGTTCTCTCGACTGTTTTCGACCTGACTCATCATCGGGGAAACAAGAAACCGAAGAACAAAGTAAAACGATCGGGAAGTCAGATTGGGGTGTCTACAGTAGTCTCACTTTGACGGCACGCGGAGCACCATTGGGTGGTACGGGTAACGTCAAAGATTTCTAGACACCCATCCAATTAACCCAAAAGCCGATTTAAACAAAAAAAAGTGCAAGCAAGTATATACAAATACCGTGCCCCAACGGATTGATGAGCAGATTGATTGCTGATCCGAATTTGGACGGATGGATCGTCACTGATCGATAATCAGACGGATAGATCGTCGCTGATTGATAATCGGACGGATGGATCGTCGCTGATTGAAGATTGGACGGACAGATCGTCGCTGATTGAAATTGGACGGATGGATCGTCGCTGATCGATAATCGGACGGATAGATCGTCGCTGATTGATAATCAGACGGATGGATCGTCGCTGATTGAAGATCGGACTGATAGATCGTCGCTGATTGAAATTGGACGGATGGATCGTCGCTGATTGAAGATCGGACGGATGGATCGTCGCTGATTGATAATCGGACGGATGGATCGTCGCTGATTGATAATCGGACGGATGGATCGTCGCTGATTGAAATTGGACGGATGGATCGTCGCTGATTGATAATCGGACGGATGGATCGTCGCGGATTGATAATCGGACGAATGGATCGTCGCTGATTGAAATTGGACGGATGGATCGTCGCTGATTGATAATCAGACGGATGGATCGTCGCAGATTGAAATTGGACAGATGGATCGTCGCTGATTGAAATTGGACGGATGGATCGTCGCGGATTGAAATTGGACGAATGGATCGTCGCGGATTGAAATTGAACGGATGGATCGTCGTTGATTGAAATTGGATTGAAATTGGACGGATGGATCGTCGCTGATTGAAATTGGACGGATAGATCGTCGCTGATTGATAATCGGACGGATGGATCATCGCTGATTGATAATCGGACGGATGGATCGTCGCTGATTGAAATTGGACGGATGGATCGTCGCTGATTGATAATCGGACGGATGGATCGTCGCGGATTGAAATTGGACGGATGGATCGTCGCTGATTGAAATTGGACGGATGGATCGTCGCGGATTGAAATTGAACGGATAGATCGTCGCTGATTGACGTAAAAGACATCTAAAAGGGTTCCCAAAAGAAAACAATTGTAAGGTTCGAGCAAGACTCCTGGGCCATCATCAAAGCGATACACTTGATCGGGCCTGAACCAGAGGCTAATCTTATCGATTGGCCCAGTCGATTGTCGCGCGAGGATGTCAGACCATCGCGCGATGGTTTTTCGTCGGGGTCTTGGTCTGAAACCAGCCCATATCCGGCCCGCACCCATTTTCTTCTCTTTTCTTCCCGGGGATGCTATAGGAACCGATGCTTAGCGGTTTCAAAACTTCAAAACTCTCAAACTCCTCTCAAACTCTCCAAACCCCAACTCAAACCCTTCAATTTCCTCACGAAAATCGAAAGGAATCCACGCACAAACACTCACCCATGGCGGAACACGGCAATGGTGGCGGTGGAGGAGAGGTAGTTGATCGTCCAGAGGATGTGGGAGGGCCAATGGCAGTCGAAACGGCGGATCAACAGCCGGCGGAGCCACCCCTGGGTCTCGGTGCTGCGGTAGCAGGCGGTGGTGATGGCGAACGGGGTCGTGAGCAGGAGGTGGGTGGCGAAGGCTATCATCGCGCGACGCAGTCAGACCGTCGCGCGACAGTGGAGATCGGGGCCGCGAGGACTGGAATCGTGCAACTGGACCCGAGCGAGGCCGTGAGTGGCTTGATAGTAGTTGGTGGCAGTTCCGAGGGTATGGGCAGTGGAGACGCCGAGGGCGGCGGTACCGGGCCAAGCGAGGCTCCGTTAAGGGATCCGGCAAAAGGCAAGGGTGTGGCGAGCGAGGAAGAGGACACCGCAGAGGTTTCGGAGGAGGAGGTGCTGTTTCGGCCAGGGGCTACATCATCGGGCCACAAACCCATCACGAGACAGGACCTCGCAGAGTTTCTGAGTGAGGAGAGACTAGCCCGGCTGCTTGAGGAGGATCCCATGATTGGGGCCGCCGTTTTGGAGGCTCGAGAGGAGCGAGAGCGGGAGATAGCCACTTTAGAGGCTACGGCGAGGGCCGAGAGAGCGAGGGCCGCTGAGGAGGAGATACTGAGGGACGCAGAGACCGAGGAGCGGATGGGAGCCAGGGTACACGGGCCTAGGGTGACTGCGGTATCTGAGGCAGAAAGCATGACTCGTGTTCTGTTTTCAGCAGAGGGATACAGGCCACCGGTTCCACACCTGTTTGTACCATCAGGTCTTGCGGCGTACAAGCCACGGCAAGCGGAGTATGACCCCGAGCTTGTTCTGAGAAACCCCGATACCCATATTTCGAGCAGCTGGTCTGAGGTAAATTTCTGAAAGTCCTTCATTTCCTTTTGTGATTGCAAATTCAATACGATGCATGTTGCTTACATACCGAAAAATGTAGAATAATCCTTTGAAGTAGATTCAAATAGTGACACTAGTTTCACGTTAAATGCCATGCATGAGACATAATAACTTGAACCAACCATCTACTGCCAAGTTGTATTGATTACCTAGAACTTGAGAATGAAAGCTTCACATGCTGATATATCCCCTGTTGCTTGTTTTCATGTCTAATGCAGGAGAGAGCGAGACAGAGAGACATCCAGGGGTTTCGGGGGCGCCTGCAGCTCCTTGGCGTTGTACCAGGGTTTGCCTGAGAGGGTGAGGCAGTTGGTGGACGAGGCAGGCTTCGGGGAGTTCATACAGACCCTTACTCCGGCCAAGAATGACCATGCGGTCTTGGTTGCGCTTGCAGAGAGGTGGAGGGATACCACCAACACCTTCCACCTGCCGCTTGGGGAGATGACGGTAACGCCTACTGACTTTGCAGCGATCACTAGTTTGAGGGTTGGAGGCGACCCCATCCCGTTTGACTCGGGCATTCAGGAGGATGAGGCGGCTCTGGAGTGGTTCTTGGGAGAGGTGCCCAAGGTTGAGGAGGGGATGGCGAGATATGGACAGTTCACCCGGTACCTCACAAAGGAGGTGGCGACCGAGCAGGAGGCGGAGCAGATGGCCCGGGCGTACCTGTTGTACCTTTTTGGTGCTACCCTGTACCCGAACAGGCGTAGCAAGGTCCACCTATCGTACTTGCCTGCACTAAGGGATCTGAGGACGGCCTCACGCTTTGACTGGGGAGGAGCTACGCTTGGTGCAGCTTATGGCTTCATGGGGGACTCGTCGAGGACTGAGATGAGCACTGCTGGCTACTGGCAGATTTGGTAGGTATGATCATAATAGAGAAAAGTACATTTCCATTATATACTTATCTGTTTGAATACATAAACTGCTCAAAAATATTCCTGCATTGTACTAATGATCTGAGCTTTGATAACTGTGCAGCTTTGGGCCTATGAGGTTTTGAACATGTGCCGTCTAGTGACGAAGAGCCTTGACTTGGGGATCCTCCCACGTGCTCACATTTGGAGCAAGAAGAATATGGGAGAGAAAAGAGGGAGAGGCGACCTGAACGGCTTCAGGGTATACTTAGACGAGCTCCGACCCTCGCAGGTATAACATGATTTCATTAAATAGAGGTATGCACCCCTTTTATTGCTTTAATGCTGTCGCTGACCGACGCTTGCATTGCTTGCTTGTGCAGGTAGAGTGGGACCCTTGGAGAGTGGCAGAGCCAGAGCCTGAATACTTGGCCAGGAGCAGGGTTGTGATGGCGAGCAGAGTGCTGCTAGAGTCGGCCTTTGGCTGGCAGTGGTACTTGGGCGACCGAGTGACACGCCAATCACTTGGCTATGCGGAGTTCCAGGTACCCGGACCGCGTCCACCACGGGCTTCACACACAGGGGAGTACACTATGGCCGAGCTAGAGATCTTCACGCGGCCTGACACCGACTTGACACGCTACCTACGTCCCGGCATGGACTATGCAGTTTACGAGAGAGAGCGCTTGGCGGGGCCGCTGAGAGTGCAGGAGTTCAGGGAGGTCCGGATTCAGGCCCGTGGAGCTACTAAGGAGAGGAGAGCCATCACCGCGAGGCAGAGCAGTGGTGAGAGTCGCGCGAGGCGGGGTCCGAGTGGACCTGTGAGAGGTGGGCCACCGGAGTTGACGTGGCAGATAGCAGTGGTGGACTCTCAGGGCAATCCTGCCGAGCTACACTTAGTTCCTGCCAAAGTTGAGCCAGCGCCTGTCACTGTGCCGGTAAGACATTGTATCCTTCATTATTGTACTTCCATAAAAATCTTGAAACATTGCTCTATTGCTTATGTTCAAATCATCCTTGCAGGTGCCCAATGAATGGGTGAATGAGGCTGTTCGGCGCATGCTTGCAATGGAGAGCGTGATAAGGCAGGCGGCAAGTGGCCTGCCTTTGGACTTGCGATACCCACCACCGGCAGCTCAGAGATCTCAGGTATATCCTTCAGAGAAACGATACATTCCTGCATTCGATACTTGATATATGCATGCTTTGCTCGATACATAGTATACTTTAATTGCTGTCGACTTTGAAATTGATTGTACCTGTCTACAAACATACAATTCATAGAATATATACTAAATGCCCAAAAATTTACAATGCAGACACAGGGACGGGCGGCTCCTAGGAGGAAAAGCGCGAGAGAGCCTCCACAAAAGAAGCTAGCAAGCAGGACTCCTGCTCCTCCACCTACTACTAGACCACAGACACGGGGCATGCAGCCACCTATTGCGAGTGAGGAGGCGGCCCGAGAGGCCGTGGCGCGCGCCGAGGAGAGGTATCAATTGAAGATGCGCCAAAGGCCCTCGCAAGACGAGCCGGTCCGCAAGAAGCGGTTGATCCTGCCCGAGGACTCCGAGGAAGAAGGGGAAGAGGAGGAAGAGGAAGAAGAAGAGGAGGCACCCGACAGCAGCGGCTCGGACGACTCGGCTGATGATCCTGGTTTTAGACAGGATCCTAGAGAGAGGGACGACGACGACGACGGAGATGGAGACTGGTGTGGGGAGGACTGAGGGCTACCAAGAAGCCTCATTTCTCTTTCCACATCTTTGATTTTTTTTTTTGCTTTTTTGGGCCTGCGCGCCCACGTAGATAGATGGAAGGCCGGAGCGCCTTAGCTGAAACTTGATACACATTTTTGAGGCTTGTGTGCCCTTTTGACTTGATGGGCGAGTGTGCCCGACTAGACATGATGACTTTTGCGTGGCCGACGCTCCGCATGCACAGTAGTTTCCTTTGCTTTGACATGGATAGATTATGGTTTTAGCTATAAAATTTGCGTTTTCAGTTTATTTTACTCTTGTAATGAACTTAGAGTAAATAAACATTTGCCACTAATACCATGCTTGCATTGATAATGTACCGAGACCGTTCACAAACACGTGCATACGCACAGACAGAACTAACTCAGAGAAAAATGAAAAATGTACCTTAGGACACGGCCAGGATACGAGGAAATGAAATATTGGACATTTATAAGCCAAAACTCAAAATGTTCTAACTTGGATAATAAGGGCACTTCCGGGAGGTCACGTATATACAAAATGACCTACTAGAGCTGACAAAATCGAGAAACACATCCCGAGACGCAAACTTGATCCAAAACCTTACGAGGGACACGAGATGAAAAGACAAAACTCTATTATGTCCCGGACTGAAACCGACACCTCCGTACAGTCATATTAGGCCACCATGACCTGCACGGCTTGAGGGAAATGGACACAAGCCTTTGGACCGAGTTTCGATCTCCCGAAATGCTCATTTGGCCTTGAAACGAGCCACCGAGGGTTCAAAAACCTCGTTAAACGCAATATCTCGAATCCGATGCTTGGATATGGTTGCATATGCTCATAGTGACTTGCCGGAACCACAAAAGTTGCAAAAGTACCCTTGGAATAGGAAGCGACCAAAATTGGACAGTAGCTGGTGGAATCTGTCAAAATGCAGGCTGAACCGTCGCGCGAGAGAGTGAGTATGTCGCGCGATGAAGTGGATGTTTCTCACTCGTGCAATGGAATGAGATCATCGCACGATGGTTGGGCCATGCCAGGCCACTTTTATTTGAACATTTCGGATTTTCAGGACGACCAAGCCTTGTCATCACCCTTTAACTGCTCAGAGTACTTCATGGGACAGTGCAGAGATGTCTTCACTTTGGAGAAAAGGGTGCCACGTTGTATAGATATTTGCACTGGGAAAGGACAACACTTCATGTACTCTGTTTATAAAGAGACCAATGCTTTGTTGATGAAAGGCATCCCTCCCACAGTTTGAGAGTCCCACGAGAAGCAGAATGGCAAATAATCTTCCGGCCTTGATTAGCCCATGGCTCACGGCCTTTGTTGCTAGAGATTGGCTGTCATTCCGGTTTCACGGGCTGGCCGCATTCCGTTTCCACCACAATGTGAGGGTCCGTCCTGAGTTTCTGAGGGCAGCCCTACAATTCTGGGACCCAGAGGTTCATGTGTTCAGGTTTGGGGTTAATGAGCTGTGCCCAACCGTGGAGGAATTCCAAGCATACCTCCAAGGAGTCGCCTTAAGCGTGATTGTCGTGCCACCTTACAGGAAAAGCATGCCAAAGCTCCTACAGTCAAGTCTTGGCATCACTCGAGGAGTGGCCGAAAGTTTGCTAACCGGAGGGCAGATCAACGTCATGCGCCTAATGGAATGGTATGGGCCAGAAGGGGACGTAGAGAATATAGCCGTGCAGGCTCGACGTCGATTTGCCCTGGCAATCGGCGTGCTGGCTGCTTATCTACTGGTATCTCCAAATGGGCAAGTCAACCCCATGCTGGTGAGCGTCGCAGCTCAACTGGGTGCCCGAAGAAACGTGGTACCTCTGGTTCTGGCGGAGACACTCATAGGTTTGGATTTGGTTTCTTCTGGCCAAACAGACGTGTTCGGCGGTAGTCCACTACTACTGCAGGTTAGCTTGGTTCTCACTCAGCTCACCTTTTCTCGGCTTTCGCACGTTCTGTTTTTACCTCATCTCTCAGCTAAGGCTATATCGAAGTTCCTCACTTGTCTTTTCCTCTCAAGCTTTATATGACTTCTCACTTGTTTTTCCCCTCATGCAGCTCTGGTTATCCGACAAATTGGGATTGCTCACAGCACCGGAGGCAAACTGGCCCCATTTGCCCAGCCGAATGCATCAGCGGGGTATGATCTATTCGGAAATGTCTGCGCATCAATGGTGCGCATTTATGAGAGAAATGCTGCCGAACGAGATCATATGGCGGCATGAAGCCTTAAACATTCCGGACATGGCCCTGAGTTCTGCAGGTTTCGAGAGAGTGGTGATAACTGGGCTGACCGCTTTCACGTTCTACATCCCCGGACGCATCCTTCATCAGCTAGGAATAAGCCAAGGAATCCACCGAGCCGGGACTGAAGATTTCCAAGTCCCTGTTTTTACTGCCCGAAATCTGAGAGAATATGAGCACAACTGGGGTCTGAGGCAACTTGGAGGAGCTGAACCAGACTTTAGCACGGAACATACGCACCGATATCAAACATGGCTAAGAAGGGAAGTGGCAAGCAGGCAAAACAATGACTGACTTCTGACGGACCTCGATGATCTAGAATAAACCGTGAGCCTTTTTAAGGCCTCGAGCACTTTATTCTGTTTTCATGCTTAACTCTTTTTAAGACTGCTCAACCTGTGTAATAGAAGTTATAATTTAAATAAAAATGAAAGTTTGAGAGTTTTCCTCTTCTGATACAAGTGTTGAACCGCCGTGTAGCCCAAGTATCGAGTTAACTTCTGGTAATAAGGAACCGTGGATCAAGTTGATGGATTGTGACCGAATCTCACAGAGAGATTGCCTACGTATCCCCTTTCGGGGAATCAGGTCAGCACGTAGTTCAGGCTAAGGTTCACTCGAGTATTTTAGCTCTCCTTTTACGCTCTAAATTTTGCCTAGCGCTGCCACTTCGGGTTTTTAGCCTAGCGAGCTTTAATTGATGCCTATTTATTTTTGCCTAAACCGCCTTCTCAGGTTTTCAGTCTAGCAGGCTTGCTCTAATTTTTGCTTGGAACCGCCCACCCTTGTGGTTTTCGGCCCAACGAGCCTTTCTCAGGGATAGTATCGTTTGAGTTGATCTAGGTTAACCAGAGAGCTGAATCCGTTGCCGTCGAGATCAATGAGCTGAGCCGCTCCCCCAGAAAGGATGGTCTTGATGATGTAAGGTCCGGAACGCTTGGGTCGAAACTTGCCACAGGGGTCAAAAACTGGTGCCCGAATCTCTTTTGTGACCATGTCTCCTTCGACCAAGTCTCTAGACTTCACTTTTTTGTTGAATGCCCGGGCGATTCTCCGCTGATACCCCTGAACATGATACAAAGCCCGTAGCCTCCTCTCATCGAAAAGCATGAGTTCAACAAATCTCCCACTGAGCCATTCAGATTCCGAGAGTTCCGATTCCACCATGATTCTCAAAGATGGCACCTCAAGCTCTATAGGGAGAACTGCTTCCATCCCGTAGACCAAGGAATAGGGGGTTGCCCCCGTTGATGTTCGAATCGACGTTCGATAACCCCAAAGAGCTAAAGGCAGTTGCTCGTGCCAGTCCCCGGCGGACTCTGCAGACTTCTTGATGATTGTCTTGACATTTTTGTTGGCCGCTTCAACTGCTCCATTTGTTTGGGGACGATAGACCGTTGAGTGATGGATTTGGATCTTGAATTCTTCGAAGAGTTCGAGGACCCTGCCTTTGAAATGACTCCCATTGTCTGATACGAACGCTTGCGGAACCCCATATCGGTAGATGATGTTTTTCCTGATGAAATGAGCAACTTGAACCGCCGTTAGGGTTTTATAAGATTCGGCCTCCACCCATTTGGTAAAATAATCTATCGCCACGAGGATAAATCTATGACCATTTGATGCAGACGGTCTAACCATGCCGATGACGTCAATGCCCCATACAGAGAAAGGCCAAGGCGAAGCCATGCCAAATAGGTTGGAGGGTGGAACATGCATTAGATTAGCATGAATTTGGCATTTGTGACATCGCCGCACATAATCCACACACTGAGATTCCATAGTAGACCAGAAATAGCCTTGGCGCAAGATTTTCCGAGCCAACATGATGCCGCTCATGTGAGGGCCATAAACCCCCTCGTGGATCTCTTCCATGATTCTGACGGCCTCGGTCCCGTTGACACAGAGCTTGTGCATTCCGCAATGAGACCTCTTATATAACTTTCCCCCACAAATGATGTACTGGGCGGCTATCCTCCGCAATGTAGTCTGATCCTTTTTAGAGGCCTCAGTCGGATACGTGCCATTCTCGACGAAGTTCCATATGTCATGGTACCAAGGTAGGCCATCATCGACATCATCGATGGCGTTGACGTATTGATAAGCGGGGCAGTCCCGCTGTTCAATCAAAATTGAGCGCAGTTTGACTCCCAACGGCAATTCGACCATGGATGCCAAGGTCGCGAGTGCATCGGCGAACCGGTTCTTCAAACGGGTGATGTGGGTGAAAGTCACTTTGTTAAAGCAAGGAATTAGCCCCTCCAAATCCTGATGATACGGTTTCAACCTCTCGTCGCGCACCTTCCAGTCCCCATTGGCTTGAGATACCACGAGATTGGAGTCTCCGATAACTTCAAGCCGTTCAATGCCAAGCGTGAGGGCAGCCTCCATGCCCACAATACAGGCCTCATATTCAGCTTGGTTGTTTGTAACATCGAAGTTTAGTTTGAATGCAAGCGGAATATGAGAACCATCGGGGGCGACTAACAAAACCCCAATCCCAAATCCTTTCTGATTGGCCGCCCCATCGAAGTAAAGAGTCCAAACATCTTCGACAACTGTTAGCACTTCCTCATCTGGGAACACAAAATCTGCATCTTCCGGTCCATCCACAGGGTGATCAGCCAAAAATTCAGCAATGGCTCGCCCCTTTACCGACTTTCTCGTGACGTATTTGAGATCGAATTCTGCCAAGAGGAGCAACCAACGCGCTAACTTACCAGTGAGGGCTGGTTTCTCAAACAGATACTTGAGTGGATCCATTCGAGAAATCAACTTTACTGGGTAAGCCAGCATGTAGTGTCTCAACTTCTTAGAGGCCCATACCAAAGCCCAGCACGTTTTTTCCAAGGCGGTGTAGCGCTCTTCAAACCCAACCATTTTCTTACTTAAGTAGTAAACGGCCTTCCCAACTCCCTGGTCCCCCTCTTGAGCTAGCAAGCATCCCATGGATGTAGAACTCACTGACAAGAATAGAATCAAGGGCTTTCCAGGCACTGGTGGCATCAAGACAGGCAGGTTTTGGAGATAACTCTGAATGGACATGAAGGCTGCCTGACATCTGTCCGACCATATGAATAGGGTGTCCTTCTTGAGTAGACGAAACATCGGCTCGCAAGTTAAGGTTAACTTGGCGATGAATCTGCTGATGAACTGAACCTTCCCCAAAAAGCTTCGCACTCCCTTTTCAGTTTCCGGTGGCTTCATTTCAAGCACCGCTTTGATCTTTGATGGATCGACCTCAATCCCACGCAAAGTAATCATGAAACCGAGCATCTTGCCTGCCGTGACCCCAAAGGTGCATTTCTGTGGATTGAGACGCATGCGGAACTTTCGGAGCCTCTCGAAAAACTTACTCAATACAGGAACATGCCCTTCCCGAGTTTTTGACTTAGCAATCATGTCGTCTACGTAGACCTCAACCTCTTTGTGCATCATGTCGTGCAGAATGGTCGTAGCGGCTCTCTGGTACGTAGGACCAGTATTTTTCAAACCAAACGGCATGACCAAGTAACAATAAGTCCCCCATTCAGTGATGAAAGTCGTCTTCTCACGGTCTTCTGGTGCCATAAGAATCTGGTTATATCCGGAGAAACCATCCATGAATGAAAGCAGGGCATGGCCCGCCGTATTGTCCACCAGTACATCGATATGTGGCAGGGGAAAATCGTCCTTGGGGCTTGCCTTGTTTAAATCCCTAAAGTCCACGCACGCTCGAATTTGTCCATTCTTTTTAGGAACTGGAACAATGTTGGCAACCCATGTGGGGTATTGAGAAACCATGAGAAAATCGGCGTCGATCTGCTTAGTGACCTCTTCCTTGATCCTCTGCACCCAATCCGGCCTCATTCGCCTCAATTTCTGCTTCACGGGCTTGGCATTTGGTAGTAAGGGGATTCGATGCTCAACTATTTCTGGGTCGATGCCGGGCATGTCTTGATGGGACCACGCAAAAATGTCACTGAATTCCGAGAGCAGTTCTTTGAAATCATGATGTTCCTCTGGGGATAAAGTGGAGCCCACCTGAACCATTCGGGGATCATTCTCGTCTTTCAAGTTTATTAAGACTATTTCTTCTTTTAACGGTTGAGCATGCCTTTCATCTTCCCTTTCGATGAGGGCACGGATTTCCTTGGGAATGTCCCCATCGAAATCTATACCTTCATCGTCGGGGTCGACACAGTTTATATAGAGATCATTCAAGTAGTCAGAAGAGGATTCCTTCATTTCATAAGAATAAGACCCTGCAGGGTCGCCAAGTACAAGGGAATCAAACTCAAAGTAAAAGCCATGACGTGGAGGGCCGAAAGGCACAAGCTCCAACTCAGAGCTAGACTTAGACTCATACGACTCAACAGACTCAGTGTCAGACTCCGATACATCATCAATGCAAGTAAGGCGTGGTTTGAAAATGCAATTTTTAAGGCTACCCTTTGTTTCTGTGATGAGGGAGAGGGGATCCTTGAGGTCATCGGAACCGAGCATGAACACTTCGGCTTCTTCCGCTTCCTTGGCCAAACCCACTTGGGAGAACTCATAAAACAGCTGCTCCAAGCTCCCTTGATCAAAAGACATCAGCCAATCAATCTTTGGCTTGGGCTGGCTAAGCTTCCTTTTGAATTCCGCCCTTGCCGGTTTGTAACAACTCCGATTTTTCGTTCAATAAAAATCTCGTTGTTATTCGAAATTTCCTAATTTCTCTTAACTGCTTGTTGGATTTCTTATTTAATTTGTATTACGGTTAGTCTTTAAGAAATCGAATGCCTTATTGTCGTATTTTCCGACTAGAAACCCTAATCGCACTTTAGTCCCTCAAGAATCGTTTCTTGACTTTTAGTCCGACTTAGCAAGCCTAGTTAGCTTCTAACCGGCTTGACGGAGTAACCTAACTAGAAGGTTATCTAGTTACTTTTCCCTAACCGAAGAATGACCATTTTACCCCTCTTGAACCTTTTTGAACCTTTTGAACCCTAGACTAGAAATTGAATATTATTTTCTTTTTATTATTTTGGTTTTATTCTTTATCCATTGGACAATAAATGTTGGGGAAATTATTACCCATTGGATAAAAGAAACCCATTTCTTTATAATAAAAGGATTTTGAAAGATTTAAATAAAAGTACCATGATTGACATTTGAAAAGTAATTTTGATTATTTTTTGTAATAAAAGTACCCAAGTACCCTTGGACCATTGGTTAATAACCATTAGGGTAATCTTTACCCATTGGACAAAAGCCTTTTCTTTATTTAAATGGTTAAGTACATATATATATAAACACATGGGATTTTTACCAAAGGACATGTAGTCTTTCCAAAAACTTATTTTAGTATTTAAAGTACTAGTACCTTATTATCCCTTGGATAATAACCATTAGGGATTCTATTAACCATTGGGTAATAAGCTCATCTTCCAAGCAAAGTACTTATCCCATTAAACTAATGTTTTGTTAAGATTCCCGGGAGTACAAAAGTACATTATTTTATTATTAAAGTACTCGTACTTTATATTTGTTTATTTGGGGAAAGTCTTGAGCCCTTTAAGACTAAATTGCCCTTTTGTACAAAGTACCCTATATTTACTTGTAGTCTTACATGTTAGTACATACATATATATACATATATAGTTAGTACATGGGAGAGAGAGAGAGAGAGGAGAGAGGAGAGAGAAAGCCGAGAGAGAGAGAGGAGAGAGAGGCCGAGAGAGAGAGAGGAGAGAAGGAGAGAGAGAGAGGGAAAGAAGAAGGAAGAAGAAGAAAGATATGACTTGTACTTGGTGATTCTTCATCTTTTCAAACTTGAAAGGTGTATATCTTCCATATCTTCCTCCATTGTACTCCTTTGTACCAAATTCAATTGTTTACATCAAGAATCTTGTACCCATGTCTCCTCCTTGCCAACAAATCTTCCAAAGATCAAATCCAAGGACTAACATAGCCATGCAAGCCTACCAATTTAGCTTCCAACCTTTCAATCAAGCATGACATGTGAAATAAAGTGTGACATAGAGAGAGAGAGAGGGCCGGCCAAAGAGAGGAGAGGGAGAGCCTTTGCCTATAAATAGAAGCTCATTCCAAGCTTAAACTCACACCTTCTCACTTTGCTCCAACTTCTCTCTAGAATTTCTTAGTGTTCTTGCTTCCAAAGTTCTTCTTTTCTTGAGTTCTTGAGTGTTCTTGAGAGAAACCACCAAACCACCTCCCAAAACCACCGTTAGATCTTTAAAAGTAGCTTAGATAAGTTAGAAGTTGTTTCTAGGAAGAGAAAGGTTCATATCTCTTCCTTTCGAAGCAAACCGACGACGTTACGCCGCCGAAATCCAAAACCGACGACCGAATCTTCTTAGTCTTCTTCTACCGCCAAGAAGCACGGTAGGGTCTTCTTATCTTCCACCCCACGTATAAAATAGATTTCCTTAACTTTCATTCCAAGTAGATTTGTATCAAACAAAGTTCATTTGAAAGTAACTTTGAAAGTTTTATAAGAAATAGATGAGGTTATCTTTGTGAGATTTTTATGAGATGTATGATGTGGTTATTGTGTTTCAAGCATGATTACGTAGTCTAGAATTGTATATTCTTGTTGGTTTCATTTTGAGATTTGATAAAGTACTTGATGTATGGAATGTCTTACACTACGGAGTCTATGCATGATAAACGTGACACGAGAAACAAGATAGTAGAGACATGGCACCTAGGGTGTGTTAATAAAGATGAAAAAGTGTGTATTCGAGGAAGGAAATGATTTTGAAACTACATAATGACCGGTTTTGGGTGCATTATGTGAGTTAGATGTGTGTGTGTATGCCAATGGGAACCCGGCGCGGCGGAACCATTGTGAGGATACTCGGGAACCCGGCGCGGCGGAACCGAGGTAGGGTGTGTGCTTGGTTATCCGCGGTACGGAGCCAATGCGGTTGTGTGCCAATGGGAACCCGGCGCGGCGGAACCATTGTGAGGATACTCGGAAACCCGGCGCGGCGGAACCGAGGTTGGGTGAGTTAAAATGGAGTTTTTGGGTAAAAAGGAAAATGAGTTAATAACATGGTCTACGATGAGTCTAAAAGATGAACACAACGTTAGTTGAGTAAGGAACGTGGATTTGAATACTTGTTTGGACTATATGCATGATTTAAGTTGAATTGTTGTTATTATGCCTTATTGTTCATAAGTTAAGGGTTAGAAGGGTTTGGAATATTCTATTGAGCGTTTGAGCTCACGGTGTTGCCTTTTTGGTGACCCTGGCATATTATACCGGTGGCGACGCGGGTATAATGTGTCAGATCTCATAGATGAGCAGGGCGAGCTGTACACCTTGGAGGCCTTCGGAACCGAGGAGCTAGCCGTGATGGAAGAACAAGCGGAGCTGTAGTTAGGAACCTTAGTTCCCTCCCGTTTGTAATAAAAGTACTTCCTTTATGTTTTGTTTGTAATAAAGAGCCAGACTCAGCTTTTATTTAAATAAAATGTTTTATTTAACGTACCCAAAATCCGGGGCGTTACACGGTTCTTCATCACTAGAGGACCAAGTGTCATCAGGGAAAACTTCAAACCCAGGCAGCAACTCCCCAGTGACCGAATCGACGAAAGGCTCAGGTTGCCCGGTGTAAATGTCATTCCCCACTTCGTGCACAAAGTAGCTGTCGGGCTCACCATAGAGAGATCGAGGTTTTCCCGTGCATTTCCTTCTTTTGGCATCCTTAGTAGAGGAGGAGTACCCCACACCAAAGCGGCTCTCGCAGGAAGGAAAGGCAAGGAACTCCGGGATCCCTTGTTGGTGAATCCCAAGACCAAGACCAGGTAGATAGGACATCCTCCTCATGATATCTAAAGCAACAGAGCTTATGATGAAGTCCCCATCCACGTTGATAGCCAAAACCGAACCAGAAGTGTCGAAAGAGAAACCCCCGAGATCAACATCTTCATCGCCATGCGCAATCCCGAAAACAGGTGTGCCATCTTCCTTAAGCGGGCGAATGCCCAAGTCCTCGCAGATTGTCAGAGTTCCGGTAGGGAGTCCCAACATAACCTTTTGGTGAAGAGTAGACGGTACAGCCATGATGTCAGATCGGTGGAGCCATGGTCTTCCTAGCAGGAGATTAAAGGTGGCCAGGATATCAACCACATGGAACTCGACGTCCATCTCAAAACCCTCAGCGTCAAGCTTGAATAGAAGCGTGCCTTCGACCACGCGGCGAGTGCTGTCGTATGCCTTAACAGCCAGATTGGAAGGTGCAAAGTCTTTCTTGGCGAGTCCCAAGCGGTAAGCCACTCTCAACGGGCAAACATTGATTGCCGATCCGTTGTCGATCAGAACAGTTGGAATCCAGAGTCCTTTACACTTAACAGTGATGTGCAAGGGGCGATTGTGATCAACCCCTTCGATCGGTAAATCCTTGTCGGTGAAGACCACGGTGTGCTTAGAAGTAGGCGGGAGAATTATGGATATCATTGCTTCAAGCGTGACATCTGGTTGGATCTCAAGGCGAGAGAGAGTATGGCAGAACTTCTGACGATGCTCGCGAGAGGAACAGATTAGTCCCCAGAGCAATATAGCGGCAGGGATTCGTTCCAGCTGCCTCTGAATCATGTCCTCATTCGGGGAGCTAGGAGGTACCTCAAACGGTGCAAACCTTGAGAATGCAGAAGGTTCGTTCCTTTGGTTAGAAGAATTGGACGAGCTCCCGGCCTGCAGATTAATAGGCTGAAAAATTCATCCACTCCTCGTAACGTTGAGAACGTTCTCTAGAGAGGGTATCACTTGAAGGTCTTGACTGTCATCCCAAAGATCAGCAGGGACTTCCCCCAATTTGCGTTTTCCTTTGTCAGAGGGCGGTGGGGCTATAGGTACTTCCACGCCCAAACCTAGGTCTTCAGCCAAATCGTTCAACAACAGCGACTCCCAAAAGTCTGGATCCTTAACAGTTGCAGTCTCTCCGATAGGCTCCGTATTAGTAACAAACGGGACGTCCCAGAGTCCCCCATCAGCAAAAGAGTGGTTGACAGTCCAAACCTCGGACCCAACTTGGATATTAACCACATCATCAACGTCCCAGAGGTCCGCTGGCGGAACTAGGTCTGTAACCATAATGCTACGATCTTCCTCGGTCGGATAAGGTGGTGCCGGGCGCGAGAGTTCCTCGCTAACGATGTAAAATGTAGGGTCGTACTCAGTGTTAGTTACAGAGTCAACCAGCCTGTCAAGAGTAGAAGGGAGAAAGCATTCCCCCAAGATGCGAGTTTCCTCCTGAACAAGACCCTCCTCTATGAACTGAATCTCATGATTGGGCAGAGCGTATCCTTGAAGAGGATTGAGATCAAACTCCAATGGAAACTGCCACGCGGGTTCGGGATCCCAATAGTATTCCTCCTCAGGCAGAACGGGTTCAGGCTGTTGAAATAGCATATTCAAGGAGAATCCATCAAAAGGGTCAAGCATGTCTGCCTCATAATTAGCCATCCAAGCGTCATACCAAGCATGGTTAAATGGGACATATTCGGGGTTCTGGGGGAAGCCGTCTAATTCTAGCTTTGTCCATTCATTGATTATGGGGGCTGCATAGTCATCATTATCGGCAATAGCCCACCCCACCGCTTGCATATCAACCGCTGTTCTGGTAGAAGATGGGCAGCAGACCAAAATCGGCTTATCAAATTCGGAGAGGAGTTCGGATCCGTCACATCAAAATATGGGCTGTCCAAGGAAGAAGCAGAGTTGAGCTGCACGGAAGGGATGAAACAGGTCGCTGATGGAGGCGTTGAACACAAAAGCTCCATTTTGTAAGCGTGCAAGAGGCACATTGGGATTGGACGACCGTCCTTCTTCAAGATGGATGTGGAAGATTTCGGCTTCGGGCTGAGAAGGCATGGGCACGACCGGCTTGAGTTGGTTTGTTGAGGTTATATGGTCAGTGGGGTTGAATATGGTGGAGTTAGGATCGATATAAGTGGAGCTGAGGGATATTTGGTTGATGCGGGGAACAGCATTGTGCTTTGGCAGAGAGTTGGAAAGGATGTTTGGTTTTTGAGTTGGTGGAGGTGGAGCGTGGAGAGTCCCTTCATCTATGAGATCCTGGATCGCATGTCGGAGACGAAAACAAGAATCCGTAAGATGTCCAGCCCCTTGGTGGTAGGCACAATAAAGATTGGCTTTGAAGTTAGGTGAAGGGTTCTTAGTCAGTGGGGTTGGGTCAAGGGGTTTCAGATGCCCTGACTGGATTAACTTCTCCATGACAGATGATAGTGGAGCTTCAAATGCAGAGAAACTGCGGGGTTGACTGCGGGGCCGGTTATTTTGAGGGGTTTGCACCTGGTTAATCTCAGCGGCGCGATTGGTTGTATTGGAAGAAGAGGCGTTTGTGTCGCTGGTTGCTACGTTGGAAGATGTCCCACTGCCAAACAACGCATTGGTGTTCCCTAAGTAAACCCGAGACTTTGGTTTTGAAGGGTTAGAGGACTCCCCTCTTGACAGTATCCCACTTTGTAAAGCATCCTCGATGACCATCCCAGATTCAAAGAAAGTATCAAAGTTTGAGGAGGCCTGGACAAGAACCAAATGCCTAGCATAATCAGGCTGGAGATTGCGGGAGATGATTCGGAGCTGATCTCTCTCACTCGAGCGATCGGTCATCTGAGCAGCCTTCGTCCTCCATCTTTTGACAAAATCCGCGAAGGATTCCTTAGCTTCCATTTTCGTGGACTCAAACTCTCGGGTTGTCATCTTGAGTTGGGAGTTGTAACTGTACTGCGAAATAAACGCAGCACCGATGTCTTCCCACGTCCTCCTTTTAGCGATGTCAAGCGACAAAAACCAGTGGAAAGCGGGTCCCGAGAGAGTCTGAGGGAACAGCTGGACATGGCCTCAGGTTCAACAGCCAAGAGTTTCATGGCGGCATGATAGCCATAGAGATGAGTCTTGGGGTCACCACTCCCATCAAACTTGGCGAGGTCAGGCATCTTGAACTTGTCGGGAAGTTTAGCATTGGGATACAAGCAGAGGCGATCTAGGTCAATTCCCCCAGCGCTGATCTTCTCGGATTTGGACACAGATTCCTCCAGCTTGACGATCTTTGACATGAGAGCAGTCATGTTAGGGTCCGGAACGGGTCTTGCCACAGCGAGATTCAGATTTGCTGCCTCTGGGTGAGCTTCTCTTGGGTTGGGCTGAATTATGATCCGTCCCGCATGGTTGGGGTCTTCAACAAAGATTGGCTCCGCATGGACATCCTCATCGACCTCGCCTCCCGTTTCTACAGCTGACGGAAGATGAGTGTTGACAAGGTCATTGAGCCTAGCGAGATTTGCATCAGTCTGAGCACCCCTTTGTTGCATGGTGGCGATGCTGTTCTAGATGTTCATGAGTATGGTTTCGATACTTAGTGGCTGCGGCTGATCGGCCATGACGGAGGTTCCGGATGAACTTGACGAGAATGAAGAGGTAGGTGATGCCGGAGATTCAATTTCCTGGATAACCGACGGTGATCCTGACTGTAAGGTGGCCAACAGGGAACACGGAGAGTCTTCCGTTGTGACTGACTGAGCTTGCAACCTGACTAGCCTTTGAACCGAATTCTGATGCAGATGTTCCCAAGTGGGTTTGGCTTTCTGCCTCGATACTTTCCTTGGTGGCGCAATGGTTCAGAATTCTGCTTTGCTTTGCTTTGCTGTAAGAAAAGGTTCGATAAGGGCCCTGCAACAACCTTACTCTAAATGCAAAACTAAAAGTGATAATGCAGCCATCGTCGTCAGTGTTGCCCTTAGACTCTAAGACTACAGACGAGTCTGTCTCATGATGTTCGGACACTGCCAAAGTCCTCGGATTTCTTTTCGAGAGTGTATCCTTGTTTTGAATCGAATAACACTAAGAGATGTCAAAATAGTCTAAGCCTTTGACTTTTCCGTTCTTGAAGTTTCAATTTTGAACTTGGAATAACTCGGGGTGGATGACGTGATACCTTAATCGGGGCGGCGTAGGCGACACGGTGCCATAGCCTGAGCGATGTACGTGCTGTGCACGATAACCAGGGTGGTATGAGCATCACGGCGTCTTCTCCGTCGTTCCTTGTTTTCTGTTTGAAACTGCAATTGGGGTATAGACAAGGACTTTAGAAAATTCTGATTTCCCAAAGTCTTGCTGATCCTAGGACTTTTTGAAAATCTGCTAACACGTACTGCAAAGATGCGTGACTCTTCATCGGGCTTAGCAGTGTCCTATTAAGCATAAGACAGACTCGAAAGAGAGACAACCTAGAAGCCGCCTTAAACATGCCCCTACGCAGAACGGAATGTATGTACAGTGCATGCGATAGGGAAAGCAGTAACACGTAGACAGTATATGGGGGTTAGATGCAAGTAATCTTACCCTGTAGGTACCTGTCCTAGTTTGGAGAGTTCTAATGCTTTGTACATGCAAAAGGTAGGTTTTGGCTCGTAACGGGTTCCCCGGACTAAGGCCAAAGATATACCTCCCGTTGCCCGCGTAATCGCAGAGCAACAGTCGAACAGTAGAATGACCTATCATTGTCGGAGGTTGTTGGTCACTCGGGGTCCCCGAGCTCCGGTAAACCGTGCCGGATTGCCAAAACGATCCAACGGGGCTTATTCCACATCGATGCAAATGAGAATGCTAAAGATTGATTTAATGGAACAGAATCACAATTTTGCAAATGCCTTTTCAAATTTAGCTCACTTTATTTAGTCAATGCTTAGAAGAAATTACACGAGAGAACGATCGAAAAAGTCCCAAATTGGATTGGCCGGACACAAGGTCCCGTTAAATCACCATTCCAACCTTCGGCAGCGCGAAGCTCACCGTTTCGACAAACTTTTGTGGGATCGTTCTTCAAGTGTATTGAAATCTAAACATAGACCAATATTGGTTCGATCCCCAGCAGAGTCGCCACTGTGGGTAGCGTGCCCTTGGAATTTCCGGATTCCAAAACGCAAGGGGCCCAGATCGAGGGAGCACGAGCGGGGAAGCAAGCGCTCGCAAAATACAGAGTCGCCACTTGGGTTTGAAGGTCCGACACCCAAGGAACCGTATTTTGAAGCACTTGCCGCGCTGTTTGATTTGAAAAAGTTTAAGGAACCAGTCCGTCATAACCATATCTGGGTTCGGGAGCCAGGTTACGAGAGGGAAAGGGTTTTATGGCACCCCTCTAGCCCAATCCGAAGATCGGTCTCTACTTAGGCATTTGCGAAAATGTTTGTTTGCGATTCTGTTTGATTAATCAATTTTAGCCAGTTAGGGCGGGGGAACAGTTAATCGGGGATTTAAAACTGTAACAGTTTGCAGGATGTGATAAAATATGGCATGGATTGATGAGATGACAAGTAATAAATAGAATAAAGTTCAAAACATCGATCATATATCAACACAGTGCTGTGTATGATTTTGGCACGAACAAACAGCCAGCTTGCATGCGTGAGTTCATCTGCATGCAAGCAAACCATCGCACGACACAACCATACCCTCGCGCGAGTGTTGATGCTCTACCAATGTTTTGAATTTTATCCCCTTCTGGGCTCTGGAGGGACCAGTGCTCACCCAGGTGCAAACCAAACAGTTTATAGGTACTTGAAAGTAAACAATATTACAGCAGATGGAAATATTGAGAAAACATGACCCCTAAACAGTGGGGGTGTCTAAACAGAGGCCAAGGCCAAGCTGCTCATGCAAGAGCAGTCCCTGGTAAAATAGAGAACCATCGCGCGACAGAACGATACAGGCGCGCGATTGTTCAGACTGGACTTCCAGGAATTGCTTTGCACGCCTAGGGCTCTGAGACATATTCAAGAGCATCCCAAGAGCATTCCAAACCAAAAGGAGTTATAAACTAAGTTAAACAATGATTTTTAACATGCAAAGCACTGAACTAATACCTTTTGAAAGACTTAAAAATGACTATGAACACAACAATAAACTTAAAGACCAGCACCCCTTCCCCACGTGGTCCAATCTCACACAGACCAAACTGTCGCGCGAGTACACGGGACCATCACGCGAGTGTGCTCCTGGCTACGGCTCTTGAAACCTTGCTAGCTTTAGGGCCAGAACTGGTATTGATTACCAGCCTTGGCCCTGCCAGCCCCCCTCATGGGTTCGAATAGTGAGCAGAAAGATATTATACCTTTGCTTGAGTGTCTTGGGGATGGCTTAAGTGAGGTGGTGAGGCTTGGAAGATGATTATGTGGGAGTGAGTGTGGTGTGGGATATTTGTGCTTGAGTTTGCCTTTTTCTTTCTAGGATAGAATTTTGTAACCCTTTGCAATGAAGCATGGGGGGGTTTTATAGGAGAATGGGTTGGTGGGTGGCTAGCCAAGGCCATGTAACCAGCCAACAAGGCTGGCCACAATTGCTTGGTGGAGAAGTGGGGTGGCAAAGGTGATGGGAGAATGGGGGGTGAGGTGGTGCAAGGGGAGCCCCCCAGAACGCTGTTCAGCCAACGAAAACGGGGTCACATAGGCCTGTAGCCCCCTGACCACCACGCAATACGGGTGAAAACGACAGGTGTTGACCATCGCGCGAGATAGTGAGACCATCGTGCATGGGTCCAAGCAACCCCGTGAGGGTCAACAGTCTAAGCTTTGACTTTGACCACCACCTGGCAAATGGACCATCGCGCGAGGATCCCAGTGTGTCGCGCGACTATCAATCCCAAGGTCCAGGTTCTGATTCAAGGGCTTTAGGGCTAAAGATAGGTTCCGCATACACCAAACTCAAGCCATCCCAAGTTCTCTCGACTGTTTTCGACCTGACTCATCATCGGGGAAACAAGAAACCGAAGAACAAAGTAAAACGATCGGGAAGTCAGATTGGGGTGTCTACAACTGGGGTATCTCATCTAGCCCCTGGTTCATGCCCTTGAGGTGCTAGAATTTCCTCCCTATGATCGGTAGGCTCAAATGTGCAGTTCATTTGTTCGGGTGAAAACCTCGTAGCCCATAATGATTTGCTTGTTCGGGTGAAAACCTCGTAGCCCATGATGATTTGTTTGTTCGGGCGAAATTCTCATAGCCCTCGGTATTTTTGTTCGGGCAAAATTCTTGTAGCCCTTGATGTATTTGTTCGGTAAATGCCCGCGTAGCCTTTGAAACATCACTAGTTTGCACGACTTGTCTCTGGCTCTGTTTACCCATTTTTACTGTCTTATTCTATTCCCACGGAAATACAATAGGGCAGGGGGCTACTATATGGGTAAACCCAAGTTCATTTCTTAGTAACTCAAAATACTAACTCGTTTCGTCCGAGTAAAAAGACTTGAAAGTTTCTAAGTTATGATGTTTCTTCCGAGTGAAAAGACTTGGCAAATTTTTATACTTGGAAGCACAATGAGTCCATTCCGAACGAAAAGACATTTGCAAATCCGTTGAAGCAAAGAACAAAGAGGCTTATCATTCACCGAGGGCCTCCAACCTGTTTTAGTTACATCTAATGGTTTGGAAAGGTTCTTGTTGTTCGGAGCCAACCATATTCAAAAAAAAAAAAAACAACAAAAACAGAAATACTAAAACAGCTACAAAAAGATTTTAATTTACTGGAGCATCTGCAGGGGCTGGTACGGTGGTAGAGTCGGCAGCACCAGCTGTTGTATCCCCTACTTCAGCTTCGGCTGGGGCAAGGGGAGGTACTTCTATAAGATGCCTCCTCTCATCGTCAGGCTCAACACCTGCATCATCAAAACCCCGGTTGTAGCCGAGCATGAAGCTCTCTTTATGTTGGCCTTCTTTGATTTCAGCTTGGACTTCCAAAATTTGGTCGGCCACATCTTCCTCAGCCTGGTGTGGGCTACCACAGCCCCGGGTGAGATCGGGGCGGCCCGAAAAACACACACCGCTCTGGCTAATCGATTTGAAAATTTTGAAGAATCGCCACGCGGATTTATGGTTCGCCACCCGAGAAACTGTTTTTGATTTGAAAATTGATTGATTTGAATTGAAAACCAGAGATCATTCGAGGGTTCGGAAGCCACGTTACGAAGGGGGAAGGGTTTTACGGCACCCCCCCTCGCCCAACACGATGTCGGTCTCTACTAAACGTTTGTGGGATTTTTCAAATGGACTTTGTTTCATTAAACACGTAGTAGGTATCCGCAGGTATAGCAAATAGAAGGTGTATGCTGGTGCTTGTGTACAAAGAATGATGAAATGATGATGGACACATGCATGATGGCAAAGTAGTGTAACCTGCCACTGGATCAACTCTCGAGCGCTTGAGAGTATTCTCGAGCGCTTGGGAATGTTACTGACCAAATCCTGCAGAGTTTGTTAGTCACAAATAGGATGCCAAATAACGGTGTATACTGGTGCACATGTATGAGAGGATGTTCATGTGATGAAAGACAGCAAAATAATAGGGAGTGAAACACTCCTCACTGGCTTCACTCTCGAGCGCTTAAGAGCATTCTCGAGCGCTTAGGAGTGTCTTAACCCCCACCTCCACTTTCTGTTAGCACTAACACAACACAATGTAAAGACTGCAAAATGGAATACTGTTACACAGACCACTGGATCAGCAGAGGGCTTGAAAAACAGAGACGGGACCTCAAGTTTTCAAGTCATGTATCCTTGCCATTTACACGAACGGATCTACAATTTTAGAGGAGAAAATGTACACATCCATGCATGCAGAAGCTCGGAGAACACAGAAGACAGGGGAAGTGAAGTGCAATGGCATGCATGTACTCCTGAGCGCTTGGGAATGGATTCAAGCGCTTAGGAGTGAGTCGCATGCCAGCCTACTCTCAGACAGAAAATGGCACTGCTTCACCATGCAAACACCCTTATCTAACTTCTTGACAAGAGAAAATCTTGTTTTCAACTTAGGAAAACTTTATTCTGACTTGAAATTTGTGAGGAACATTTGTGTTTAGAAAAAATGATCTTCTGTGTCTGCATGCCAAAATAAAACCATTTTGTTTAAGAGTGCATCTCATCCCAGCCTACTGCTTAATAGAATGCCAAGCATAGGACTGGAAACAGTCTCGAGCGCTCTGGAGTACTCTTGAGCGCTCCAGAGTGTTTCCAGTTGGGGTTTTGGGACAACATCATTCGTGGACTACTTGCTCTTGCTTTTCCATTAAGGTCTCCCAACCATGCACCGGTATTGAGGACTGGGACAGGCAGAGAGACCCCACCCCCCCTCTCAGAAGGGAGAACAACCTCTTGATTTGAACCAAAGATAGAAATGTTTCTACCTTTATTTGACACCTTGCTCCTCGGATGGTTGTGAAAGATCAGAAACTGAAAGCACTCTGGGTTTCTTGCCTTTTTCTTTGATGATTTTGAAAAACACCTTTGAGATTGGGAAGAAAGTTTTTGTTTTTGAAAATGTTTTTCTTTGGACAGGAAAGAAATGAGAGAAGGAGTTTAGAAAAAGAGAGAGAGAGCCCCCCTTTTCAGCTGCAAGACATGGTATATATATAGGGGATATAACCCATGGTCTTGAAAATCAAGTGATTTTTGAAATAAATCCCTTTTTTAAAGAAAGAAATCTTCAGCTGATCCCTTCTCTGACTGAGGTTGAGTGTTGACTCACCTCAGTTGGAGCAATGATGGCTTGCATGGATAGTGGGAATCTTCTTCACCCATTGGGCACTGGGAGAGGTCTCGAGCGCTTGGGAGTAGTCTCGAGCGCTGGGGACTTCATTCTCGAGCGCTTGAGAGTGAGCCATGCCAGTGGTTTTTTGGAAAACAATTTTGAGCGCTTGGGATTGATTTTGGTCATTTCTTTCAAGGAGCAACGTCTCAATTGGTACAAGGCTTGTTCTGACCCATATTCATCATCGGGGAGCCTCAGGGCCACAAATTAAGGAAATTCGACAAGTCCAAATTGGGGTGTCTACACCTGGGCATACCCCTTCTCGTACTGCCCCTGCATCTCCTTTTCCATCTCTTTTTTCATCTCTTCTCACCCGAGGGCTCTTCCTTCTGCTAGCCCTTCTTCTTTCCCTTCGGTTCTCGTTCGTTCGGCCGAATCTTGCAGCCCCTTGATCAGGTCATTCAGGTTTGTAACCTGAACTTCCAGGCCTTGTCTTACGAACTCGGATTGCTCCAAGCTCTTCTTGTAGTCCTCGGCCATGCCCTTGTTATACTCAACCGACTACTTCAGCAGCTTCGACTTCTTGTCGTGTTCGGTGAGATAAAGTTGGGCACTCATGATGGACTGGGTGGCCTGCGGTCATAAGCAGAATTAAAGTTATTCCGAAGAATTAGAGAAAACGAACCAATAATCATTGCAAGTACAAGTTTATTTACTCTTCCAGCATGGTAGTAATACTCACTCAGGGTTGCTTTCAAAGACGGGGGACTCTGTATGTCCCTCGATAAAGCCAGCCCCAAGTGAAAGGTATAAGCCAGGGAGGGATCCTCCTTGAGACTATCTGAGGTTAGGATTTGTTTTTTGCTCGGGGTGATGAAATTGGGCACCCACGGGGTGTCGATGTCCGAAGCAAGCTCCCTCTCTCCCTCTGTTCGTGCCCCTTTCGGAAGCTCGACTTCCTGGCCCTCTCCCTTCGGAGCCCCCTTTGTCTTCTTGCTGGCGAGCGGTTCCTTCGGAGAAAGAGGGGCGCTCAGTGGACATTTTTTAGAAGGATGGGGGTGGGGTTTTCTTGCTTGGGGCCGAGCCCGAAGCGCTTGGGGCTCCAGCCTTCCGAAACTCGGCCTTTTCCTTCTCTTTTTCCTCCAGCTTTTTCTGGAGAACATCTTTGATATTCCTTGGAGGCATATCTTCTTATTTGCAGAAAGGTTCTTCTTCGGTAGGAAGTCGGATAGTCCCTCGGAGAGGTTTGTCAATGCTCGGGAGAAGCTCTTCTGGGATATCCTCGGATCCAACGTCCAAAGGTTGCTCGGGCTCGTCGGTCACCTTTCGTCGGATCTGACCCCCGTATGTAGCTTTGTATTTGAGGATTGTTGGGGCGTCTCTCTCCTCCGCTGGAATAGTGAGAAGGGAGTCGGCGAGACCACAACCTCTAGCTGCCCTTAATAGTATCTTATTGAGCTTGGTGGTATCTGCCGAAGAAAAGCACACAATCGTTAATTAAATTTTTGATAAGTATAATAAGAGCAATAGAAGGAATAACATTTAAAATAACGGACAACTGTTCTTACTCGGAGTTCCCCTTCGTGTGGCAATTTCAAATTGGCCATACTCTGATTCGGGAAACTGGAAATTTCCCCGAACCTCGACATAGTCGGAGGCCCATTTCTTCGAGTCATACATGCCCTCGGGAATGATTTTTTGCATCTTCCTCCGGGAGCAAAGATAATATCGAGAATACCGAATGTTTCTCGACACCATGTAGTTCTCGAAAAAATGGTAGGCTTCAAGCCTGAACATCTTTACCTCGGCGAGCTTGATTACCGAGTGAATGATACGGTAGGAGTTTACGCTCAGCTGGCATGGGGTAAGGTTAAAGCAGTGAAGGATTTCTCTTAAAACCCTATGCATTAGGAACCGAAGGCCCCCTTCCGTTATTGCCATCAAGGGAACGGTGACGTGTTCGTCACTGTATCTAATTCGGGGGCCTTGGACCGGCGTGATGATAACATCGTCAGGGACATCGTAGACGACTCGAAAGAGGTTCAAGCTCTTCTCATCTTGGAAGCACTCCAAGTAAGGGCAAGGATCCCTTCCCATTCGGTCGGGAATTACGTCGGGGTCCAGTTGAACGATTTTCCTCTTCGCCTTCGGAGGTTACGACGAAGATTCTCCTACGACGCCTGTTCCCATGTTTGTTCGGCTAGACGAAGCGACTGGAGCTTCTTTTTCCGACTCAGCTTCGTCAGCCCCCTCGGCGTCCTCTTCCTCTTCTACTTCGTCATGAGGAAGCTCCCTTTCGGACGATGACTCGTCTATGTCTATAATATTGGGGTCTGGCCCCATTGTTTGAAGAGGAATCACCCTAGCAGGGTAATCGATTCCTTCTACTCCCTCGGGAACCCCTCCGCCTGACCCCGTTCGGTAGCTCCGGGCAAAGTCTCTGATCACTTCGGATAGCCTTGGATCAACTCTACCGAAATCCGAAGCTCCTGTATCCACTGACCGGTAAGATTCTCCCGAAGAGGTTGACTTCGAAGACTCTATACCTAGAAACAAATAAGTGCATGGGATAAGACCGTTAGCAATTTGCATGGTCGGGAATCTAAGTGCCTATGTTCGGTGTTCTATATTACTCAGAGATATCTCAAGTCTACTTGGTTGCTTCCCGAACGAGAACCCTTCGGGAAAAATTCCGAAGGAGGGACTCCTACTGCTTAGGGAAACGATGCGGAGCCCTGCGCGTTTCCAATGGGGAAATAGAGATGAAGAAGCTTAACATGGCTTATTAAGCTTCTTCAAGATTGTCCCTTTGAGAAAACTCATACTTAAAGGGGACCCTCGTGTTCGGAAGAACACGATTTGAAGATGTTCATATGTTCGGAAGAACACATGAACATCTGGGTAATCAGGCGGTTGTTTCAGTCCAAACAAAAAGGGGAAAAACCAACTTAGAGGGAACAAAAGCATTCGCAAATAATCAAAATGCATCGAGAAATGGAAGAACTCGAGAAATACCTGAAAAATCAAGAGAAATCTATGATAAAAAACCTTCAAATCTGCAGATTTCTGGCGATTTTTGGTCTGAAACAGCGCTTGAACAGAGAAGGCGATCGAGAATGGGAGAGAGTGATTTTCTCTCTCCTCACCTTGCTCCTTTTATACCGAGTTCAGAATTCGAAGCGGTCTTGAATCCTGGCCGTTGGATTTGAGCGGGAGATTGATGTGATGCTCGATGAAAGACACGTGGCAAGTGTGAGGCGTGCCATACCGCCACCCAATACAATCGTGACACCTGGCGACGTTTCAAATCGGCGGTTGCAGAAGCATTAAATGAAAGCTGCAAGCACGACCCTAAAAGATTCCAAGCCTTTTTCTGTTCAAACGACTTCAACGATTCGTCTGGTCATTTGTTCTTCGGAGTTACTTTTTGTTCGGCCAACTTCTATTCAACTCCTCCTTTTCATCCGAGCAAGAAAAGCAAGAGTTGAGGGGCTATTGTAGGGGGCCGAAATTTCCGAAGGATAGACGGATGCCCATGTACGTCACCGAACGTTGCGTGCCTTCACCAAACGTAGACGTTTTTGAGTTCGCCCAATGGTCTTTCCGAACGCTCGGGATATCCTCTTGTTCGGATACGTTGTTCTTCGGAAAGAACATCCGATGCTCGGGGATTCATCATGTGTCAAAGGTGGGCTCCACCGAGTATAGATGATCATGGAACCTTCCAGAAATATCTTGTGATAAGTAAGCTGTCTTTTCTGATATTCAAAGTGACATCTCTGAACGATGTGATCTTTCTGACATCGACCCATGTGGCTCTGTAAGACTTGGGAAGTGGTGTTCATTAAATGGCCCTGCAACCTGAGCAGTACTTGACGCGTGGAAAGCAAAGCCATCTTGTTCAACACACTACCCCTTTGATTATAAATAGAGGGGGGCTCTCTCTGGATTGCTAGACAACAGCACTCTCCCTTCCCTACTAACAGATTTTCTTACTAAACTTCTTTTTCTCTCTTCACTTACTGACAAGTTCGTCGGAGCTTCTTCCTGGAGGAACATCCCCCTCCTGTTCTGCAGGTATATCAAGGTCGGCGTCATCTCTCATGGTTCAACAAACGAAGACTACAACACAAAAGGGACCACGAAGAAAACCACCCCCACACAATCGCATCATCTCTTATCTTTTCCCATTTCTTTTAACTTAAAAATCGTCTATGTGATCTTCTACATACGTACACCAAACCCAATGAACTTAATGTTCGTTCTAAGTTCTTGGAGGCATTAGCATCAATATTAAAATGACAGGTAATTGTAGTACAAGAATCAAGCCATTTATTGAATTGAATAACACAATCAGCATATCAATCAAATTAAGTTACTGACTAACAAACGCTATAGAGTTGTTCTTTTTTTAAACAAGTAGTCTTGGACTCCAATTTCAAGTCCAGGAGCTGAACTATACTCCAACTAATTATATTGTTGGAACTCCAGATGGATGTTTTCTTAACGTTATAAATTCCCTTACATGCATATTCCAACCTTTACAGGAAGTAAACTTCATATTTCAAGTTTTAAAAAAACCGAACTATACTCCCGCCGTTCTAAGTCATTAATTCAGTGATATCACATACGTAGAACACTCAAAATTCTACATTATCCAACTAAAAATATATTTAGAGAGATAAGTTTTAACTACCTCGGTCCGGGGGTTCCAGCGCGATACAGAGTGGAAACAGAGTTGGGTCGACAGATCAAACGCCGGGGCCGGTTCGAAGCTAGAGTTTATGAGTTGTTATATCGAGTTGTCTCGAAGTAGAACTGGGCTGCTTTCAGAGAGAAAACGGAGATGTTTGGAATTGATTTTAGTGAGGAAATAGGGCTATTTTCTGGGCAGATTTTGGAGTAGTATTTGGGTTGCTACGGGACTGTTCGGAACTAGAGTTTATGGGCTATTTTGATAGCTAAAATGGAGCGGTTTGGGACTATTCTTGTTTGGGCCGAAAGGGGGTGCTTTAGATGGTGATCAATGGTGGTGATTAGGGTGTCTTCATTTTCTTTCCTATCCACCATGAATGAAGAATAAGAAAAGGGAAGTAAACTGGCGGTTTGCTGGAAGGGATAAAGGGGAACAATGAGTTTTGCTTTCTCTGGTCACTTGCCCGAAATGTTAAACAAGGAAGATTGGAAGTATTTTTGGGGTTTGCTAGAATACATGCATCTATTTACACCTGAAAATTATTATGCACAAAATCTCTACTCTTAGTCTCTTACGCAAGCAGGTACGCGTATAATATGCATGTAACGATATGTAATTAATATAAAAAAAATTTGTACAACTAGCTACATCAAATGATTTTTTTTTATAAAGATAAAAATGTTTTTTGAAAACTCAGACCATTACATATATCATCAAAGCACCAATAGATTTATTAATATACGTAACTATAATCTCATCAATTGATAATCATGTTTATGTTGGAGATAATTTAAAATTTATTGTTTAGGATAGGATTGTCTAACACAGTTCATGTACTTAGGTTATTGATTAGTCACATGTGTGTTCTTGATTTATGTAGGGGAAGATTCATATGTGTGTGGAGATACATGAATGCTTTAAGTATGAGGAGTCTAAGATGTATGTGTATGGCTTATATAAAGGGCCATTGATCAACGAAGATGATATGTAGAAATATTCAAGAGTATTAAAATAAAGATTATCTCGTTGAGTGTATAAGGTACTTTTGCTTCTAGGGAGCTTTGTACGCCCTTAGGGTCGTACATCTCCTAAATATTTATATTATTTGTTATCCTCTACATTTACATTTAGTTATTTTATGTAAGTTTGACATATTTTGCTGTGATGAATTTCCAACAAATGGTATCAGAGCGTAGTACGATCCTGGGATGAACATGTTGACCAGGAGTGAATGTCGAGTTATGCATGGAGTCATGTTTTCCCCAGTTATTATGTACTTGCTAAGTTTTAGTGAATGGTTTGGTGGTCCATCGAGTGGAGGAGCCATGAATTGTAGAAAAGAAGCTCATGCGAAAGCTGATAAATAGTGTGGTGGAACGTGGAAGAAGTTTGTGATGCTCTCACCCTATTTGTGTCTCCGGGGACAATAGTGTTTGACCCGTTGAGAGGACTACTTGCCAAAAGCGATAGATTTTCATAAGGGTTTGGAAATCAAACACATGAGTGTCCTGGATGTGTGAAGCCCCAATATGTGGGTGGGCTTGACAATCAGAAGCCGAGAGGGTTGATTGTCATAAAAGGAAGAAGAGAAAACACTGTATGTGTTTCGGCAGCAATTAAAGAGTATGATTAGTTATTTGTTTGTTTTAGGGTGAGTATGGCGAGCCAGCATCTAGTTGAAGTGACGGTGTCCTTCAAGATCATTCGCAAGGAGATTCTTGAAAAACTGACCTTTCAACCAGCTATTTTTGAATGTAAGAAGCGTGGACTAGACCATGATCGAATATTTTTAGCTACTGTCATTCTTAATGACGGTCATGGAAAAAACCGAATTTTTGGATCAAATAAATCAACAAAGAAAGGAGCAGAGCAAGTAGTTACATTACTAAGAATTGAGCATTTGAAGGGGCTTTACAATATTGTGATTCAAGACGTCAACTACAGAGAGCTTGATTACGTTAAAACAAAAAAATATTCATATATTTCGGAGAGCTATCAAAAGAAGATTGCTCAAAATGAAGAGTTAAAGCTGAAGCTGAAAGACGTCATCGATCCAAGTGAAGAATCTGTTGGGGAAAACATGCTTCCTTGAAATTCTAAATTAAAGGGAAGTGCATGTTGGAGATAATTTAGAATTTAATGTTTAGAATAGGATCGTCTAACACAATTTATATACTTAGGTTATTGAAGAGTTACATGTATGTTCTTGAAACATGTTATGAAAGGTTCATATGTGTGTGGAGAAACATTAATGTTTTAAGTATGAGGAGTCTAAGATGTATGTTTATGTCCTATATAAAGGGGCATTGATCAACGGAGATGGTATGTAGAAATATTCAAGAGTATTCAAATAAAGATTATCACGTTGAGTGTTTAAGGTACTTGGGCTTCTTAGGAGCTTTGCACGGCCTTAGGGTCTTACATTTCCGAAATGTTTATATTCTTTGCTATCCTCCACATTTATGTTTAGTTATTTTATGTAAGTCCAACATATTTCGCTGTGATGGATTTCCAACAGTGTACTTGTAAGAAATTAAGAAATTAACAATCAACATAACATAACATGAAGACAACATAAATGACGATGACTAACCCAAAAACAAAGAAACATAAATGGTGATGCATGCCAACATTTTACAGTTTCATCTTGTTTAGAGAGAGAGAGAGAGAGAGAAAAGACTAATTTTATCAATATTTTGGCAAAAATTACACCAACTCGTTATAGAGGATAGGGTTTTGATTTCACAGATAGCGAGGGAGAGAGACGGTGAGAGTGCTGGAGATAGTCGGTAACAATCAATACTAGAGCGCTGAGGAAGATGAGAAAGGTGTAGGTGGGCTCTATTGTCGATGAGGCCTTGAGCAAAAAAACGTAGAGGGAGAAATTCACAATCTTCCCGCTTTTTTCTTTTCGTTTTGTTGCACTCACGATTTTATCCTCAACTGGGAAATCTCTCCCCCCTCAGGAACGAAAGGGAAGGCGGGAATTCGGGAGTATTAAGTGATCCATTTTCTATGGATTGCGACGTGATTTTTGAAGGAAAACGAGAAATTTTGTGCTCCATAAAAAGGGTTCGGATATTTTGAAAAATAGTTTGATTTTTAGAAAATGGGACCGAGTTTTCATCAAGTTGCCTATGTACTTCCGAGGAAAGGAAAATCAGGTCTGACCATAGTTCGGGCTACAAAAGGGGTTTAGAAAAATAACTTAAGAGTCGCCACCGGACATAGAGTTTAGGTGTGTCAGGTCACCTCTTGAATATCTGAAGAATATTTCAAGTATTTTAGAAAAAGGGTTCCACGAGCCCAACAACACGATTTTCAGAAAAGAGTAACTCCGTTTTACTTTTTAGGAAAAAGCTTTAGGTCTGCGATACTCGCTTTTTTAAACATTATTACATGTAGAGAAGCCGGAGGACCTTGCCTCACCCTTGCAGCACTCGCTTTTTTAAATATGCAATAAAAATGAGTTGTTTTTGGATAAAGATGAAATAGATGGTCATTATGTTTGTTATTTCACAGATTTATTCATGCTCATACTTATTAGGTAAACGACCTTTTTAAAGAAGGAGAAAGGTGGATCGAGCCTGGTTGAAAGGCTACCTAAGTATCTCTAGAGCGGGAGAAATCAAGTCTGCGTAGTTCGAGGTCTGAGTATAAAGGGGACGGTCCTTTGCTGACTGTTGGGTGTGAAAGGGGCTTATCGCAAGCCCAGAAAAAGTTTATTCAGTTTAAAAACAAGTTTATGACGAAAAGTTGGAAAAAGTCAACTAGACGAAAAAAGTCAACTAGGACCGGGAGGGGTAAAAAGGTATTTTGGCGGTAAAAACAACTCCATGGGGATAAAACATTGTTTTGGAGAAGTTTTGGTAAAAAGTCAACCGGGGGCCGAGAGGGGTAAAACGATGATCTGGAGGTAAAAATAGCTTAGTTGAGTTAGTACATTAACTTGGTAAAAATTTGTAAAAAAGTTGACCCGGGGCCCAAAAAAAGTTGACCGGAGCCCGGAAAGAGTAAAAAGGTAATTTGGGTGATGGATTTACCGCCGCTGGATTTTAGCTTTCTTTTATGATTTTCTAGAAAAAGTCAACCCAGAGTGCTTACAACAGAAGATAGTACTCCTGGATGTCTAGCCCGAAGCATAGGGCTTCTAGTCGTTTGCAGAATAACTTGGTAAGACCGAGATCGTACAACAGAGAATCAAATATAGCTTGTTCGGATTGTAAGCTTCATGTGAGATTTGAGGCGCTTAGACGGCCAACTGTCGGTTTTACTTTGAAAGTGGAAATACTCTAATGAAAAGACTAGAAAAGTGGTTTTAAACTTGATAAAAAAGGCGGCAAGGTCCAGGAGATCAAACCGCTCGATGACTTAGCTGATTTAACCTTTGCTTTCTAACAACTCCAAGCCAAGACATAGACAATCTTAACAACGTTAAAAGTCGAGCATAATCATGGTATTAGTTCGGAAATAATTTAATCTCAGTTAGCAAATATTGAATTGGCTTAATTGCAAGAACACCCCCTAAACTATCGCATTTTGGCAAGTTCACCCCCTTAAGTTTAAATTCGAGCAACTTCACCCCCCAAACTACCAAATTCGAGCAACTTCACCCCCTCCCCCATTTTCCGTCCATTTCTGTTTAAATTTGGATGAAAATTTTCAAAATTGGGTACCAGTATCACCTAAAATTCGGTACCAGTACCAAATTTGGACAGAAAATTGGGTACCAGTACCACCTAAAATTCGGTACCAGTACCAAATGTGGAAACTTTCCATCCAAATTTATAACAGAAATGGACGGAAAATGGGGGAGGGGGTGAAGTTGCTCGAATTTGGTAGTTTGGGGGGTGAAGTTGCTCGAATTTAAACTTAAGGGGGTGAACTTGCCAAAACGCGATAGTTTAGGGGGTGTTCTTGCAATTAAGCCTATTGAATTCGAACGTTGGGAGCGTTAAAAGCTCCAAGCACCGATTGTGCAGGACGAAGGTTAAAACTCCGGCCGACACACGATCAAAAAGGGTAACAGCTCTTTGGTTTGGCCGAATAGAAGAGATTAAGCCTTTTCCTTACTAAGGCCATGATCAAGTCATAGAAAAACCATTAAAATAACTAAGCCATGGGAGAGAGATCATCCCATAACCTAGCCTAGAAGACTACTCAACCATTAAGCAATAATAAAACATGCTAGGAAATTGAGACATAATATTCAACCGATAGAAATGAAAACTAACTTGATATTAAGAAGGATCTAGTCTATAGCTACAACATTAACAAACGAGAAATTAACATAAACTTACTTGAGTTCTTAAGGAAATTAAGCTTGAAAACTTGAGCAGCAATAATGGAGTTCCTAAAAAGCAAGAAAGAAACTTAGGCCATCCACAGTGGCATAATCAAAAATGGATAACCAAAAGTTGACACATTAGCTTTTGATTATCCATTTAAGAGGTTGCTAAGCTTAACAATGTTGAGGTCCACAATGGTCACTTCTAGTCCATAACTAAAATAAGGGATACACTACAATTTTACTCTCTCTCCCCTTGTGTTTTCCACCATTGATCACTTTCCTCCATTACACTTTTTTTTTCGCAAAAATATATCGATTTTCTCCTTTAATTTTGGGAAAAAAATTGATGACTTCCTTCCCTAATATTATGAATTTGGAAAAAAATCATGTACTCAAAAAAAAAAAACAGATGTGTTCTTAAATTTGTAAAAAAATGTAAGGTTCTTTATGTACTCAACCACAAGGAGAGGAACGAAAAAAGAATAAAAGAAAAATGGAAAAAAAAAGTGAAATACCTTAATGCGGCGACAAATGTTTTCCATCATTGATCACTTCCCTCCATTACGGTTTTTTTTTTTGGCAAAAATATATCAATTTTCTTTCTTAATTTTGGAGAAAAAATTGGTGACTTCCTTCTCTCATATTATGAATTTGGAAAAAAAATCATGTACTCAAAAAAAAAAAAAGATGTGTTCTTGAATTTGTAAAAAAATGCAAGGTTCTTCATGTACTCAACCACAAGGAGAGGAACGAAAAAGAATAAAATAAAAACGGAAAAAAAAGTGAAATTCCTTAATCCGGTGACAATGAGTTGAATTGTAAATAATTGACAAATATGAGCTTTACTTTTGGAGGGAAAGAAAAATAAAGAGTTTGTGGCTAAAGAAAATGAGATATAGAGCAGGCGAAGAAAATATTATTTGAAATACGCGTGTACATAAATTTTAGAACCAGTTAACTTATGTGGTGTAAGATCCACAAATTTTGATTATTGAAAAATGTTGCTAGTTTTGGTTATTCAAAATCCAAAATTTGATTATTTCTAAGAATGTTGTTAAATTTGATTGTACCATTGTGAGCCATCTTTTACCCCAATATTGTTAACTTTAAAAATAATTTGCTTTTGATTATGCCGCTGTGGATGGCCTTAGGCCTAAAGCTAACTAATGGCCATCCTTACTATTTGTGAGGGAAAGAGCTATATATACACATTTGCTTCTCTCTCTACAAAATATCCCAAAACATATTACTAATGAAAACTTTTCATAAATGGAAGGTTGAAAAATAGCAAAAAGTTATCCGTAGGCTCGTGGTATTGATACAAAAGAAAGGGGGTATCGATATCGAGCAGCTAAGCTTTAACTAAGCTTCTATCCAAAAGTTAAGCTAAGTGTATCAATACAATTTTTTTGGCTATATCGATACCACGGTGTTAAGGCAGATTTTGGTTGAACTTTGTAGGATCGCTCCGGACACTCCCAAACTTGGATTTAGGTGTTCTTTAGACCTTTGGAAAGCTTGTTGAGTCTACTTTCTAACCCAAGTGGTTTGGATAAAAAATAGTTTGTACATCAAAGGATATGACAATTCTACCCTCAACTGGTCGGAAGATGAGTTTCTTTGGTAAAATTCTCACATCTCCTTCAATTTCCTTGACCCTTGGGTGTCCTAAGCAACCTCCAAACCATCTTTTCATGACTTTTTGGGCACCACCATGGGGTGGCATATGGTCTTGGGTTCTTGGTTGCACCCAGAGCATTCTTTGGTGTTCAAACTAGCTTTATTCACACGATTTACCTGAAAACACTAAAAACACATCTTACGTGCAATATCGAATAAAATACAAACTTTATAAGCATAAAGACGACATAACCAAGGACTTAAGCACCAAAAATCTACATTATTGGGTGCTTATCACAGAGCTCGGGAAAATCAATCGAGGCTCGGGAAGTGTAGAAAGGTAATTCGTGAAACGAGGCCGCCCTTGTTGGATTTTATTACTCTTTTTGTGATTTTCTGAAAAAAGTCAACCTAAGGCCTAAAAAAGTCAATTGGGACTTGGAAGGGTAGAAAGGTAAATCAAGCAACGAGGCCTCCCTCATTGGATTTTATTCTCATTTTTGTGATTTTCTGAAAAAAGTCAACCCGAAACCCAAAAAAAGTCAACCAAGACCTGAGAAGGGTAAAAGGGGATAATAACAACTCCGTTAGGGAAAGTGGTAATTACCGTCTTTTTGAAAGATAGTTTTTTAGATATAACCCTACAAAGGGTAAAAGGATAATTTCAACATATTTGCTTGGGGAGAAGTGTTTTATTGTCTTTTTGTCATTTTTAGATACAGGGTCCACGCATCAACTAATATAATAATTGATGAGAAATAAAGTTTTAGAGATATTCTGACTAAGGCCCACATCGGGCCGTCTACGCATTCCGAGGCAAAGGAAAAGTCAGGTCAGTTGTAGTTCAAACCTTTGGGGGTTAAAATGGTAAAGTGAAGTGAGGGTGGGATGGATTCTCACTGAGCCATTATCGTGCTGCCTACATGTCTCCGGGTGAAGGAGAAATCAAGTCAGGCGTGGTTCCTACTATAAAAAGGGGTGGATAGGTTCTGACCGAGCCATTTTCGTGTTGTCTACGTATCTTCGGGCGAAGGAGAAGTCAGGTCAGGCGTAGTTCCTACCTTTCTTCTCTTAGTCTTTCCCTAATCCGACACTTGGCACACTCCACAAACGTAGACCACAGCCAGGCCCGAAGGGTGTGCTCGACTACCGTGCAGGAACGTGGATTTCTTCTATCCGATTACCTATCTATTATATAGCCACAAAGTAAATAATTGAAGTAAAAGATGAAAACTGAAAGTTACTTACAGACTCTCGGTAGTAACCCAAGAATAGAGTTTCGGCTATGTTGGAGAGATAAAGTATTGGCAGGAATCAGGCAGCATTTCTGCGGTATTTCGAATGATCAAGCATCTTTTAGCGGAATTTCAGCAGTGCTTCCGCAGGACTTTAAGAATCAAAAAAATTCTACTGGAAAATCGACAGAGCTTCCGCAGGACTTTGAAAATCGAGAAATTTCTGCGAAATTTCGGGCAAAGCTTCCGCAGGACCTTGAAAACCGGGGAGGTGACTACGAAATTTCAGCTGCGCTCCTACACGATGCTAGAAAGTCGATCCCTTGGTCAGGGCCTGATTTCTCCTAGATCAAGGCAATTGTAGCCCAGGTTTTTTACTTGGGTAGGGCTTCGCCGCAATTCCAAGGCTCTGGGAGCTGAAGAAAGAAAAAAAAAACCTTCCAAGGCTTCGTAAAACAAGTCACAACATCCAAAAAAAACTCAATGGAATGTGAAGGGGTCAAAACTAAGGAGGTTTTGGAAAATAAGGGGTCGGGATTCTTGGGGGAGGCTCCCCTTAGGGGTTGATGTGGCCCTCTCATGGCCAATCATCCCGGTTTGCTCCAATCGATTCAACAGTGCACTGTTTCGCGCGTTCGTTTAGGAAAAAGTTTGATTCAAATCCGATCAGGGTGACTGTCTTAAGGTTTGGAGGCATTTTGAATGTTGCGGCGACGTCTGTTTTTTAAGATTACGTCGAGATTGATAAGAAAGAGGATCGCTCGGTTCTTGTGCATCTTCTGGCATACACGCGATCGGAAGACCAAACAAGCTCCAAATGACCTAAGATTTAATTTGCAGAGAGCTTCAAATTCATAAGAACGAGCTATTAGACAGTTTGGATCTAGAAACTTTGGTCCCGGGGTTCGAGAACAAAATACTGTCTTTTCTGAAAAGTTCCATATGCGTAGAAATAATTCGTTTGGCACGAAACTTGACCAAAGATCTTAGATTCTCAGAATACCATGATATCACCATATGTGATGTTTGAAATGGTTCGGAGATGATTTTGCCCAATTAAGAGTTCCTGGGGGCAAATCGGGCGTTTTACTAATAGCTAATAAAGACTCAGTGATGATCCAATGGTGAAACGTCAACGGACTATGACGAGACTTGGCAAACCACCTTAGAATGATAGAAATAGCACATCTAATGGTGCCGATCTTGGTTTAGATGTCTTAAAGTATATGTTGTCTTTTCAACCCAAATTAGAGTTATTGAGACCCACTTTCGGACTGTCAATTGAAAAGGGGACCATTCTAGTCCAAAAATGGCATGCCTCATCACTAGGCTATGCACTTGCAAATCAACATGACAGGCACTAATATTCTTACTTATACGAGATAGTAAAAATAGGGGTGAGCGATGTTTACATGTTTATTTTTCTTTTATGTTTTGTACAAATTTAAGTTAACAATAAGTCTAGAACCATGAACACCAAACACACAAACTCTCTCACAAACATTTTCATACCTAAACACACAAAACTCTCAAGCTCTCTCATGTGAGAGAGTTTGTGTGTGGTTGTAGCATTATTATTAAGTTAAAAGGGTGGGTCTTAGCTGACCTAGAGATGCCAGGTAGACAGTTCTGTGTAATCGTTGATGAATTCGTTTGTGGCTGTAGAATTATTGGTCCAACAGTATGGTAGAATTATTGGTCTAAGGTTATCTTTAATGGCATAACCAAAATTAGATAATCAAAACTTGTCTCCTTATATTTTAGTTATCCATTTAAGGGCTATGATTAAAAAATGAAATCCACGAGGTCCATAATAAAAAAAATTCAATTTTAGTAGAGAATTTTTCATGGAGAGAGATAGTAAATAGAGAGAGTTGGGAATAAATATAAGTAGATGAGTCCATTGATAATATTGAGAGAGAAAGAGAGAGAGAGAGGGAGATCCCATTAAATTTGGTTATTCAAAGGAAAAATGTTGTTAGATCTGGCTATCCAAAGTCTAAAATTAGTTATTAGTTAAAGTATTGCTAAGGGGTGTTTTCGGTGGTGAAAATTTTGTAAATTTTTATTTGTGATCGAGAAGTTGTTAGATGTTTCCGTTAGTGAATAAGTTGTTGATGGTTTGTGAGTAAAATTACTTTAGTAAAAACAATGTTTGTTGACAACTTTTTTGTTAGTGAAAACGAGATGGTAAAATGTTAAAAGTATTTTGTTGGTGAAAATGAAATGACAAAATGCGTTAAGTTTTTAGTATTTTTTGTTAGTGGAAATGGGGCCTAAGTTTGATTATATGATTGTGAGTTTTAATTTGAACCCACATTATTAACTTAGGAATTTTTTAAATTTTGGTTATGCCATTTTGAAAGCATACTCATACAAAAACTTTTTTCACTTTTGTGGTTAGAGTGTCTCCACTCGGACCCGGGGGCCCTGCTGCCCGGGGGCACAGGAGCCCCTACCTACACTCTGGAAACGGCACCGTTTTAATTAAATAAAAAATTTCAACCACCAATTTGCAATCCTATGGAGCAGAAACGTGATTATGAGAGCCTTAGAGACAAAATTTGATTATGTCTCTTTAGAATAATATGATCAGAATAGTAAGATCTTCACACCCGTTCAAAAAAATTAAAAATTGAATCACTTAATTTTTTAACCAATTTTTTAATATATAAACGGTCTAAAAAAATTTATTGCTCAAATTTTCACTCCGATTGAATCGGTACAAAGATCTTGTTATTCTTATCATATTATTCTAAAGGATCATAATTTATTTTTATCTCTAGGGCTCTCATAATCACATTTATGCTCTATAGGGTCCTAATAAAGAATATATACTTAATATGAGAGCTCTAAAGATAAAAATGAATTACGACCCTTTAGAATAATATGATAAGAATAATAAGATCTTTGTACCGATTCAATCGTAGTGAAAATTTGAGCGCAATAAATTTTTTAGACCGTTTATATATTAAAAAATTGGTTAAAAAATTAAATGGTCCAATTTTTAATTTTTTTGAACGGGTGTGAAGATCTTACTATTCTGATCATATTATTTTAAAAAGACATAATCAAATTTTGTCTCTAAGGCTCTCATAATCACGTTTCTGCTCCATAGGATTGCAAATTGGTGGTTGAAATTTTTTATTTAATTAAAACGGTGCCGTTTCCAGAGTGTGGGTAAGGGCTCCTGTGCCCCCGGGCAGCAGGGCCCCCGGGTCCGTCTCCACTCCTTACTCAAATCTTGACTCAAACTCAAATTTGAATAAAAATCATCCAAAACTCTCATCCATTCCATACCCAAACCTATACCAAATTTGAGTAAAAATTTGGTTAAAACTCAAATTTTTACTCAAATTTTTGAAGGCAAATTTCACACCTTTTAAAATTATAATATTGCCATTAATGAAGATTTTACTTAAATTTATGCATATTTGCGCATGTGTTTGAGTTTATCCATTGGAACACACAATACCAAATCAAGTTATCCAAATTTTTACTCAAATTTGAATAAAAATGGGAAAATGACTGTCAAGGACGTGTTAATTATCAAAATACGTTTTTAGCTTGTTCTTAATGGGTATTAATTATCAAAATACATCTTGGACCGTCATTTTCCCAATAAAAATCTGAATAAGGAGTGCTCTTATAGTGAAACACATTACACATCCGAGGGTGAAAGGCCCAAAACGTAGGGTAAAAAATCCCAGATAGGGTTCCGAATTAGTAATCGCAAAGAATCCCAAATAGGGTCTGGAATTTCGATAGATGTAAGATTGCGGTGAACGTTCAAATTCTCACTTGGAGAAATTTCTCTATTAGTTTTTCCAAACCTAGAGAGAATCAACAACGTACATACATCTCATCTTCGCACATTTACCCAACTAGTTACAGTTTCTGTTAGTCGCAGAGAACAAATCAGAACGCAGAAAATTCTCTCTACCAGGTAAGCTCCAAGAACTCGAACTTTCCTCCAAACCCTAATTACCCTTCGTTTTTCTTGATTCCTTTTTGGTTTTTTGTAATTCCGTTTGGCTGCTGAGAATTTTCTTTGTGCAACTGCCCATGGGTTGTGTGAACTTTTTTACACGGTAGACAAATGGTAACGGCCCTTGTAGTAATGGGGTTTCGTCCATTGAGGATTTTGGTCGATTATTAGCAAGTTTCATACGTGGGGTTGTGCCATTTTTCCAAATCCGATTCTGCATCAGCACTAGTAGCTGCCAAGAAGATTTTGGTTTTGGAATTTCCGGTGGTTGCTATCAATGGTTCAAATTCTGTACTCAGAAGGAGTACGGGGTTTCGAGGGCACCCCAGGCTTGCTTACATGATCTATATTACTTAGAGCTCGTCAAGAAGATCATCCGAACGAAAAAAAAAATCAAGTTAATCCTGCATCAGTTGACTGTTCTAGATCTTCTGGAATCCTCTAGAACTTTCTAAAACACCTTTCCAATATTATTATGCGCAACCCAATTTTAGACTGTAACTCTAGAGTCTAAACAATTTATATACACACCTCAAGTTAATAGTCTAGCCCTATTTTACGATATGTTATGTGCTTAGGCTAAATGAAAATAACATAAATACCCTTACATGCATTACTTATCAAAAAAATGCCCTTACATGCATTTGAAAGTAACCAATACGCCACCAAGCTCCATTATGTGACAAAAACGTTAGTAACTTGCTACTAATTCGAATTGGAACAAGGTATACCACAGATCCCCAAGTTTTAACGAGCAAACTATCACTGTTTGTCAAGGGTGTTAGGTGGTTGGAAAGAGATTTGAACAGACTATTTTTCTGCGTTCTTCGAAAATGGAGTTGTGTTTGTGTGTAGCAATGCGTCCTTTATTTGTTTTATTCCTAAGAAGGAGAATTCTTTACAGATTTGTGATTTTAGGCCCATTAGTTACTTGCGTATTTACACATATATATATTTTATTAGGTACATCATTCTATTGGGAAAGGGATTCCTAAGAGATTAAGTGCTGTGTTGGGCAATCCTGTATTATTAGCTCAATGGACATTTGTGGAGCCTCGTACCAGTGGCCAAGTGGGTCACTTGATGGCTGTGTCTTCGAAATCTCACAATAAGATATCTTTAATAACTTATAAATGAGGTTATCATACGTACTTTCGAAATATGAAAAGTTATCTGGGTCAGTTATCACTTAAAATCATTTTATGTAGTCGGTATACTTATTGTTTAATCAGATTTTTTTCTTTCGATTATCAACTGAAAAGAAAACTTCTATATGGTTTTGACCCCACTAGCTTAAAATTCTCGCTCCGCCCCAATGCTCCTCAGATTTTGGATGTTATTGATTGGAAACAAGGTAGTTGAGAAATATAGGGCAAATAAGGAGGGTGTGATATTCATAGTGGATTTTGAGGAAGCCTAGGACCTTGTTGATTGGAGTTGTTTGGATATTGAGATGCTGAGGAAGGGATATAGGGAGGGATGGAGGAGATGAATTTCTTGTCTTGATATGTTTGTCATGGTATGGTGGAGCAGGAAATAGTTTAAATGTTGAGGCAGGCGATTGATTTTCCACTCATTTTGGTCACCATTGTCTTCTTGATAGATTATCCTTTCGGGTATAATTCTGGGACCAAGTCTTCTTGGGTTCTAGTATTGGAAAAAAAGGCTGAAGGAATGGAAGAGAGGTTTAAGACTCAAGAGGAACATACACCTTAGTTTTGTATCTTTTGTGCAGTATTCCGAATTATAATGTTTTCGTATGGGTTCCTTTGAGGGTTTGCGACTGAAACACAGAAAATGGTGAGGAATTATTTTTGTTTGAAGATTGGGATGAAGGAAGAAGACATCATTTGATGAGTTGGCAGGTTCTCCCCTAGACTGGACCTATCTTGATTCTTAGTTTCTCTCCCCAAGGAATGTAGGGAATATTGTGGCGAGGCTCATTTTGTGGAGCACAACTAAGGCTCATAAGGCATGTGCCTCCCGACGAGGTGCATGAGGCGTGCTCCTCCATGATTTTTCGTAGATTTGTGATCAGATGCCATAACAACCTTTGTTTGGCAAGCATTTTGATGTAGGGCAATCCAGTATAAAACCGTTCAAAGTAAAAGGGATCAAATTGTTAGCCCCGGCTGAACTAAACAAAATGCTATTGGTTGTGCCTCGATCACCTTGAGTCAAGGCACAGTTGGTGGACTCTGGAGGTTAGCCTCTTCCTCCTCCTTAGTGTAGTCTGTTTTTTCTCTGAGTTTGTTACTCAATGTCCAGACCATCAGTCTTTTTCTTCTTTTTTTCCTTCTCATCGTGCTTTACTTTTCTCCTTTTGAGTTTGTCACGGATGTATGCTTTTTGTTAGTATTTGGTGAATTGACATTTGAAATGTAATGTATACGAATTGGGATCTAAATAAGTAGTTGCATATGTTGAAAATGTGGCGTGTATGACAATTCTACTTATTTCCTACAAGTTGCTCCTCGGTCTAAGGAAGAGTGTGCCTCGTGAGAAGACCATGTCGTCTTTGTGTGCCTAGAGCCTTTCAAAACATTGGCTTCAAGGTTGGGGAAGGATTCGATCCAAGTTTGTGGAGCAATGATTACATGACACTCTATGCGCTGAGCTAATTGACCCAAAATAGGGTTCAGACTTTAGCCAACATTGCTTGACAGAAAGAAGGTTTGTTGGCTCCAAATTAGGAGAAAATTTTCAATATGACGGTTATTTGCAATGCCCCTCTCACATGGGGTGGGACCTAAACATACATGGGACCCACCTCACGTGACAGGGCATTACAAATAACTGTTGCATCCAAAAAAAATTCCCCCAATTAGAGAGGCATTATCAAATTTGGAAAGTTAGAAAGTGAGTGACTGAGTGTTATGGGTATGAGCAGCTTTGTTTTGTGAGACTGAGAAGTTCTGATTTTGACATGTAGTGGTGGCATATCTTGATTTATTTGGCTGAGAAACTTACTTATTAGGACAGCTTTAGAAACTTAACCTAAGGAACCCTGGAAGTGGATCTTTGGTGGGTAAAAGGTTAAGAAAGCTGAAAGATTGGGGTTATGCAAAACAGGGCTAAAGTTAGTTTGTTTTCAAAAGGGGCAGCTTGATGGATTTTTACTGAGTCCAGTTAAGGGCACAGACACTGATAGTATGTGATTTCGATGGTCACATTAAAGTCAAAGAAAGGGGATATATGTGATCTAAACATTGATTCTTGGGTCTTTGTGGGCTAAATAATACACTTTTTGGGATAGCAGACAACCACCAAAAATCAAAGGTCCTGCTTTTGTGAGGAGAGAGGAAGACCGAGGGCTTACCCTCGATTCTTGGGTCTTTGTGGGCTAAATAATACACTTTTTGGGATAGCAAACAACCACTGAAAGTCAAAGGTCCTGCTTTTGAGAGGAGGGAGGAAGACCGAGGGCTTACCCTCAAAAAGGCCTCCAAAGATATTGGCGTATACCAAAGATTCTAAGTGTTCCTTTTTCCGTTTTCTGGTAATGATAACTTTCTAGTAGGGTTAGGATACAAATTGTTTGGTGCTTAAAAGTTGTCTTCCATTCTTTCAATTACTTCATCTTTTTTGGTTTTGTTTGATGGTTCTGCAACCTGGTCCTGAATACTAGTCCAGTTATCATGTTGTGATTTCTTGTAGTTTAGATATTTTTACCTTCTGATTCTGTTTCTGTAGTTAAAAGTAGAAAGTTCCACTTTGTTGTTGCAGTAAAGCATGTTTGGTATGCCTGAATGTTAGTTTCAAAGCATGTTATGTGACTATGAAAGTACTAAGTAGTAATCTAATATGATGCTTTTGTATGTACTGACGTGGAATATGCTGTTTTGCTGCCAGATCCGAGTTTGGCATTTGGGTGGGTTGGGTCATAGCAACATGACTTCTTCTGTTGATGATCCCTCCGGTACTGATCCCTGAACGTTTGATAAAAGTTCTCTTAGGTTTTCGTTGTTTATGTATTCTCTCTTTTGGTTCTTTGGTTTGACCATGGCAAAATCTCTATGATTTACTGATGGTAAGGGTCTGGAAGACTTGGCATTAGTAGCATAAGTTGTGATAGCCTAATAGGGTTGAACACAGTCCAAAACTTAGAAGTTTAGGCCATTGTTTTCTTTTCCCTTTCGTGTCACCTGCTGCATTTGCCATTATTTTCTCTCTGGGGAATGGCAGAAACCTTGCGTAGAATCTATTTTCCATAATGGATAAACCTTTTATTTTAGCTGTGGCAGCAAATGAGATGTTTTGCTCCTCGTGCATAGTCTTGCAGTGCAGATTATAAATATGAAATGTGATTAGGTGGTCGGTAAAGTTTCATCTTTGAGGTGGTGATTTGAATATTAAGAGATTTAAGTGGGGCTTGAACAGTAATGACTATCTACTCTAGCCAAATTCACAAAAAATTACTGTTGAATTACTTGAGCAAAAAATAGTTTATCTAAATGATTTTATCAGGATGATATTATAATGGTACCGTGTTATAGATTGGCTAGTTATATCATGAATTTGTACATGTAAGCACCTTTATCACGGTATATGGTAAAGATCGTTTGTTCGATCAGATTATCGTAAACAACATCCATGGGCTGATGGAAAGCTTCTATATATGTTGTGTTGCTTCTTTCGGCGACTTAATAAAATAGATTTCACTTGTAGGATACATAACTATCATGCTGGGGATTGGAAGAAGTTTGAAACAAACAATTGGAGCTCTTATTACACGCCCAACATTTAGATCAAAAGATTGCATTCAAATTTTTTTCCATTTGCTGTTATCTAAGAATCACGGATACGCACACAGGACGCGGTACAGAAGCACAGACACGCCATTTCTCCAGAAATTAGGACACAAATATTTTGGGGATTCGCTGAACATGTATACTGGTTTATATTTTTTAGAGATATAGATTATAATTAATTTTATTCATCTCAATACACATAACAAATATTACTAAGCACATGTCTTTACAGCCCATTAATAAGTGAAGTGTCTTTATGCCGCATTAGCAAAATGCAAAGCCTTCAAGTAAGCTTTGTTCAGAAGGGCTGCTAAACAGCAAGGATGCAATACAGGCTTAGATTTAATGGCCCAAGCCCACTTAAATGACCCAAGTAAAAAAAAATGGAGAATAAAGCAAGTTGGGGTTTCCATGATGGATGGACCAAGCCCTCGAATAAAGCATGAAACTCTAAAACCTAGTCTGACCACATCGACAGATATCAACAGCAGCAACATTTTTGCTGCTTTGAGTGTTGGAGACAATGAAGAGCTGCAGCAGCTAAAGCCAACGGTCCTTGGGACGATGTAAATGGTTGGTACCCTTCTCTTTCTATATCCCCCCTTCCTCCTTCACATTCTTCGTGTCTGAGAAGTGTCGCCGGTATGCCCCTCCCATGTCCTGAAAAGAAAGAATGATATAATAATCAGTTACGGTGAACTTTGTGTCGGACAGGGTTGAAGGCCTGTCCAACGTTTTAAAAGTCGCTAGGCGCTAGTCGGGGAGTCGGACACCTTCGAGCTATTAATCGGATTAATCAGGCAATTAATCGGTGCATATTCATTAGTAATTGGCGATTAATGGTTAGTCGGACCAAATCAGATAGGCCCCATCAGCGATTAATCGCCGATTAATTCCTTGTTTTAGAACACTGGGCCTGTCCGGGCATGTCTGTGCCCCAGATCTGGGACACGGACACAGGTACGGGAGCCTTGGTGGCTGCATGTTGGTGCCTCTTAGTCTGTTATGATAAATTATTTGCCTGTGAATGCAAGGTTAGTTTCCAAGGTTAGGATAACTTAATATTTTAACCAAGACATTCTTAGGAGCATCTGAAGAGTGATGGACGCGATACCTTGCTTCTTAGCCAATCTTTTTGCAAATACTTAATTTAGATTATGTTAATTTTAGGAAGCTCACCTGAACTGGTTGAATTTTCATTCGAGTTGCTTCTTTCCTGAACATCCTTGTACTTCCTCTTGTGCACCTAGGATTGTGTCTTCCTTGTCTCTGTAGAAACCCAGTTCTATTAATTGTGTTGTTGGTTTTTGGAGAGGTTAAGGTCCTATGTAGCACGGACTTGGGCAAATACACATACACAGATAACATGGGACAAGGACACGACAATTCTCAAAAAATGGGGACACGGGCACGGGGGAGGACACAATTGTTTGCTTAGTTATGCATATTTATGTTATAGCCACTAAATTTAGGTTAGGGCTCAGATCAACTTCGTTATTGACCAATGGTGTAAGCCTATTACATACACATGTTTTATGTTACACTTTTGGCCAATTATTTTTTTAGATATAAATATTTAGTCCTGGAAAAGCATTTAAAAATTTTAAAAGCCAACACTTTGTGTGTGTCACATGCTTATTTAATGGACCATGGCAAATATTAAAATTTAATGGACACGCCACTTGGTGTGTCACGTGCTTATTTGGTGTGTCCTGGCGTGTCTGAGATGGATATGACAACTCCTTGGTGCATCGATGCCTCATAGCTAAGATCCTTTGGGTCCTTAACATATATGTTGCGCTAAAAAACTAGGAAGGCATTATGCTCTCAAGATCTCCTCTTGTGCTGCCCAGTAGCCTCATAAATGTCAGAATGTTGCTACATGGAACTTTAGCACCCTTAGAACCAGGTGCACCACATGTCAACTCAGACGAGTCCTTCTCTGATCTATGCTGCAAGCTTGCCTCCACAAACCTCTGTTGCCACTTGACGGAAGGCCCTCGAGCCAGCCTCAACAACTCATTGGTTGGAAATTTGTTTTACTCATAACTGATATTCAATACTGGTGGACATATTTTGGCTGACCAGACCTTGAGAAAGTAGCCATAGCTCAATCAGCTATAGCTTAAACCCCAAATGGAATTCCGAATTTTCTATGCAGATTCTCATTTAAGAGTTGAATAGGAAAATTCAGGGGCTGTATCTACACCTCATTGGGTGTGCCCATAGACTGGAAATATTGTGCCACCTCTCCAGCTTCACCGGTTTCCATTTAAAGGTCCAATTATTTTTGTGCAATATTCTCTGAGCCTCCTTGTTATATGGAGTACCAAGCAGAAAAAGGCTTCATGGAGGTCAAATATTTGAAGTTTTGAACACCAGAGTGCCCCTTTCACACCCATCTTGCCCATGCTGCCTCCTTTGACGACTCAGACACCTAAATCTCTAAGCCCCTAAAGCTATAGATCAAGCTTCTTTGAAGGAAGTACACCACCTTTGACACCACTCCCTACCTCGTTCATACCACAATCAAAATATTACCAATCGATTCTACACGTTCACTGCTTAATCTTGAAGCTTTTGAACCCAAGCATAAGAGTTGTTCTACCATTAAATTTAGACAATGCTTTTCCATGATATCTGTTTACGAAGAATTGAGTGTCCAGTAATTTGTTACCTGGAAGAAAACCTGCATTTAAAATACATGGAAATGTCAATTCAACATTAGTAGGTGATTTTTATTCACTTGTTTGCTTTAGCTATACATTTATTTTGTTGTTTTACCATAAGATTTTGACCAGGACTTCTGTGTAGACAAATTTGTTGGTGCTTTGGTATGAAAGTGTAGACTTATGAGCATAGCTTTGGCTCCGCTACTTGGTCTGCCCTGGCCAAAACTAGAAACTTTACACTTCCTTTATGGTCAAAGTTGATGTACACTGGATTTTTATTAGTAAAATGGTTCACCCTGGTTGTCACATGAAATTCCTACTTCTCTAAACTGACAAGCAATATCAAGCAAGAAATAGGATGCAATTTAATACGATGAGCATAAGGATATATGTGGAAAGCCCTGAAATGGACTGAAATCATTGTGAAATGGACTGAAATCATTGTGTGCTTATGAGTGACCTTAGCCTTCATTTGTGACCAGTGTTCTAAAACAAGGAATTAATCGGTGATTAATTGGCGATTAATCGCTGGCAGGGCCTATCCTATTAGGTCCGACTAACGATTAATAGCCGATTACTAATTAACATGCACCGATTAATCGCTCCGAGGTGGCTAACCGCCCAACTAGCGCCTAGCGACTTTTAGAACATTGATTGTGACTCCTCACCAGTTGACCCAATATCTACTTGCCAAATCGACGCTCATCACACCTTGTGCTTGATTGCGGCTGCCTTGAATATTCAAGCCTTCCAGTTGCCTACTGGAAATCCACCTAAGTACTTAACCTCTTGATTGGTGCAGACTGTAAGAAACCTATTGGAGAAGCATATAAATGAACAAAGATCCATAGATAGATAGACTCCCAAGATTCATACGAACAAGCCCTCCAGGTTCCAATCTCAGAAGAACGCAGCCTAAGGAGTTTGTGCGGTGCTCAATTAGGTATGCAAAATGAAGATCGCATATATTTAGAGTCCAAGTGTAAGGTCCTGCTCGATTGATTTCAGAATCCGCTCGATCCGTTCAGAATTTGCTCAATCTATTTATACATCACTCCATTGGTTTCGGATCAATATATGAGGCATGATGTGTGATTGAGATCTGGTTTCCTTAAGAATGATGCCTTTCCGCTTTAAACTATACAGACTCAGTGAAGAAGATAAGGAAAAAAGAATTACAACTTGATAAACTGGGATGGAAATGGAATGTGTGAATTGTCAATGGATTTGCCAACAAAAAGGGAGCTTGACTTTTTGGAGCCTACATCAATTATCAAGAATTGAAACCTCAACCCCAACCCTTCTAGCAAGGGCTTTGGCAGCACTTGACTCTGAGGTTTTGGCATTAGAAATTGAAATCATTTCTACTTCGACATTTCAATGTGTCATGAAGTTTTAATACCTTTGACTCAACAATCCAATGTAAAGTTGATTAATGTTAGCCGGCTTTTCAGCTTTTGCCTCCACAGTTTGAGTGGGTTCGGGGGTTTTCTTTTGTTTTTTGGTTCTTATCTACAGACTGTAATATTATCGTGTTGGGTCTGGATGTCTTATTATTTAAAATAAAGCTTGTTCCATCGAGTTGGCCATCTTTGGGTCATATATTGTGATAAATAAGCACTAAACCCTCAGTTTGTTTATGATGGTAGACTGACCTGGTCATTTTACCAAATTGACACGCTTTTGTCAGTTGACATTTTCTGGGGGTGCCACCTTTTCTTCCTAATCTTTGCATCTTTTTTACTTGCTTGCAATTGAGTATTAAAATTAATATTTTCCTTTTTATATTTATATGGTGGCCTTAATGGTTCTCCAGATAATAGTGAAGCTGACGAGCAGCACAATCACCCACAAGATCAAGCCCATTCGGCATCTCCAGCACCAGGGATGCCTCATCCTGGAATTACAACGCCAAGCATTCAATATGCAACACCTTCTTTAATAGGGCCTGGGAACGCAATGGTACTATTTTAAGTTCAACTCTAATTGTTATCTTACTATTTCGGAAGTCCTAGGAATTATGTATGATTTTTAACCCGTTGTTCAACCAATTAGGATGAACTTTTGTTTCTAGAATTTCTAGGTTCAATAGCTTAAATACGGATATCCTACAAGTACATATTTTGAACTTAGGGTTTCTATTTGTGTTTTGCATGCTGCACTTGTTGTTCTGATGCTGATTCCAGGCCAATTTTCCAATTCATTAGTTGCTGACATGATTTCCGATTTTCTAAGTTTGTTGGATAGGCTTCACAGTTGTGGAGTTAAATAAAGGCCGTTACGTATCGTGTTGGCCGTTACGTAACGGGATTTTGGACTTCCGATACTGTTATTTGCTTGCATATCCGCTGATACGAACCGATATGGTCTGATATATGGTACCGTTACATTTCCCGATACTGTGATATAAAACCCTGTGTCATGTGTGAGACTTTGCAACGCCAACCAAGAGTTGAGTCGGCATTATTGACTGTCAGCTTTTTCTTGTGCAAAATTACCCTCACTTCCAACTTTAGCTCCACAATTCACTCCAATCTGCAAGAACCATGTTTTTTTTTTTTCTTGTTCTGGATGAAAAGACCATGTTTCACCTTACTCAAGAAGCCCAATATAAAAGCTACAGACCATGACACCAAGCCAAAACTGAAGCCATAGGAGAGAATTGAATAGGAGACATCAAAGATCTCCATAGCCAAAACTGGAGAATGTAATATCAACCCTAAAGTCTCCACTGATGTACCCCAACCGAGAGAGAGGGTTACAATATTCGCAATTGGTAAGCGTCACAAGGATGTGGTCGAAGAGAAGAATCTAGTAGAGGTGGTCGGAAAGGGGCGAATGATGACCCATAAATCTTGTCCTGGTTTGATTTCTGGTGAGTGAACTGTAGATATAGAAGCTGTTCAACCATGGGGAAGGCCCCCTTTGTGCAATGCTACTGACTTGATGCATTTCTAACTTGACTTAACTATGGCCAAGTAAAAATAAAATACTGCACCTGGCTAGATTCATGAACAATGGATTGCTAGGGTTGCAGGATATCTCCCTTTCGTTCCCGTCGTAGAAAATGAGATGTATTATTTATGTCCACTCCATTTCAGTGTTTATCAAGTGGAATCTCTGTCAATACCTAAATGGCGTTGCAGAGACCAATTTAATTTCATTAAGGTGATTCTACGGTTAAATTTCTTATTATTGCATAAAATGGACCTTTTTGGTGCTAAGGGCTTCATCTATTAGCTCTTGGCCTAATCCAAAGTGCAGTCTTCAAAAAAGCCCTAGATTACGTTTTTTAAGTGGTCTCTATCTATGTTATCAGAATCGTATGAGTCATGATACCTAACAACGATTCAATTCGTTACCAAGCCATCGATGCAAACCTTTGTGGTGAATTGATGGAAACAAGAACCATAGAAGAATCATGTAGACCTTGTTCGTTTGGGGTTTTTGAGAGCAATGAGTGGAGATAGATACAGAAAATTTATTGGAGACCGTGCCCAATGTTTTGAGACCCTCAAACGAACAAGGCCATAATTCACAATATGTATCGGAGGAGTGGTTCAATACAACAAATATTGTTTCGTGTTTATATACATGTTTCACTTGCAAATATATACTTCGAAGTCATCAAGTTAGGTGATTCAGACTGTGCTGTGATTTTTGGTATTGTTAGTCGTTTGAGGGGAGCATCATGATTACATAAAGATTGAAGGATGAGGGCTGAAGACATAAAGAATTTTTCTTTTTATGTAATTATTGTCTCTTTAACTTTTGGTTCTGAATAGTCTCTCTGTCACAAATACAGGCTTGTTCTTATAGCTCTTTGCAATATATGGTATGCATGCACTTTATTGTTGGTAAAGAGTTGAAACACTTTGTTTGGTTATACTCTCAGAAATATTCTCTCCAAAATTTGACTGTTTCGTCATCCGTGTTTTTTCGTCTTCAGTCAATTTTTATCAATTTTTTTACTTATTTTTTTTGTTTTGGATTTATATAATGTATATCTATTCAAAAAGTAAAAGAGTTTGTTAAATGTCAAAAAAATTGACTGAAGACGGAAAAAAAGAAGAAGCAAACCTATAGAATTTTTTTATCTCAAAATTGACAACCAAACAAAGTTTTTATTGTGTAAACTCATGAAGTTGTGAAGGTACCTATTGTCCTATTCTACTATCCTTTATGAATGCATGTGTTTATTTTTCTTAATGTGGTAGTTTGAATTGTTAATTTTGTATCTGCAATCTTAGATCACATTGAGGATTGGACCCCATCTTTTGTACAGAGACAAGTGTCTAACCTGAATTTTTTTTCTTGTTCTTCATTTTGATATCTCTAAGTTCTTCTTGCATTTATAGAATTATAACTTAATCCATTGGATTTATTATTCAATTTGGTTCACGAGTTAGCAAAATGGTGATATCGATTCCTGATTTGACTATGGTCAACCACGGACACTTAAAAGGTCACTTGTTCGATACTCTTTTTTGTGTGTGTCAATTATGAGAGTGACAATCTTAATTTGGACACGTGTCCAACGTTCTTTTTGCAACTTGTCCGACTCTGGTTTGGTGTCTATAATGAAGAAATAAATGTGATCTACGCTTGCACACTTGCTAACATCTGAATCTCTTATTATGAAAAATGTTGATGTTTGACATATCCACTATTATGTACAAATTTGAGAATATAATAATTGTTCTGAGTGATCATACTTAAAAAGTTTAAATCAATGTTCTAAAAATCGCTAGGCGCTAGTCGGGCGGTCGGCCACCTTCGAGCTATTAATCGGATTAATCGGGCAATTAATCGGTGCATATTCATTAGTAATCGGCGATTAATGGTTAGTCGGACCTAATCGAATAGGCTCCGCCAATGATTAATCGCCAACTAATCGCCGATTAATTCCTTGTTTTAGAACACTGGTTAAAATTAACTCAGAATATATGGTGAATTTATTTAAGGATTCCTAACCGTGCCCATGCCGTATTTTAAGGATTTATTGAGTCCGAGTAAGTCCAAATTTCTTTTCTGCTAAGCCTGTCAGTCCAAGTTGTTCATAACATATTGTACATCTTATCCATTTTATACTTTGGATGTTAACTTATGATGATCAAATACCAACACTATATCTATGTATAATACATACATGTAACTAAACGCATCACCAATGTTACCTGTATCTCTTACATTTTGTAGAGAAATAACATTTCCATGTGTATCCATACATGCTGTATCCTTGTCCGGTGTCCATATTTGTGCTTCTTAAGTCACCATAAGGAGAGCAATTTTGTTTACGCTTAAGTGAGGGTAACTTTACCCAAATTCGGTGAGGTATGTTGCATGCTCTAATTCGATAATCAGAACTTAATTTGGATGGATTGATTTGGGAGACCTTGCAAAAATTCATCTGGATGTCGGTAAGTACTCGATCAAAAAACCCAAATTCACTCCATCTAGTTCTAAACCTTAATTGCAGGAACTTCCTATGTGGGTGGCGAATTGACCTCGCATCCTCGCTCCCAAGTCAGACTTTCCTAGGAAACCTCACTCCCATTGATAAAGGAACCCGCTCCCAACTAGGATAGAACCTCTTAAGCCTATAAATCCCAAAAGAAAAAAAATAAAAGATACCAAGCAATAGAAAAGACAAAGTAATGATAAGATATTAGAAAAATATTAACTTAAATTTACTCAATCACGTAATATAACTATAATATTATTTAGGCACTAAGACAATCTTTGCAATTGACATGAATGACGCATGATAATGTTTACTTGCATTACATATTTTCATGTATTATTCCTAAACGCTCCCCATCCCAAAAGAGGAGCTCCTATAATCTTCCGCCTCCGATCCTGCTTCGTGCAACTAAGATAGGGAGAACAGCTAGAATCACATATTATATTTATAAATATTTTTATGTGTTGCAATTTAAATGGTAGAATAATATTTTCTTTATAACATTTAACTAGATTAAAAAACATAAAAATATTTATGGTTTTAAGAATTTTTCCTAAACGCTCCGCTCTCACACTTCTATGATCATCCACTCCCCCGCCCTCACTCCTGCTCCCGTTCCCACTCCCGCTTCATTCAACAAAGTTCTAAACCCAAGAAACAGACTTTTCAATCAAATACTTTTTGATGTTCGATTGAGCTGAATTTTTATGTGATCTCCAAACAAATCAATTCATACAACATAAGCTGTTCTGATTACCAAATCGGAACCCACAACATACCTCACCAAATGTGGGTAAAGTTACCCTCGCCACAAATTGCTCTCCACCATAACTATTGTGCAGTGGCAATATCTTCTCAAAAGACATGTTTTTGGTATATAAAGTGATTGTTTCTTAACTTAGAAGTTGTAATCATCGGCTGATGTGAGAGAGTTGTGAACACTTTAAAGGAGATTGGATGTTTAGGTTTTCTCCATCTAGAGCATTATGCCAGTTACTGCTTTGAAAACAATTCTTTTTAGGTAGCATAAATGGTTGGTTATTAGCAGTTGTATTAGACACTAATCTTGTTCATACTGCTTATCGAAAGATTTTATTTTTTGAGGAAATAGTTCTAATCTATTGATGAACTAGCTACCAGAGATATTCTGGGTCTTAACTACTTAGATTACTTGGACACCTATCTGGCGTGAGATTGAAGTTGAAATATTATTTGTGTACTTTTTTGGATGATCTAATTGAAGGGTTCTGTCTTAGGGGCAAGCAGCTTACCCCTATCCGGACCCTTATTACAGAAGCATCTTTGCTCCCTATGATGCACAGCCGTATCCTGCACAGTCTTATACCGCACAACCCATGGTATGCTGCTTTCTTGTCGTCTAGTTGTATATTCCCACATATACTCCTACCCCTCTTCCATTTGGTTTTTCCATTTTCATGATCCCTGCCTTAACTCGATAATATTGTATTGTTGCGAATAATCTTTTCCGGAATTTTTTCCACCAATCAAAAGTGCTAATTGAGATCTTTTGAGTGAGAAAATTTTTGTGGAAAAAATGTAAACGAAAGTACGTGGTGATCCGATTTAAGGCATGGATCTAGAAAATGAACAGACAAAATTGAACAGAGGAAATAGTCTATATGACAGTTGGCATTGTCACTCAGAATGCACTCATTTATTTAAATCTTGTCATAAGTAGACAATGAGTTGTTTCAGGTCCACCTTCAGTTGATGGGCATCCAGCAAGCTGGTGTTCCTTTGCCTTCTGATGCTGTTGAGGAACCTGTGTTTGTAAATGCAAAACAGTATCATGGTATCTTACGGCGTCGGCAATCTCGCGCGAAAGCTGAACTGGAGAAAAAAATGGCGAAGTCTAGGAAGGTGTGTCATCCGCTTTATATTTTTGCCTCCCGTATTTGTTCAGCTTCATTTGCTTTATATTTTGCTTCCTAGATTTGATGGCATATTTTTACCGGTTCTTTCTTTTCTTTTCTGTTTTCCTGTCATTGCTCCTAACTATGGCTTATTTGCTGATTCTGTAGCCATGGAAAACTGATGTTTGATCCCCATCCTTCAGTTCAGCATAAAATTAAGATAAAAACTTAGCACCTAGGATACCTAGATGATTGGAAAAACATTTTTGTGCTTTGTTATCTTCTGTTTAGAGAAATAACATGTCCGTGTGTATCTGTATCATGTCGTATCCGTGTCCGGTGTCCATATCCGTGCTTCTTAACTCACCATAAGGAGAGCAATTTTGTTAGACACAACAAAAACATAATCTAATGACTTGGAGATGTCCACAGTTGGTTATTTAGCTGAGTTATTATCTTTTTTATCTTATTTCTAGAGGTCAAATTGAAGTGAATGAGTGATGGGTAATCCTGACAGTGCCAGTGTATGAATTGCTATTGCAGCATTTGCAGCTTAGTAGCAACACTCCTGAGTTTATATATCTCTTAATAGGACAATGTTCATGATCTGTCAAGGGCAATGTTCAGATAACCATTGGTGGTTTGATAAGTTTGTTGAAGTAGTCTAGGCACGTGCTTCCCCTTTTGAGTTAGTGTTGCCTTCAGGTATGTTTTGAGCTGCAAGTGTGTAATTATAAGTGTTTACCTACCCAAAAACAAAGGAAAGGTGTGCGACATTCAACTCCTCTGCTTTGTGTTTCTGAAAAGGATCAAATTGATGACCAATGAAAAGCATAACGAGTATCGGCAGATGTGTATTTTATACTTGATATGTGTGATGTTTCATCTTCCACCATCTTTCATCTTTTTCTTTTGTTTTTTGATAGTGATATTATGTAGTTTTTTTTTTCTCGCAACATTTTGTGTATGACCAACGAAAAAAAAGAGTATGCACTTCCAAGTTTTGGCATGGAATATGTGTAAACATACTTGACGAGTGTGTCATTTCAATTTGCAGATTAGGGCCCTTTTTTTTTTTCTCCAATGTTGATATTTTTTTCATATTTTTCTCGATGGTGGCATTTTTTTCATATTTTTTTCTTGATGGTGGCTTGTATGCTTTTTTTGATGGAGACATTTTGCATCTTTAATTAGGAATGCATGCATAAAAGATGTATTATGCACTACTCCTTTCCTATGAAGTTGCATTTAAGTTTCAACAGTCATGCCCTTTTGTTGTATAACATATTTTCGTGGAAAGAAATTGAACTTTGTTCACCAATCAAAAGATATAAATTAGTACTTATAGACGTGGGCAGAGCTATGTGTGTTCATTGTCAAACAAGTTCAAATCTTCTAAAATACCCATTACCCACAAATGTTTGAGATAATTTCGCAAATTGACCACAACGTTTGTTATAGTACTACCAGTCTTTGGCTGAAATAATAAAATTGCCTGACCACTCAATCAAACTAAAAAACTTTTGTCTTGGTTTGTTTAGCTTCACAACTACACCAACCCTTTCTCTCTTTTGCAATTGAAAGAAAAACAATGGACGAAATGATATATATTGGAATAAACATCTTTAGTGGTACTTTAACTGATGCTATGGTGCATGGATGACTTTCAATATATGAATAGTTGATTGATCTTTTGTAAATCAAATTTGTATCTTACCACAAATACATAAAATTCCAAGTTTATCATCTTGAAGAACTGTTTTCTTGACTGAAACTTTGAAAAGATATGTCATGCATGACTTCAGTTACAATTTTGACCTCACCGACTCAGGCTTTTGGCTCTGCCCCTGTTTGTTGACATAAGTTTTTAAAACCATCTAAAAGACTTCTATTGTTATAATTACTAGACTATTTTTAGGAGATGTCCGGATTGTTAAAATGGACAAACGAAGTAGGACAGAAGGAGTATTATTTGGCTGTGTCCTACGTTCAATCCAATGTTGTCAGTGTGCCTACATTTTGTCATGGCTGTATCTCTCCATGTAAATTAGTTTGAAAGAACTCGAGTATGTCCTTTAGATTATATCTCTCAACTTTGAGGATGTCTCACATGTTTGGACTCAAATGCCCCACGTTCACTTCAGCAAATAGGCTGACATTTCAAGCTACGTGTGCAGCCATACTTGCACGAATCTCGACATTTGCATGCACTGAAAAGAGCTAGAGGATGTGGGGGTCGTTTTGTCAATTCAAAGAAGAACGAAAACCAACAGCAAGAGGAAGCCTCGGGGGACAAAGCACAAGCCAATACCAATGTCAACTCCGACCAGAACAATCTTGCTCCATCAGAAAGCTCATCCTGATGTTTTTTTCTATCCAAAGCATATTTACCATGCATGCAATGGGAACACCAGAAGATACCTTTATTCTCCCAGCGATGCTTGGGAAGCTACAGAAAAATCAGCTTAAACTAGTCTTGGTCTAACCGGTTTATATAGGTTGGTTGCTCTCCTCCACTCTTCGCTCAGTAGTGTGTATAGATTTCAGAGATAGAATGGTTAAGTGTTTCGGAAGTGCATGGGAGTAATATTCCAGTTTTCTGTGGACATCTCATTGGGCTTGAGCTTGTGGTGAGATCGATGATGTTGTACCTTGCAATTAGAGTCACGTTATTGCTTTGTTGGCTGTTGCTATGTAGCATTAGCCACATTGTATTCCTATTGGTTGTCAATATACTGAATAAGTTGAATTTGGTGTAGTTGAAATTGGCTTTAACTTCCCGGTGGGGCGACCGTTTCTTAGAATTAGAGTATACTTCACTACAATATTGTATGGTTAACAAGATGGAATTTGGTCTTGCATACTCTGTTAAGCTGGTTGAATTTCATCTTATTCGTGGAAACAAGAAGATGATACTTGAAGATTCAGGCTCTGTTTGGTGATCCAGTGTAGAGGTTGGGATTCAGGCTCTGTTGGTTATTGAAGAGCTGAAAGTGTGTGTATCATTTGCGCATTAAAAGCTGCAAAAAAGAAATCTGCATGGAAAAGTTTAAAATCTTAAATTATTCTGTGTGTAGAAATAAACTAGGACGGAAGAACTATTGTGTCCATTTTAACTATTCAAAAACTCCTTTAAAATGACTTTTTTCTGGTCTTGGGGTACTTGTACTGGAGTATATAAAGTGATTCGGCCAGAAAAACACTGCCCTTGTGTGGTTTGGACGAAGTACAAAGGCTAATTCCCGGGAAATTCTGTCTGCAGATCTGTCAATCTTAGAGGGGAGATGCATGGGAGACTGGAAAAACTTCCTGAGATTCTTCAACCCATTTTTTTTTTTCCCAGGCCCTGTTTCGCTAAGAATTTTTAAAAAATAAGTATTTAATTGCAATTTTAAATTTAAAAATAATATATTTATGAAAATGACGCCAATACCGTTATGGAGACCTGTTAACCTAACCCAAAACTCAACTTTGCCAATCTCTTGTCCTTTATTTATATTTTTTTGTTGGCGGAATTGCATTTCAGTGGAGGTTGGGGCAAAGAATTGCGGAATGGTGAGGTTTGAGGTTTTACCCCCAGTCTAAACTTTACATATTGAAAAATGAGAACATTGCTTTGTGAGTCTAATTTGTCCTAATTGGGGGTAATCGATTCTATTCAAAGTGCAATAAAATGTAATATAAGGTGCCAAGTTATGCGATTGAAGCAGCAACGGATACGTTTTTCAAAAAAATAAAGTATGACTTTACATCACACTACTCACTTGTCTTGAATCGGGTGCAATTTAGTTCCATTAAGAGTGCAATATTTTCGACTAAAGGTGCAAGAATATTAGACTCATGGAGAAATGTTTCCATTTCCTAATTGTTTACATCTTAAAATATACCACCCAATAAGAAAATTATACGTGGCATTAAACAGCGTATGATTCAATCAAAACACATTGTAATTAGGCTTAAGATACAGAGAATCGAAGGGTTTAATTACAATATTATTTTAGTAATATACGGTATCGTTTAGAATGGAAACAACCACGTTTAGTACTGTACGTGAAGAATACAAGTTGAAGACAGACTCATCGTCTATAAATAGAAGAGGCAATCGAAGAGAGAGACCCTCGACAAAAATTCATTATTTGACAATCCATACAAAATGGTTGCTTAGAGATTTAGAGTAGTTTAGGACTCAGAATAATTTAGTTATAGTTTAATATTTTACAAGTTTGAAGACTTATTTGAATGTAAGACGACTTTCGATTAAATTCAAATTATCTTATATATTTCTGTCTTTTCTTGCCAAAGAGTAGTCTCATATAGGCTCGCTCTTGATTCAATTCAAGTGTGTCTATATTTCTGTCTTATTCTTCTTGAAATCTTAAGAGTAATCGTATATAAATTTGCCTTTGATTAAATTCAAGCTTGTTTATATTCTGTTATCTTTTCTGATTGAAGAGCATCAGTCTATTATTGATTGATACCTTTAAAAAAATCCTCTTAGTTTAGGTAATCGAACGGATAATCACAATTGCCTAATTAAATTAGCTATTTTTAATCTAAAGAAAAAAAATTCTATTCTTTTCTGCCACGCCCGCACACAATTAATTTGCCGAAGGTCGAGCAAATTTAGCCTAAACACTAATACGTAAAAGTTTGACTGAGATATCACAATGACACCCAACTTGTCCTCACTTACAGTGGGTTTTTCGTCTTTTCACATGGCCAATTCTATGTATGCCCAATTAATATTTTCCTTCACATGCCAGACGTAATTTCATGAAAACCTGTCAAGCGGTAGGAGAATTATCCCCACATGTCATGAGAATTATAGCCATATTTCATGAAATTACAATAATTGAACACTATATTTATAGTAATAACTAAATTAAGCTCAATAGATCAAGAAATATCCTCATATGATGAGTATGTCACCAAATAATTACGACTCATCTTAAATACTTATTTTTGAAGGTCCACATTGAAGGTATAGGCAATTGAAACAAAAGAAAAGAAATAATCGACAAACAAAATGGGACAAAGATAGTACTACATTTTTTTGGAATTGTAAGGTTGTACAATCACACATAATCAGGAACTTTAATTCCAACGTAACTAACGTGGAACGAAATGTTACAATCAACCTCTTTATGCACCTTGTGTTTCTTCTCAATTTTTTTTTTTAAAAAAAAAGAGTAGAAAAAGTATCATAGCAAGATTAATCTCTGTTTAATTGTGTTTGTCAATCCGGTAGAAATTTCCTTCCTTTCTTTCAGTGAAGAAGAAATCATTCATTGCAAGGTAATTGAGTTTTATTGTTATTAAATACTCCATCTGTCCTAAATGAGTATTTGGCGCGCAAAAGTAAATCTTCAAAAAGATGCATTTGTTTCGTTAAAAAAATTAATTTTTTTCACAAATCAATAGATAGCAACGAATTCTATTAGATTGTGAAAAAATTAAAATTTTTAATGAAAAATATGTATGTTTTGTAAAGCCTAATTTTGCGTACCGAACACTTATTTAGGAGCAGAGGGAGTAAGTACAAGTCAAAAGAGTGGGGCTTTACTATTGACCACAGTCCATCAATGTCTTATTCAAACATGATATCCCAATTATTTCTCCATCAAAAGGTATCTAATTAAACCAAGCACAGTTAGCTTCTTAATTTTATTCTTAATAATATAATATATAGTAGAGTACGTACATCTTATTAATTATCTGAAAATATCCCAAAGTTTCAACTCCTGAATCATTTCCATTTTGTAATCGTCAAATAAGTATAATTCTACCAGTCTCTTGGATTTGTCTCGTTTAGCTAGTTTTGGACCTGGATGATTTTTTTTCTAAATTGGGTTGTCGGCCAATGGACTAGATCCCAAAAGGATTGTAGGGTTTTGCCAAACCACATACCAAACAAGCCTTAAAAGAATATCTTCTTCTTTTTTTTTTTTTTGTCAATAATGTATACATCAGTGGGATTAGCGGAGTGTTAGTATATTAACCAACAGAGAGTCAGAGGCTGTCATGTTCGTAGTTCTGATGATAGCACTATGTCTCCCCAATAACTTTAGATGGTATCCGCTGTTGTGCTAAATACAGTCCCAAAGTGAAAAATAAATAAAAAATTGTCACCCAACATTAATAAAAAAATCATCTCTGGTGATGCGCGATAGCTCTTGCAAAAATCATATCAAGTAGCTAGCAATGTGCAATTCCAACTTCTATTGAAGGGGTTAACTATATATTCTGCATTTTTTAGACTTATTTGTCCACAATTTATTTTGGTACGTATATATATTCTATTTTTTTACTTTTCATAACTCTTTGTTTTGTTTTTCACCATAATTTTTAGGATTAATCACTCATTTGGTATTCTTTCCAAAACTTCTTAGTATCTCTCCATACTTAACATATGAGTCACAGTTCTAACACAATCTAACTTAGAGTTGATGTTACACGCGTAGTTTGTTCTTTTCTTTTCTTTTTCGAAACGATAACAAATGATATTATAGATTCAAGAAACAATACATCAAAAGAAAACTCCATCCCTAAATAAGAGATCAAGAAACCAAACAGGGGGATTCAGTCCAAAAACTTCACCCAACTCTAACTTTGTTCTTTTGGACTTAACTTAAACTTAACTTAAATCTGAAAAGTGCCCTTATTCGAAATTTTCCGCATTTGTTAGTTTTGAGCCAAATTTTTGTGGGTTATTGATTCGTCTCGACGAGAGGAATCAGAAAAATAATTTGTTTAAATTTTTACCCAAGTATTTTGACAAATAACCTCTTTTTAGCGCAAAATGACATTTTGCGCTAAAAAGTAGTTATTTCTTAAAATACTTGGGTAAAAGTGCCAAAATTTTACTTTTCCGATTCCTCTCGTCGAAACGAATCAATAACTCAAAAAAGTTTGGCGCCAAACTAAAAAATGCGAAAAAAAATCAAATAAAGACAAAATTTTCAGATTTAAGTTAAGGCCAAAAGAACGCAGTCCAAACAAATGGAGCATTGCAGAAAATAACAAAAAACACTCATGCACATAGGGGTGAAAGAAGCTCCATAAACGGGAGAAATCCGATGGATCCAGGGAGGGGCCAGTTGGGGCTATCGCCCCTGCAAGAAGAAGAAGAAAAACACTACTATTATCATTACATTTTTTACTTACTAACTTTTCAAAATGGAATCTACTTTTAGGGACAAAATAGACAATATATCAACTTTTACCCACTAACTTTACCAAATGGACACTTATTAAGGGACAACCCAAAATGGAATACTGGACTATAATAAGGGGACGGAGGGAGTAGTAATCTTTGAAAAACGAGGATACCAACATTAATTACTACAAGGTAAGGGCTAAAATATAACAAAAAATAAAATTATAGGGTTAATATTGTGAATATTTAAGTAATAAACTTACACATTTCATTAGATGGGTTTAATGTTTTACAGCTTTATTTTATTTTTTGCCCTAAAATCTCAATGGCACACCAAATTATCTCTCTCTCTCTCTCTCTCTCTCTCTCTCTCGGCACAAATATCCTTAATTGTTAAGACTTCAAAGGCAATTTCGAGAAGATAGCAACAGATGAGTGTATACACCCCAATTTGGCCTAACGATTATTTCAAATCTCACCTTGGGGACCATCCCAATGATGATATGGATACAGTGATTGCTGATTGACTTCTTGTGAACCTTAGAATTTATGATGAGAACTTCTAGCCACTTAGAAGATCCAATCCAGAGTCAAATAGCCTTTCAGACAGAAATACAGTATTCTAGAAAAATCTATCTTCCGGCCTCAACATCATTTCTTCACTTGTGAAACTTGTTGCTTGAAAATCTCCCCGAGAGATTGATTTTTCAGCAGTCAGGTCTGTCTTTCGACAGCTTAATCGTTCACTCGGCCGCCAGATCCATTACTCAGCCACCAGATCATCTATTTTTCAGATTCTGGAGCGTTCTGTCAATCGTTTGATCCGATCACAAAACCCTAGCAGCTAAATTCCAACGCGTTCGGGCTACGTAAGGTGATAACCATGAGGAGTTCATGTTGCTTTATAACTCCAATTCAATCGATCGATTTTGATTGTTTGAGGTGTGTCATCCCTATGCCTATATAAAGGAGCTTTTGGGTTCCGAAATTGATACATTCAATCACTATCAAAAGTCACGAAACTTTGCAAATATATTCTCTCAACTCCCCACTACAAAAGTCCTAACCTTCTGAAGACAGCCGTTAATCCGACAATCAAACCCCGAAGTTCAAACCATAAACTTAGGATTTTCAGGAAGCAAATCAGTCAATCACACTCAATCCGAAACAATCAATTTCTGAGGGATCAAGGTGGTGAGGCCCAGGGGCCTATGGTTTGATTTAATTTCTGTCTATTGCTTTCAATTAGTTCTTTTTATTAACCATTCGTATTCTGATGTGAGGAAGAATTTCGGTTGGGACATCGTTCCCACGGTCGATATATCAATCCAGAAGGATTTCTCGGCCGTAACATCTATTCATCGGCCAAGGGATCCATTCTCTGGAATAGCCTGTTTGTTCTCTGCTAATTCCTGATGCATGCTTTCATTACTGTTCTGACTCACCATATCAACTGTTTACAGGCTAAAATCAATTTATGTGTTTAGAATCAAATAAAGCAAGTATTAATCACGCGTTGGATGATTACGGGCCAGTCTCACGACTAGGCAAAAAAGGGGTGCCTAACACATTTCTCTTATTGTACATTTGGCTCCCGTATCCAGAATCTCTATCTGTTATTCTTAGTTTTTACAAATTAGGTGGCGACTCTATTTTGACAATGACCGCTATTGTATGGCGATGTTTCTAGCCATGGGAATATCCACGATCTTGATTTATGAAGTAGAAAACAAACAAACAAACAAACGATGATTAATCTGTCTGGCGATACCCCACTTCAAAGAGGTATCTACAAGGAGAAGAGATTTTAGAAACCCTAAGTAATTTGGTGAAATTTAAGTTGTAGGTATATCTTTCCCCAATTGTTGTTCTAGACTTCTACTAATTCTTTATTTTTTGACAGGTAAAATCAAGTAACATGAAAGCCCATGTATTGAATTTGTCAAAATGTGATGAATGAAAAATAAAAAGATGAACAATGAAGAAAAACAAGACACATACATCAAGATCGTTCCCATTAGTTAAACCGATTTATGTATTTACGATATTTTGAGTTTTAATATATTTACGTGATTATGCATGTGTATTTATATTTTTTTCTCGCATGCATGATCGCTTCTGAGTGGTGAAATTCTTGGCTCCAATCCTGCACACAGAGGACACCAAAGAAGAGAACTAGAAGAAGAAAAAAACAATAACAGAACCGGACGGAGTTCGGCGCATTGAAGTAGATTTCATCCACCAACCTAGATCTCCCACTCCCGGGGGAGGGGGAGGACGCCTCCAGTGACCACAATCTGCAAAGCACTACCTCAAATAGCCGTAGGACATGTGATGGAAGAGGCTGAGGAAGAGCGGCGAATGGTAGTTTGGGGAGGAGGACGTGAGTGAAGGGAAAAAAAGAGAAAACCTCAGAGATCTAGGATTGGAAGATGGAAAAACTCTACGAGAGGAAGAAATTCCTCTCTTTCCATCACCCATTGGAACGTAAAACCCTGAGGGAAGAAGGGAGATGGCGGCGGCTTCTTCGGAGTTTGAGAGAGAGCGCGCGCTTGCAAGAAAAAAAAAGATTCGAGAGACGCGTAGTTTTTGTTTATGCCAGTAGGATTCGTAGAATTATATGGTCTAGGGTAATTTAAAAAGGAAAATGGATGGCTGGAATGCCACGACTAATAACTCTTGTAATGCCACGATCATTGACTACGTACCCACATCTTTCAATTGCCTAATGTTTTTCTCCATATTTTTCTCTTCTCTCAAACCACCACAAAAGAGCACAATATATATATATACCTACTCGGTGTTCTTAATCTAAGGTTTCATTCCGCTAAGAAAATAAATACTTACGATTATTTTTAATTTTGAATTAAAGATAATATATAATGAAAAAATGACTTATCTTTCGTAGAGCGAAAAATAAATATTTAAAAAATAAGAATTTTAATGAAATAAAATCTAAATCTTCTATTTACTTCTCTAATCACTTTCCCCCTACCGATTTTTAATTTCAGTCGCTCAATTTCTTTGTAGATTTCGTCCCACCCTAAAAATTTGAGATTAAGATCGATCCAAAATATCTAGTCAAATTATTATTTTTTCAATCATTACCAGTCTCTCTAATCTCCGTCCATAATTTTCGGTTGCGGCCACTGATATCCATCGGCATCACCATGGAGATAGTTTGCTGATTATCAGAATCATCAGCATTTCCATTGAATGGGTCTCACAGAGCACCGAACGACCTTTAAATCGGTCTTCATCCCAGTACTCAGAAGGTGGTTGTTGGTTTTGAAGGTAGATCAAACTTTGGTAAAATGTCAATCTTTAGTCACTTGGTTGATGCCTGAGATTAGTGGGCCGGCCACGATCGTATGCATTGTCCATGGCTATGGCCGATGGGGAAGAGCAACAAGCGATGAGAGAGAAAACGTGGACGGAGGGAGTTAAAGAGAATGAGAGAAAAGACGGAAATAGAAGAAAAGAGGAAAAAAAAATATAGAGAATGAGAGAAAAGACGAAAATATAAGAAAAGAGGGAAAAAAAAACATTGAATGTTGTTGGTGAGGATAAAAACGTCAAGTTACATAAATAATCGTTGCATTTAAAAAGGTTGTCGTGTATTTAACATTACCCTAGGGTGGTCCGCGACAACCATTCACAATAGAATGATTTTTTGATTTGTTGTCTCTATTTTTAAAAAAAAACATTTTTTTTTACCTTTTATATATCCTTCTTGTCAAAGACCATCTAATAATTTATAAAAATTAGTGCAAAATTAATAAATACAAAAGATTTAAATAAAAACAAAAAATAAATTTATTAAATTATTAAGATAAAAAAGGCATGTTTAGCCAAAAAAAAGAAAAGAAGCTAAAACAGGCCTTTAATTGGATGTGAATAAAATAAGACATGTTTTACCTTTTAGAATTAGGGCTTTTTCCACAAGGTACAGTTAAGGCATGTTTTAGCTTAATAAGTTAAAACAATAGTAATTCATAAAAATTTCACAAAAAAAATCCAGTAAAGACAAAACTCAAAAGTTTTTATAAAAAAAAATCCCTATAGAGGACCAAGGCCTAATTAACTTTCCTGCCTAGTGCGCGTGAGAGAGAGAGAGAGAGAGAGAGAGAGTATGGACAAAAGCAGAAGACAGAAGTGAAAGTACATCCACGCGGGAACAGTCTTTATGAGTACTACTAACCTGGTCTGGAGAGAGAGAGAGAGAGAGAGTGCACGAGGCTCAAAAAACAGGAGCCTTTCGGACTGGGGAGAGAGAGAGAGAGAGAGAGTGCAGGAGCATGGGATTTTCAAATGCAGGAAAGGATGTAGAGTAGTCCACAGATTTTTACCATAAAAAAAGAGTAGTCCACAGACTCCACACAAACACAAAGTCACAAACCCCGCAAATGCAGTAGTACTAGTAATAAAAACCAAATCCCCTCTCTCCTCTCCTCTGCGAGAATAACATTTTACACAGATACACAAAAAGATGCTACTCCTCCTCCTCCTATTAATGCTAGCTAGTGGCTAGCTAGCTTGCTAGTTCCTGCTCATACTTCTATTCCTTCGCTTGCTTTTCTTTTTAACCCTACTCGCATCGCATCGCATCGCATGCATGCATGCAGGCTACTTTAACAGTTCTTATAGCTACTTATGGTGCATGCATGCATGGATAAATATATTGTGGATGCATGCATGCATGCGGTTTTATTTACTACTACTACTACTACTAATGTTCATTCGATCATCATCATCCTCATCCATCATCATCATGCATCCATGATATGCATCCTCAATATCCATCATAATAATTCATACATACATTAATACATACGGTTAGTCTGTACGACGTAGTACTCGTACTAGCCTATGTACTACTACTGTCTACTCCTATGTTTAATGTCTGTGAAATGTGGGAGTGGGACCCACTGGAGATGACTTTTATTTATTTGTGAGTGGTATTTTTATTACTACTCCTCCATCTAGTACTAGTAGTAGTATCTCAGGCAGTAGTAATTTGAACAGGGGAGGGGACACCGCAGAGAGTACTTGAACTTGTTCACTTTTGTTGCCAACCAACCGGACACTAAACCGCACCACTAACGTTGTTGTCCGATGTGCTGCTTTGCTCTCAAAACTAGTGGGTGTGGACTCAATTCCTTATTACCATTCGCCTCCTCCGACTCTTTAAATTTCAGTTGCTTTACCTAATCATTAATTTTAAAATGCCCTATTGTATAAGCTTCCCTATTTTAACTTCAACCCATTATAATATTGGGGAAACTTAAATAGGAGTCTTAGGTGGTGTTCCAACTAACCTTTTTTTTTAAAAAGTATTTTTTCTTCAATTTTTAAATTCAAATATAATGAAAATGAAAAAAATAATTTTTTAATTTTTTTTGTACCGTATAAAAGATCTCAATGAAATCTATCAAACAAGATACATATTGGTAGGAAAATTATTTGCTTAAACACATAATTTTTGAGCTTGAAATTACATTTTTTTTCCAAAAGCTTCTTTTTTGAAAGTTGGAACACCCCCTATCCTACTTTGATACTTAAGTCCTAATCCTTGTAGATTTGAAAACTTGTGTTTTTATTTTGAAATTTAAATAATACCCATTTAGCCCTTAATAATTTTTTACGTTTTAATAGAGATTAAATAAGGGATATTGACTTTGTCATGTTTGGACAAAGTCAATATCTCTTATTTAATTTTGTTCGCGCGGTGGCAATTATGACAAAATCATCCGAAATCACGACAATTATCCGGTATGTAAATCTAACAAAAAATTAGTTTTACATCCCGAATATGTTAGTTTTATATCTCGGATGGTTTTGTCATGATTCCGGATAACTTTGCCATAATTCTTGTATTTGTTATGATTAAGGGTGTTTTAGGTATTATTTAAATCTCAGGATGTTGACTTAAGTATTCAAATCTAGTAGGATGAGCACATAAATAAGTCTACGAAACAGGATGGCTATTTAATTTCTTCTATAATATTTTTTACTTCCCTATTTAATACTCCTACTACATTTTAATTTTAATTTTTTCCAATTATAGTTTTTTTTTTTGTAACGACTATATTTCAAGAGGATGGGTGAATTTCATATTTGTGGTTTTTTATTCTATATTGATATTCATCAAATTTTAAATTGATGCAATGCTGTTCCTTGAAAATTAGTAAGGATGAAAAATCATCATCAAAATGTTGGCTTTTTTCGTAAAAAAAAGGGTTAATGATCAAAATATTGCCTTTTCACGTTCTTTATTGTTATCTATTTCTTTTTTAATGATCACGGTTGTAAAACTTGTAATTGCAACAAACAAACTTTTTTTATTGTTTGGATAGATGTGGCAATATAGATCAGCTGGCAAAGACAGAAGCAATTTAAATCAAAACATTAAAATAATGCTTAGTGAGGGAATAGGCATCGCTGCAAGAAGCGAGCACTTGTAGCAATTGTATAATTTGCGGATTCCTAAACGAGGCTGATGCAGGCCTGATTTTGAGTTTTTGCTCGCTATTGTGTTTTTCAAAGTCAGGTAGCAAGCTTGGTACGGATGCTCGTAGGCTTCAAGAAAATTTGTTAGCCCTTTTTTCATTCTCTCTTTTTCTCTTACATTATTCTGCTTTTTGCTCTCCAAAACAAAAATGCAGATTTTTTCAAAGGTGAAAAACACAACCTCTAAGAAAAATTACAACCCCAGAGCACGTTAAGAATAAAAAATTGGGAATGTGTTTCTCTCCTATTCTAAAAGGAGTACATGTTTGATACACTTCACATTTTTAGTTTTCTTAAATAAGGGAAAATGTTGCTAACAATACATTGATAGCAACTCTATACAAATTTATTTTGTCTACTTGGTTATTAAGTCTGAATGACTTGTATTTTTTTTGGAAGAAAACTGAAATGGTCCATGTAGTTAAGTGCTTGTGTCAACTTGGTCCATGTAGTTGTAATTGACTCAATTTACATTTTGTATTTTTCATTTTGTTCCAACTTGGTCCAATTACTAATCGTCGTTAGTCCGCCGTTAGTCCTTTTAACAGCAAAATCAAATAGCCTCCTTTTTTGGGATTAAAACAGTAATTCTCTCATTCCCCTCTTACCCTAATATTAGGGGTGTACACGGGTTGGGTTTGCCTCCCGAACCCGACCCAACATGTTGGGTAACAAATGTTTTAGGCCCGCAAACCGAATCGAAAAGGGATAAGAACCGTCCGTGAGCCCGATTCTTTACATCGGGTCAGGTAGGGTCCGACCAAAAAACAGAATTAATCTTTATAAATGGGTCAAGTTGAGTCGGGTAAGAAACACACCAACCCGAACCCCAAACCGAAATCTGATTTTTCACAGAAAATGAACCCGTACCCGTCCGAACCACATGTTTGACCCCGCTCGAGACCCTTTGGGTTGGGTCCACGGGTGGACAGATTTTTTGCATAGGCCTACCTAATATACTTCTGAACCAAAACACAGCTCATTCTTATATTCTCCATTGATCAAGAGGCATCTGAGAAGAAATTTGGTTATAGTTTTCTGTAAAAAGTTGCCCTCCAATTCAGCATTTTCATAATCGGCCATGAGACAACATAACCACTAGTATTGTCTACCTGTTCAACTTGTGAACAAATATTGAGATGCCTTAATTTTTTTGCATAGTACTGAAAATGTATATAGAACCATGTCCAAAAATCACAACATGATATAGATTCAAAAGTTACAACATGATAAAGAACCATGTCCAAAAGTTCGAATATTACATAAACTCAACGGTTGTTCGGCTAAATAAGTCAAGTGACTTATTTTTTTTGTCCTTATTTAATTTTTTTTTCGTATTTGTTAATTTTTTGTCAATTTTCGGAGATTATTACTTCGTCACGACGAGAGGAACCTAAAAAGTAAAAAAATTACCATCGAAATCTAATTTTTTTTAATAAAGACGAAAAAATTAACTTATTGGCTTATTAACTTATTTTTCTCTTTATTGGCTTATTTTTGTCTTTATTTAAAATGACTAATGGCGGTTAGCAATTGGACCAAATTGGAACAAAATGAAAAGTATAGAATGTAAATCGAGTCAATTACAACTGCAGAGACTAAGATGACACAAACACTTAACTACATGAACCATTTCGATTTTTTTTCCTTTTTTTTAATTTATAAAAGGCTATTCTACATGTCAATTAACTTTACGAAGTGAACGACTTGGATGACGTTTTCAGACATGCGAAGGTACATTACAAAATCTATTTCTTCAGCATTTGCTCAAATTTGTTGTACTACTTTTTAGTTCATCAAAATAAAGGAAATAGTAGGTAAAAACAAAAGTCAAATCTGAAACAAATCTCACAAAGGACAAGAGAAGGATAAAAACGTGCAAGGAGAAGAAAGACAAAAGTGTGCAAACTGAAATCCTAAAGGACCAAACAATAAAACTATGGGTACACCATTTGATACCCAAGTATGGTACATATTGGGGCATTGATGTCCCACTAAATCTCAGTCATTAGATCAAAATGAGTGAATTTGAGCCATTGAACCAAAATCACACACAAAAAGGTGGAATTGCTAAAAACAAGGCGGTTTTCCGGTTTTCCCTCCAAAAAAAGTATTTGTACGTACTGCGAACAATGACCATACATACTATGTTTTATGATCATACTTACCACAAAAATATAACAATACTATTACTTACTCCTCTTTCCGTCCGTTATTTAGAGTCCAGTATTCTATTTTTTGTTGTTCCTTAATAAGTGTCCATTTTGTAAAGTTAGTGGGTAAAAGTTGGTGTATTGTCTATTTTGTCCCTAAAAATATATTTTTTTTGAAAAGTTAGTGAGTAAAAGCGTTATGATGATGGGTAAGTAGGGAAAGTGGAGGAAAAAGTTGATATGAAAGGTATAATGATAATATCTTTTTAATAAGTTGGAATTACGAAACAAGACACTTTAAAAAGGAACGAGGGAGTACGAAATATGGTCAACTGGTCAATCCAGTAGCAAATCACCTAATTTAGGCCGTAAATTCATTACTTTTGGGGTTTTATAAAACTACACCACTTTTCTGGCACGAGGAAGAACACTAGCCGACACATTAAACCAGTTGAATCTGCTGGCCGTGAGATTAATTTACTGGCCGACGGATTAGTTTTTTGCTGTTTTTTGTTATTTCTTGCATGGCGTTCATTCCCCTATCCTGTGTGTTTTATTTACTGTCCCAGCTCACCTATTAATTGTTTAAAGGCTTAATAATTGGTTCTGTGTGGAATTAAATAAAATAGGAGTAACAATTAATTCTATGTTGAATGATCATGGGCCAGCCTTATGGCTGAGCGGAGAGGGGTGCCTAGCACCTTTTCCTAACCGTACTTTTGGTTTTTGATTCCAGAATTTCTACTTGTTTTCTTAGTTTTCTAAAAATTAAGTGGTGACTCTATTTTAATGTAGCTTTAACTATGTGGTGATACTTCTAAGTATCCCTAGTTTTAGTTTACTTCGATGAAATATGTAAGGAGATCACTGTGTGGAGATGCCCCTTCAGGGAGATGTTCACACCTTAGCCTGGGGGCTGCCCAAGCCCGACTTGCAGTGCTTACCCCTGGACCAACCCTGAGAGCATCTCCAATCAGTCCTTCAAATCTCCAAATTTGCCTCCATTCCTACATTTTTTGAGGAAAATACCACTCCAACCCACCATATTTTCCTCTATTTGGGAAGATTGACTTTTATTCTTCAAATATGGAGTATGAGAAAAAATATAGAGAATCTTCTAAAACCCCTTTTGAATATAAAAATAGGAAAAATATTACTCCATCCATCCCAATTTAATTATCCTCGTTATAATCTAACCAGCTAAAAAATTAGTTATATCTTTAAATCTGTAACGAATTTAATATCGAATATGGATCTTATTTGATAAATCTCGATTAGTCCTATAATACAATATTTTTGAAATCACATAAAATATTATAAATTACAAGATATAATCAATTGAAAAGTGACACAAACTTTCAAAAAAGACAATTAAATTAGGACGGAGAGAATACATATGATAGAAAACTACACAATGCATGATTGGAGAAGAAGTGAAAGAATGTTTGAAATGGAGATGTAAAATAGAGATTAAAGTTTTGTGGTCAGAGATTGTATGAATAATAAAATTGTCTAACTCTACTTTTTGATTATAAAATAGTACTCCGTAGTATTTTGATCCTCTAAAAATGGAGTTATGGAGTTTGAGAGGGTATTGGGTTGGAGATGACTCCAAAACCTCAACAGGCTTGTTTTTCACTTGCATACCAAAATGTACGAAATTCCTAATTGAACCCACAGACGTGCTACGTGGACCATACCAAACCACTCCATAAGGCCACCGCACGTCATGTGGAGCCTACTTCAGGCCCTAAAAAAATACAAAAAAATACCCATAAATTTTAAAGTATTTATTTATGGGGCCTCGTAAAAAATCAGTTCCAATGGATATCGGTAGGCATGTTTTCTAAATTCGTAGGGGCAAAAACATACCTACCGATATCCGTTGGAACTGATTTTTTACCTGGCCCCAATTTTTTTTGAAATTATAGTTATTTTTTATATTTTTGTAGGATCTGAAATAGGTTTCACATAGAGTGCGGTGGCCTTATGTGGTGGTTTGGTTCAGTGGCCTCAGACTTTCTGTCGAGGGCAGAGCCACCTTGAGACAAGGGGTGGCATCCACCCCCCTGCATTCCAAATTACAAATGGAGATAGTTATAGTTTTCACTCCAAAATTGCTTACTTGACCCCACTTTTACATTACAATTTGCCCCAGTCCGTTTAAAAGTTTGGAACTTGACGAAAAAAAGAGGGAAAAGTAAAATATCCTCACTTCTCCCCTCAAAAAAAACCCCAAAAATATCTACTTAACTCCTTTTTTTTACCATTTCAACGTTTATTTTTTTACTATCAAGTAGTATGAAACAAATTTTTTTTTGTGCTATAAGAAATTGACCCTACTGCCAAGAATTTCTGGCTCCGCCTCTGCCTTCTGTTGAACCCATGGAACAGCTAAAAGTTTTCCCAACACAAGAAGCTGTTAAAATCCCAAAACTTATGGAGATGAGCTCCGACCTTGAGTCAGGTCAGAAAAAAAAAAAATCAGTAGCGTTCAACTCGTAATTCCTAGCCCATGAATATATTGCATTTTATTTGATGTAATCGACTTTAATTGCGACCTATAGTAGATCATTTACAAAGAATAAGTTATTTGATTAAATTTTGAAAAAGAATTCATAGAAGACAACGTTAAAGACACTGAAATTCATAAAAGATGACGTTAACATGATTATAAATGGCTGATCAAAAAACTAATTAAAAGATGTAAATTATGGAGAGAGAGAGAGAGTGTTCAGCCTTTCATTTGATATTTTTCTGGATTATAAAACAACCGTAAGAGCACTATGTAAGAACCAAACGTGTAGGGGTTCAGATTTGGAAGGACCTTCGCCTGATTCAATACTCCTCTTCCGTTGCTCCGTTCCCCGCCTTGGAACCTGCGACCAGTCACTAGGGCTTGGACAGCCCAGTGACCCTCCGACGATCAAATTAGATGTAAGGAGAGAGGTTTAGATCTAGGGTTAGGGTAGAATGACATACCTCTCTAGGTTAGAGTCCCTTTGTATTTATAGATCTAGGTTTACTTGGCCTCTAAGGTAGCGCGTGGGAGTCACGCTTAGGTAACTGCCTCTGGTGACGTCATAGGTGATGCACCGGATAAGGCGGTTACGAAGTACATGGCCAGACCTGGCCTCGGTGGTCCTATCCGCCACGTAACGCCCTTGGTCCCCTCCTGATAGGTTACATTCCTTTCAGAGATCTCAACGGAACGCATGTCTCAGTAATTAACTGAAGTACCAACAGGAGGATTGACACCGAGCCGGTGAAAATAGGTGTAACACCAAGGGCTCGCCTGTACAGGACTATAGATTGTCCCAACTGAGTCCTCGGTTATCGGTAGTCTATTTAACGAGGCCATAACCGAAACCTCCACAATAGCCCCTCAAGCCCTTGGAGCTTTGTATCCCTGCTTCAGGGTCTTGATCCCATCATACGAAATATCAGACCTTGATGAGAGTGCTCGCCTCGGTAAATTCCACTCATCCTACGCCAGTAGGGAGAGCCACGTGTCAGCAATCGCCGAGGTCTCAGGATGGAAAAGCTGTCTCGGCATGTGCCCTGTCAGTTGATTAGTACGAAACGTTACTTCGGTGACACGCGTCATTACACCAACGGTTCGTATATTCGGCGCCTGTCCTCGGTGCAGACCCCTCAACTCTGGCCGTCCGATGGCTACACGTGTCAAAGATCTGACGGCTCGGTACACGATGCTTCGTTTCCCGCTCAGATTTCCATCTCTCCCATTATAAATAGATGGGCCAGAGGAGGGACAACCACCTTCTATCTGTCTTCTGAAGTCGAACCTCCGCCGCCGTCTGTTTCCAGCTTCCGATCGAGCTTTTTGAACGTTTTGGGCGCGGATCTTGACACAAAACCTAGGTATGATGATCTTTAATGGCTGGTTTTTATGTTTTGATCATTTTCTTTGAGTTTTCTTCAATGCAATCCACGTTCTTCACGCGTCGTAGCTGTTCCGCCGCTCGTCGTTGTTCGACCTGCGGCGGCGCTGGGCGTTTTCTGCACTGTTCTAAGTTTTACCGAGATCCAAATTCAACCCGAGGCCCATATTCTTCCCGAGGCCAATCTTCAACCTAAGACCATAGAAACAGACGTTGGCCTCGGAAACCTTTCTCGGGGAGAGACTTCCTGTGACGTACCGAAGAGAGATGACCGTTTCGCCCCTTTATACTAGGTCATGTTGCTTTTCCCTGGGCATATAGCTAACGGGTTTTTGCACATCTTTTTGCTAGGTAGGGGCGAATGGTCATTGAAGTCTCTTCGGACAGTACCAGTAGCAACACTTCTGCTGAGCTTGAGGAGATCTTTGCGGAGTGTCGTGCCCAGGTCGTTTACCGAATCCCCTTAGATATCATTGAACCCTCAGATCCTTCCAGAACCTCACACCCGGTTACAGCTTTTGCCCCCTGGGAGATGGAAATTCCTAGCACTTCTGGCCACGGTCCGGGCCCATTTGCCGACGCCCCCAAGGAGGTCCGGGGACGAAGGAGGCCGATGAGGCCGTGTCCCTATCTCCACCAATACTTCAATGGGACCCCAGCTGCCCTTGCCGAGTTCAGAAGGGTCTACAGTATCCCTTCGGACGTAGAGATCCGACTTCTCCCTGAGAACAATCCCAAGACCCTCCCTCACCAACCAGGGGAATTGATTTTTCCCTTAATGGCGATTACTGAGGGAGGGATCAGGTTCCCCCTCCACTAGTTTGTCCGACGAGTCCTCCGAACCCTTTCTCTTACCTCCTCACAGCTTACAGTAAACTCCTACCGCATCATTACAAGCATTGTTTAGCTGAGAAGGCAGTTCAACCTAACCTTCGGCGTTGAGGAGCTCTTCGGAGTGTACCTCTTAGGAGTTAACCGGGAGAGCAACCGGTACTATCTCTTCTGCAGGACGGGGTACGATACGTTCCTTGTCGACCGACTCCCAGACTCCGAGGAGTGGGCAAATATCTACGTCTCGGTGATAGGGAATTTTATGTTCGGGCCCGGAGAAATTGCTGATACTACTACGAGGGTGCAATATGGGACCGGGGCTCCTGGTCGGTAGAAATTTCTCTTCTGTAAATACTTATGCTTTTGGTTGTGCTCTACATACTTTGCACTAATCCCTTGTTTTCATTTTGCTTTGCAGCCGAGGGGATCGTTCAGCAGCTTCGGGAAAGAGCTGACCGAGCCTGAATTACAACGGCTTACGGCATCCCGATCACCAGCCGGTACGCTCCAGAGCTACTCGGGTACGTCCCGACCTACACGAGCTTTCTGAAGAAGAAGCCGAGGCAACAGGGGGTACCGTGGGCAGGCCGAGGAGGGAGAGCCGGGAGAGGAGCTGGAAGGGGGGGAGAGGAGGACAGGAGAGGACGAAGCCGAGGGGAGCACATCGGCGCCTCGGGGTGTTATTCGGGAGGAAATCAACCGGGAAACGCCGGAGAGGACCGGATTGAGCGCAGAGATGGCGGGCCCTGGAACCCGAGAAGTGCTGAACCTCAGACGCCGAAGGCCTGCTGGCCGAGGCAGGGGGACGGTCCTCGGCACTCCTGGTGCCGGGACTTCAAGGGCGCCCCCAGTCTCTCTGCAGGAGCCCCCGGAGAAGAGGACTCGGTGGGAGGAGGGAGCCGGAGAAGAAGGTCAGGAGACGATCCTGATCGAAGAGGAACAGGGGGAGCCCCGGGGGGGAACCGGTGGGGCAGAGGAAGGTTCTTGGGTCAACCCAAGGGAACTCCCCTGGGCTCCCGAGTTCAAGCATTTTGCTGGCCGGCCAATCCACCACGCCGATAGCGTCAAGAACCTCGGTGTGGCCTTCGGGATGCTCCAAGGAAGCATTCTTCCTAGGGATGCCCGGGCTGTCACCGGCTTGACCGAGGACATTACGGCCGAGATAGCTCAGGCCCTCTTCACTGTAAGTTGATGGTTTGCGTTTCATTTTCTTCAATCTGGAAGTTTGCACTTTGTTAAATTTTTAGTATTTTTATTTGCAGGCTAGAGCTCGGGCATTGGCCATCAATGACCGATGCAAAAAGCAGGAAGAGAGGAACGACAAGCTTGCTCGGGAGCTGGCTCAGAAGAAGGAAGACCTCAAGCTGGCTCGGGAGACTTGCAAGCTCTACCTGACGGACTTCCAGATGTGCGACAGGGAGAGGGTGGAGGCAGAGACTAGAGCCGCCAAGACCGAGGAGGATACCAACACATTGCGGGTCACCCGGGCCACAGAGGTTGACTTCGCGAGGAAGAGGGGCTACGATGAAGGTTGGGATGCAGCCGGAGTAAAGTACAAAAAATAGGTTCGGGAGATCGAGGCTGAGCTGCACCTGGACCGTTTCTTGGATGGCCTTCGGTATGGCCATGAAGCCTTGTTGAGGAAGCTCGACCTCCCGGAAGACTCTGATCTCCGAACCCTCCCCGAGGCGCCTTCCGAGGAGCTTATCCTTCCAGAAGAGGAGGAGGAGGAGGTGGTGGAGCCGGCGTCCGAGGACCAAGGCCCTGGGAACCAAGCCGATCCGAATGCCCCTGCGCCCGAGGACCAGCTCGACCACCTAGCTCGCTCTTAGGGTAGTTTCTTCTTTTTTGTTTGTCTTTGAGTTCTGTAGCTTTTGACTGGACGGCTCCGAACATTTGGGAGTTTGCTGTTCCAGAGTTTGTAAATATTTGATATTGAAACAGTAACTTTTCGTTTATGGATTGTTGAAAACCCATAGTGCTTTGTGAATGAATGCTTTTTTTTTTTTGTCTCTGAATGTCATCTTTTTGAGATGCTTGAATGATTGGCATGCTCCCTAGGCTATGATGCCCCTGCTTTGGTTAAACTTGAGAAGTTTGTAAAAACAAGTGTGACCGAAGTATCGACCGAAGCATTTTGCCAATTATAGAAAAGATGGTTAATCAAGAGAAAGTGAACTAATCCGAAGCCCCTGCTTTAAGGAGGGTCGGTAGGGACCGAATTAGATGTAATTGTTTAATGAATTTTGGGCTTGTACGCCCATTCATTTGATGGATTTGAGTCTAGCGAGCGAACGCGAAAACGTACTACTGCTAGGGGACGTAGGCCGAGGGTACGAAGGGGTATGGCTTGCGCCATAGGTTCGTAACACAGTGAGTCCGAGCAGTGGGAAACTTCTGGCGGGTCGGTTTAAGGGGCTCGGGGGGAAGCCGAGTATCCTTAAAACGAGTGGTCAGAAATCCAGATGACCGAAGAGGCCAGGATGACTTGGTGGGAATTTTGCCCGAGGGTAACACCCATGGAAGAGCAATATCCCTGAAGTCGGTATAAAATGGTCCGGGCAAGAACGGACTGAGTAAATAATGTAAACAGCCAAACTTCAATTTGTACGAATAGTGCCAATAAAAGGAATTCTCATTCAAACTTGAAGTGCTGTTGATACATAAGTAAATTGCCTTGCATACTTGTCAAAAGAAAACGTAACATAAGAAAGACTGAGAGGGCTTCGGTAACCGAGCTTTAGCCGTAAAACTTCTTCAAGTTGTTAGCATTCCATGTTTTGGCAATGGGGGAACCATCCAATTTTTCTAACTTGTAGTTTCCTGACCCGAGGTGCTTGAGGACTCGGTAGGGGCCCTCCCAATTGGGCATTAGTTTTTTCTTGGATTTTTCCACCACCTTCTTCCAGACAAGGTCATCGGGCTTAAATGATCTAAGGCGGACGCTTCGGTTGTAACCCTTCGCGACCTCCTATTGGTATGAAGCGAGCTTGATCCTTGCATTCTCCCGCTCTTCTTCGGCTAGGTCGAGGTCCGAGGCAATGCTGTTATTATTGACCGACTCGTCGAAGTTTTCAGTGCGCATTGTTGGGAGTCCGACTTGTAGAGGGATGACCGCCTCCATGCCAAATGCTAGGGAAAAGGGGGTGCGTCCAGTGGATCGCCGAGGAGTAGTACAATAGCCCCAGAGTACCCTGGGTAGCTCTTCGGCCCACTTTCTCTGTCGTGACTCGAGTCGGCGTTTGAGCCCAGATGAGATTGCTTTGTTTGCAGCCTCGGCCTGTCCGTTACCCTGCGGGTAAGCCGGAGTGGAAGTGTCCCCTTTAATACCGTACTCGTTAAGCAAGGCCCGATACTTCTGTCCTGTAAACTGCCTTCCATTGTCCGTAATTATGGCGAACGGAACACCGAAACGAGAGATGATGTTTCGCCATACAAAGCGGATGACGTCCGTTTCTTCGATTGTGACAAGGGGCTCGGCCTCGACCCATTTCGAGAAATAATCAGTTGCGGTTAGGAGGAACTTGAATCCACCCGGAGCGACTGGGAGCTTTCCAACGATATCCATGCCCCATTGGGAAAAGGGCCAGGGGTTGGTGAGGGGGCTGAGGTCCCGGGCCGGTTGATGGATAATGGGAGCGAACATCTAACACTTTTTGCAACGCTTGACAAACTCTTCTGAATCCTTCTTCATTGATGGCCACCAATACCCCTGAGTGAGGGCTCGGTGGGCCAGGGACCGTCCACCGGAGTGGCAGCCGCTGTTGCCAGCATGAAGCTCTTCAATGATGCCCGGGACTTGATGGGGGTGTGCAACCAATAAGTATGGCCTGGTAAATGATCTTCGGTAAAATTTGCCGTTGGGATTGAGCCAGAAGAGAGCGGCTTTGTTTCGGAGTCGGTGAGCTTCCTTTTTGTCAGCTGGAATGGAGTCATCTCTTAGGTAAAGGATGATTTCGTCCATCCAGCTGGGGCCGAGCTCTATGTTGAGTATCTCCTTATTCAGTTCTTCAAGCTCGAAGCTGGACTTGTCAATGGAATCAAAGGAGATAGAACGGTGTCCCGAAGATGAGCATGCCGAAGCGAGTCCTGCAAGGGCGTCGGCGTGGGCATTTTGTTCCCAGGAGATGTGTAACGCCCCGAATTTTGGGTACGTTAAAAGGACAATTTCATTGAAAATCTCAAAATAGAGTCTGGCTCTTATTACAACAATCTCTCAATAAGAGTTCAATATTTACACAAATGAAGGGGGGTTCTAAGTTTTCCTAACTACAGCTCCTCTTGCTCTTTCATCCTAGCCAGCTCTTCAGCTCCAGAGGCTTCCACGGTGAACTGTTCATTTTGAACAACTACAAGGTC